>CM068984.1:20611462-21001694 GCA_035357415.1 Ophraella communa
TATTCAGCCAGTTAACGATTATATTTTTAAAATTTTTCTTATGCTTCAAAGCAAAATAACCGAAGTATCTTAATATTTAGTAGCTGTACTGTTAAATAATAATTATAATAACTAATATTAAGTAGGAAATTAAATGTTATACAATAAAATCATCAAATATGTTGCTGTTGTTCAAGTATTAATAATAATAACATTGTTAATACAAGTACAAGTAGGTCGTATGTAAAGTATAGTACGTATCCTGTATAGTAATACACACGGAATTGCTTTTCCGTTCGTGCGTAAAATGCTTCTTACTACACACGTTACGTAATATACTGCAGAATAAGTATAACAAAAGAATTGCAATAAATGTTTATTAAAAACACACAAAAAATTTTGTTTGATCGATTTGCGATCTTAACTTGATTTTTGTTATTTTTAGTTTGCTAAATACTCATTTACAAGACACTTATGTTAACAACAATGACAAAATAAATTTTACAGCAACATATAAGTGGATAAAATATCATGAAAAAGTAACTACTTCGTATAATAAAAAAGCACGCAAGGTAGACAAGAAAAACAATTTTTATATCTATAATTTTACCCTTACATGACCCATGACTACTACTTCTAACTTCATTTTCATTATTGCTACTAATGCTACCGCTGTCACTTGTGCTATTTCATAAATTTTGCGGCAAACCATTCTCTGTTGAATGAAATGTATCTTTCTTCCAATTTTTTTGTATTGTCCAGAAAATTGTTCAAGTTCTATGAGGTTTGGTTTATCGGATTCAGAATTAAATTCTGAGAATGAGAAATTTTTGAATTATAAATGTTATTAACCAAAAACGAAAATACAGCTTTTTGGCAATAACTATGAAACTATTAAAGATAGCGCCAATATTAAAAAAGATTCTAAAAGAAGAGAACATTTCACAAAAAAGTCTTTATCACCGGAGTGATCAATAATTTTTATTTTACGTTAAAAATAGGGTTCCGTTTTCATTTTTTGTTAACTTATTATTATTTTAAACAAATAAGAAAACTTTCGTAAATTTTTACTGCGGAATCTAGTAAACTGTGCAAATAAGAATAGGTTATCAGAGAAAAAAAAATTAGGTACATATTATTTAAACTATAAAGACAGATTTTATTTTAGCTTAAGTAATTAAACAATTACACCGAAAAAATGTTCATGCTGCGGCAGTAAAAAAAATTGTATTGTATATGTCTCAGCTAAAAAGTTTTACTGTGACAGTAATAGAAGATTTACCAATATTTGAATTACTAAAAAATTGATTAGCTGTGGCAGTAAAACTATATTTCTACGGTGGTAAAATAGATTTACAGAATTTATTGTAAAGTACGTTTCACAATAATTCGTTGACTCGGTACCTGACCTTAGGGGATTAGTAATGAAAGGTTATAAATTTTTCACTGTACAGTAAACATTAACAGATCCGTAATCCGGTTTTCAAAATAGATTTAAATAAAACTCAGTAACATTTACTAAAACTTAAATTTATTTTGTAAAAAAAATCACGAAATTTTTTAAAAACAAACAAACAAATTTTAAGTTTATTTATTAATTGAAATTAAACAAAACTGTTGAAACTTACGTATACGTATACGCTTTGGTCTATTTCATCTAATTGGCAGATGTTGTCAAAAAATGTTTCAAATAAAAAATATGTAGTTTAATAATGGCCACATTTTAAAAATATTTTCTACTACAGGGTATCCCAAAAAATTGATTTAAATAAAACTAAGTTAAAATTTACTAAAACTTAAATTTATTTTGTAAAAAAAAATCACGAAATTTTTTAAAAAAAAATTTTAACTTTATTTATTAATTGCGATTAAACAAATGAACTAATTCTACATTATTTACAACTATTTAATCTAAATGTAGTTCAGTATCACTATCGTCTTCATTTAATTTAATAACTAAGGGTGCTACAGTTACATTAACATTTCTGTCTCTTGTCACATTTCTGATTAACTCTATAACACTTGAGTTTAATGTGGGTGAAACGTTTTCCGATCTAACTTTGGATTTTAGCTGATGCCACATGTGTTCTATAGGATTGAACATGCAATAATATGGGGGAAGCCGTAACACTGTGTGGCCCATATTTTTAGCAATAGTATCACAAACGTATTCTTTTTCAATACCGAACGCTGCTACAACTTGTAAGAGATCACGTTTTGGGTACGATTCTTCAAAATAAAGGTCATTTTTTAACAAATACTCTTGAATTTCCCATTTATTGTTGTTGCTATTTGGTACTTTATTTAATTGACGGGTATGATAAGTTTCCGGTATATTCGGCAATAAATAATTCTCAAACCAATCTTCAAAAAGTTCTGCTGTCGTATCTTCGTGATAATCTAAACTTGAATCTTTAATATTCTTTGCTGATAACAATAAAGCGTTTGGAACCCAACCTGTTTCTGATCCGGCATGTATTATTGTAATTCTTTGTCCTCTATTTGATGGAGCCTTTGTTTTGCAATTTCCCGATGAATCAACAAAACCCTTCCTTGGAGTATCACGGGTGTCATACCATGTCTCGTCGAGGTAGATAATTGAAAGGTTTTCACTTCTATATTTTTGAATAGCTTGTAAGTAATGACAACGCCACATTCGTAAACTTTATGACTCCATTATCACTTGTCTTTTATTAATGGTACACTATTTAAATCCCATTTGAGAAATAATTCTCCACAAACTTGTACGGCTATACAAATAATTCCCGTGTCGCCTTTAAGTAACCGTTTTTTTATACAATCTAGGGTTGGTATCATTTGTTCTTGGTATAGGACATATATCGTTCGTCGGATTATATCTTTTTGTATTTCATCAACACATTTGATATTATTAACGTCACTTCGTTTTTTTCGTTTACTTATTGGCTTATTGATAATATCTTTTACTGTGGATATTGGGGTTTTGGTTAACTTACATGTTTCTTCTGCTGCATCGGTTAAACTATAACCTCGATTATTCAATGTTTCAAACACATTTTTCACAATTTGTTTCGCATCCGGCGATAAATGCACTTTTTTTTGCCCAAGGACGCCACATACTTAGTTATAAACACAAGATTACTTTCAGAGTATAATGTTTAGTACAAACTAAAATTCTAGAAGAGAATTTTAAAAAGAAATTACCCCGAAACTCCCATTTTCTCTTCCAATATGATTAAGAAAATCAAAAATCATTTACTAATGATTTACTATTGATGGTCAGTAATAATAATTTAAAATTTTACCTGAAAAATAAAAAATCCAAAATATATCTTCCTGGACAAAAATAAATAATACCTTTCTGTAAATGTTCGAAGAAATATTAGCCACCTTTTATTAGTAATCCCTTAAGATCAGTTAAGAGCAGGTACCAAGTCAACGAATTATTCGAATTATTGTGAAACGTACTTTACCTTTACTTTTTGGAAGTCCATCTTATTAAGAATAAAAAAAAACTCTTCAATTGAACGTAACTTCCAAGTTTATTTAAAAAATTATGTTTTAAATTATAATGACCTAGCTACAAACAAACAAAACTTAAATGTCAATCTGACTATGCTAATCAGCGAAACGGCCGTCATTATAACTTAAAATATAATTTTTTAAATAAGCTTGGAAGTTACGTTCAATTGAACAGTTTTTTGTCATTCTTAGATTTACAGAAAGGGCCATTTTCTCTTACTAAAGCAAAGAAATTGTTTAACTACCACCGACACGGTTTTACTACTGCAGTAAGAATATTTTACTACTGTTGTAAAAATGTTTTACTAGAGTGGTAAGACAAACTATTTTATCAGTTAATCAGTTTTACAACAGTAGTAAAATTATTTTACCATGCGGTAAGACAATATTACTGCGGGAGTATAACTATATGTTCTATATGGTAATCCTGTATATCCTGTATATCCGAATATACCAATACAAAAAAAGGAATAAATAAAAAAATATAAATATTGAAAAATTGTTTATTTTTGTCAACAACCTATAATAACAGGAAGAATAAAGAGAAACCAACCAAACTACAATCATAGTTAAATTTAAAAAAAATTAAAAGAAAATTAAGGATGTTATAAATCTTAGATATTAACTAATTCTTGCTTTACTCATAGATTCTAGTTCAGACAGGTCCTAAAAAAATATTGGAAGTTTAACATACAATATATTTACTTTTCTTAAATTCTACATTATTCATGGAAAATACCCATCATTAATGCCCTTTACAATATAAATTCGATTTTTAGCTATTGCAGTGAAAAATATTACTGTTACTGTAAAAATTTAGACGGTAAAATATATCTTCCAGCTCTAGTAGTACGGATAACACTTGTTATTAGACAATCTAATAATGGCAGTAATAAGATTTTCAGCCTTAGTAAACTTTTTAGTAGTAACATATTCTTATTGAATAATTTTCCTCGGTGTAGTTAGTTAAAAATTGAGTAACTTTAAGAAAAATCAACTTAAAATATTATTATTTTCAACATAAAATTAAAATTTTAAATAATGTAGCTACAACTCCGGTGACTTTGTTTGTGAATGAATCTTTTCTTTTGGGATATTTTTTAATATTGGCACTATCTTTAATAGTTTCATTGTTATTGTCAAAAAACGGAGACAATCGTTTTGTCCTTACGTTTTTGCTTAATAACAATTAAAATTTTTAAAGGCAGAAAAATTCAAAAATTTTCCATTCTCAGAATTTAAATCTGAATCCCAGAAAACAAACTCCATATCTTTTAATTTTTTTTCGCAGAAAACTGTTATTGTTTTATCCAGTTTACTTGCATTTATACTTTTTCATATTTCTTATAACTTACTTTACATAAAAATTTTCTTTAATATTCTATACTTGACATGTAAAGTAAATTTATTGTTCTATGCTTTACATGCGTCTCACATGGGCGGTACGCCATTTTATCACATTTGTGTTTCGCCATTGGTTTGGTATTAACGTTTTAGTGATTGAGATTACTTTTACTTTTTCTCAACCTAAAATGTATATAATAGTTATGTTTATTGTGTTTATAATATTATTCACGGTCAAGCATCATCACTATGGTGATTTCTTTTAAACTGATGTCACTTCGCCAGAAGATTTTCAGCCTTCTCTTCTTCGTGTCTTTTCAATTGATATCACTTCGCCAGAAGACTTTCAGCCTCCTTTTCTTCCTGTCTCCAACTCTCTAGGCTCAGTCCTTTGGGTCTATGAGTTTACAATTAACTTAGCTCATAACTCCTTCTACCACGACGTCTCTCTGACGGATGAATTTTCAACTCCTAACTTATTACCTTTTAATCATTAATCTATGTTAGCTCATTTAATTTTAATTCATTTACTTACATTAGACCGTATCACACATTATCATAATTAGTTAAAAATGTTTTAATTTTTTTCTTTTCATTGTCATTTCTCTTACCCACAAGCTTAACCCTTAAAAATGTAAGCTGCTTGGATATACAAATTGTATCATATATATGTCGCAGGCTTATTGTAAAATTAGTCTTATTATAACATGCCTAGGCTTTTTCAATACGACTAGGCGTATTGTAAAATGACAGGAATAATCAAGAATCTCACAATTTGACTAATAATTTCAGGCGTATTATGATGCGCCTGCGTCTCGTTAGGCTTATTGTGAAAATTAACCTGTATGCGATTGTTTTTTAATCCGACTACACGAAATTCGTCGTATTGTTATTCGACTGACGCTACGTCAGGCGAATTGTATTTAATCATTCACGCAGTTTAAACTATTTAAAAATAAATACAATTTTGGATTATTTATTACAACATGATCCGCTTTTATGGCATTTACTAATACATTTCATATGAGCTTTAAAACATAAACATTTATTGTTGCGACACTGAGCCTTGCTTGGTTTGCAAGAACACTTTTTAAATCCCTGTCCTTCGAATTTTGAAAATAATCGTAGAGCTTCTCTTAACGAAATTGTTTTTCCTTCCGGAATATTAACTGTTTCGTTAGTTTGGCAGTGAGAAATTTCATCTCTGGAAAACCATCGATTCAACAAGCCATGTGAGGTACCAATTTGATAAACTCCGTTGGCGGTATTCACTATAGTTCCTAATATATTTTTGGGATCAAGTGGTCCTCTATCTACTTTGGGAACTTCAATAGCAATATTCTGGCCGATATCCAGAGGCCTTAATTTTTTATTGCTGATTTCCAGCATTTTTTCTGCAGCTCATTTTTGACCCATAGTACATTCTTTTCTTTGGTTATTCACTATTTCCTCATTAATATTTAAGTTTTACTTCTGCCGGCATTCCCGGAGTGCAACCGGTACACAAACACATTATGTATATCAGCACTCATTCTAAATATACGTATTTTACGGAAGTATTACACAAAACAAAACACCTAGGTAGATGATTCCCAGAATAATATTGCTTATTATTTTGCAATTCGCCTGATGTATCGTCAGTCGTATTATAATACAACGGATTTCGTGTAGTCGGATTAAAAAACAATCGCATACAGGTTAATTTTCACAATAAGCCTAACAAGAAGCAGGAGTATCATAATACGCCTGAAATTATTAGTCAAATTGTGAGATTCTTAATTATTCCTGTCATTTTACAATACGCCTAGTCGTATTGAAAAAGCCTAGGCATGTTATAATAAGACTAATTTTACAATAAGCCTGCGACATATACATTTCAGGTATGAGCCTTATTATAATCTCTTTTCTTATATTGTAAAAATTGTTTGTATTTTAGCCTGATGATGGCTTCTCAAAAAGCCAAAACTAATAGCCTAAAATATCTGGAATCTCGCAGTTTATCGTTTTATAATACTGAAACGGGGAAAAAAACTTGATTCATCAGGTGCTTTTTCATCACTAAGAATTTTCTTTCTGGGAATTCCACAGACCTACTAACACTAGACACAGCATTACAGCTAATGTAGACGGTATTCAGAGTTTCCAGTTATAGATAGAGAGGGCCAGTGAAGAATGAAGGTACTAAGAGCAAAAAATAAGTGGGAATTATTTAAATGATTGTAGAACAAACATATCATGATCGATTTCATAAGCAACTAAAAATAAATCGAATGTTCTTTTTTAATAATAAATAATTATTTTAAAATAAAACAAGTTAAATTATACAAAAATACAAATTTATCAGAAAGCAAAAAGCCAAATTAACACTAATCGTATATAAATAATTAAAACTGACACAATACGCCACATTATTGTGGCGTCACTGTCACCATTGCTTCACATAAGTCAGAGCATTATGTCCAAACAAACTGTGGCCTTATGGTAGTTAGTTTGGATTGAAGTTTTGTGTATTGTGGATTTTCTTGTTTTTTGTAGAGTTTTTGACATTATAGTGCTATATAAACACATTATTATCATTAAAGAATAGTTTGAGTGATATTTTTTTGTTTGAGTGAAGTTTTATTTTGTTCTAAGGTGAGAAAAAATTAAAATAATATACTTAACCTCAAAAGCAAACTTTTTTATAAAAAATAAACAATAAACAATTAAATACGACTCGGAATATTCCTTAACGATAATAATGTGTCTGTTTAGCACTATAATAACTCGCAAACAAGAAAATACATGAAAATACATAATATAATAGTATATTAAACAACGCATTTCATATGGAATTCTGTTATGACACGAGTTCAAGTTTAAAAAACGAATCGCGAAGCGATGAGTTTTTTAAAGAACGAGTGCCACAACAGCCATATGAAATAAGTTGTTTATAATATTTTTTTATATTTTGCCATTTTATCATTGTTTAAATTAATTTATTATTTTTATGTAATTACGAATATTTTGATTTTAAATAAAAAGTATGTCGGCAGCACTGTGCAGTTTATAACATTTGACAGTTTTGACATTTAAATTATGAAATGTTAAATGTTTTAAAATATTTTAAAATGACTAATACATCACTAATAATATATTATATAAGTAAAAAATGATATTCATATTCACAAATACTTTCTTAAAGAACAATATCAAATTAATAAATTGCTATTAGCCACAAATGTCATTGTCAATAGTCTTGTCATTAGATACTTCACTCATGTCGCCAACCATTTAAAACAAAAATTTGCGTGCGTAAAAGTTACATTACGATACGCAAATGCGTTTTATAATGAAGATTTTTATAAGTGCAAAATATAAAAAAATCTTTAATGCAAATTAACTACAATAAGGCAACAGTTTGTTTGGATATAATGGCGACAGTGACGTTTCTAATAATGTGGCGTATTGACTGATACCCTTACTATCACTAGCTCTCTCAGAACAGTTGGTAGCTCTACATTGATTGTATAAATTGTTAAGAATATTTCTTTTATAGCGTATTCCATTGGAAAAAAATGCAGCACAAGTGAGGGAACCACGGCAAAATTTACAAACCATTAGCACATGTAGTGCAGGTTCATGTACTCCATTGGGACATCAGTGCGTCACTTTCTGCTCTGAGTGCAAAAAGTTCCGCACAAGGTCTCTTGGTCATGCGGCACCAGTTTCTACATAGAACACAAAGAATAACTAGCGGTTAAATCTGTGTTTCGTGTTTTTACAATTTTAACTATGAAAGAAAATTTACATAAAAATAAAGAGCAGGGACCATTGCTTTTGTTTCATCATTGCTTTCTTCAAGCAGTGTCAAAATTTGTTCTCTATATCGCACTTGATTTAGTGTAACTGGTCTTCTACGCTCGTCTTCCACGAAGTAAGAGCCCACTAATCCATCACCTGACACTGCGCACCAAATTATTATACGGTCACTATGAAGAGGTTTCTCTACGATGCTGTCGGGTTGTTCAAAGAAAAAGATTTGTCTATCGATTGATAAACCCATTCAAATGAATGTGACATTTGTCTATAAACCACACATTAGAAAAAATAGGGGTTGTTCATAAACCATTGCTAATCTGTATTTTATAGGGAAAACCACCAATCTTCTTAAACATTGTTGGGGTAGACGCTTCACTCAAATAATTTGAGTCAAATTTATTTTTAAAGATATTCTGCGAAGACCTCTTTTTGGTGATTATAACACCTGTTGAAATAGCCTTCCTTTTTTCGCATTTGTTGTCACGGTAACTGAACGACCAGTACACCTTTTGCGTTGAGTTAGAACGCTTCCTGTTCGTCGAAATTTTGCAACGACTCTTAACAAGTCTGTAGTCGATGCATGCTTCTGAAACTCTAACTGTTTGTTAGAACAAACAATATTTAAAAATACCATGGCAAGTATTATCACTTGTTTGTTTTGGCGAATACCGTTCTTGCATCTCAAGCAGATTCGTTAAGATCCATTATTGATTTAATTGCTTTGTGCTTACTCCACTAACAGGTGGAACCAATTTTTTAGGAAATATAATAAAAAAAAACAGGGCGAAGCCCAGTTTTCGCTTTCCTGACTAAACTTTGGTTCCTTTGTCGAAAGGTACAAAACATGTATTAATCCGTTTTTTTAGATGGCTGAGCTGCTTCATATTTTTCTGATCCAATTTTACTCTTTTTACTCTTGATAAATAAATCTATTTCGTTAGTTTAAGATCATAAATCATCATCAAGATTCATCATTTTATTGGAAAAATGAATGGCTATTATTTTATACTTGTTTTTAAGTTTGGATTTAGCTTCTACGTAGTTGTAAATGTTCTTGTTAAATATCCTGCTGAATGCTGTTTAATATTTATAGCTAAAAATATATATGTGTATTTGCAGACGATGTTGCTGAAATAATGGCTCACAAAATACCTACGACCCAAGAAGGAAAATGTATGATATCATGTGTCTACAAAGCATTGGGCATCGTAAGTTGAAAGCAAATAAAAATTATAGCTGCGTTCTGCAATCCAGTTATACAGAATTAAAATAATTCCTTGGAAATTTATAATTATTAATCCAAAGGAAAAGCACTAAAATTCACTTTTTCAGTTTTAAATTAATGAAGAACTTTAAACAAAGAACTTTATATTAAAACTTTTGTTTATTTTTAATAAGATGGACTTTCACAAATTAAGGGTCAGTACAATCACGAAATGTACACAGAAAAGTTTTTTATGTACTAAAACGCATGGTAAATATTATGTAATATTTAAATTTTCGATAATAGTATAATGAGCATAATATCAACAGAAGTTGTTTAATATTACCTTAATCAAATAACTTTTATTATATTATTTTATTATATATTTTGTGTATTTGTAAGAAAATTTTAACTTAGAAATAATTTTTATTATGTAATGTATCAATATTACATTTTGTACATAAATATGTTATTTAAACCTACCAGAAACTTCGCGAAATTCATTATATAATGTGTAAAAAGGAGACAGATATATTTTTACCATATTGTCATCTAGAAAGAGTAGACGAAGTGAGTATGTCTAGTTGTACAAAGGAAAAGAGAAAGAGAAAAGGAAAGAGAGAGAGATACACATATTATTCTAGAAATGACTAATTCATAGGACCATAAACGAAGTTTCTGGAAGGATAAAAAATCTATAAAAGGACTTGATCAGAGGTCGTTAGCGGGAGGTTTATTATTGGAAGTCAACGATAGAAGATCAGTCAGAGTGAACAGTCAGTAAACAAACAGTTTTTAAAAGTTGTTAAAATAAAGTGTTAAATAGTGACTTTAAAATACAAGTTAAAACAATCAAGAAGTAAAACAAAGTGCTAAATAGTGACATTAAGAACATATGTTTAAGATTAACACCAAAGTAATCAAAAGTGTAATTAAAAACATTTTCGGCGTATAAAAAAGAAGAAATTATATGTGTACTTACTATTTATAATAACATTAAAAGAACTAAAATCCAACACTGGACTATATCCATAAATCGGTTTGGAGGAACAATTATATTACACAAGAGACCAAACGTCTAACAACAAACAACCACGATATTTTTTAACAGTCGGAAAGTCCACGTATACCTTCGTTGGTTTCCGTTATTCATAGAGCGACTACGGATTTTTCCACCAATCAGAAAGCAGGAGTCTACATTAAGGTCAGATAACGTTGTAAACAATTTGAATTTTTGCAGTAGTTAGTTAAGTTTTATGATTTAAAAACAAAAGAATTTATTTGATATTCAATAATTACTGTATTTCGATAATAACTTACTTACCATTACATAAATAACATTAATTAATTTAACACAAATTCAACATCAAGTAAGTTCTTTTATAGTTAATAAAAAGCTTTCCTTTTTTCTTATTTTTCCTACTAATTAGTTTCATTATTAAATGAAATTGATTGTGTTAACCTCTACTTTTTGGAAGTTCATCTTACTAAGAACAATAAATAACTGCACAGTTAAACTAGACTTCCACTATTTATTCGAAAAATTCGCTTTAAAATTCAATTATAGCTGTTGAATTTTAAAGCGAATTTTTCGAATAAATAGTGGAAGTTTAGTTTAACTGTGCAGTTATTTATTGTTCTTTATTATTAAACATTCAATATATATTACTGTTTTAATTTAACTATTTTATAATAAATTTGTAATTATAATTAATCAATTTTTCATTCTGAGAAAAAGAAGATCTTGCTACATTTAAATAATATCAAATATTAATCAATCAAATAAATAAATCAATAAATAATCATTTAAATCATAATATTCATTACAATTAATTATAACATGAACCCTTTCATTTTTTACACAATTTTCGATAAATATTCTAATAAAGTCATTGAAATAATAATTTATTAAAAACATTTATTTTCTAAGTATTTTTACAAATAAATGACTGAACGAGGCATAAAGGTAAGTCATAATTTATATCATTTCATCAGCAAAAGGTGGTTGCATAATTTTAAGTACATTTTTTAACAATTGTTACAGAATATACAGAAATTTTGTGCTTTTTCATTGGAAAAATATTATTTTCCAGAATTTTTCGGATTAATAATCATTAAAATAAGTAAAACCAATTTTTTTTAATTTATGCTAACTCTGAATTACCAGATTGTTCAGCCGACCCCACAATTCTTAAAATATGCAATAAAAACCTGACTTGTTGTTTGATTAATGTTTTAGCAAAATGCAGATGGAACATTAAACGAAGAAAAAGGTCTAGAACTAATATCTGTAATAAAAGAAAGCGATCCGGAAATACATGCAAAATTCGAATCTATGATTGAAGTCTGTAAAAATACTCCAGGTAAGTATACTAGTGAGATAGTCCGGAGTTCGAAACGAGTACTGTAAAAGTTTACGGGACGTGTGACGTACAGTCGGCTTTAGAATAGCATATACATGTTAAATGTGAATTTCGTTTACCTACCGAAGTTATAAAAACGCCCTTCTTCAACAACATAGGAGTGGCAATTTTTAAAACGCCTACATTAAATGGTTTTTGGGGATTAAGTTTATTTACAAGGGTCGGTCATGTCCCAAATAAATAGGTCTATCTACAAATTCACACAAAATAATAATATCTACACATTTTCACACCACAGAGGTAGAATCCTAGGCGTATTTTTTTACGTGTGCTTTCTTGTATAACTAAAGCGAATCCAAAAACATTTTTAAGCATAATAAATTATATTTATCAAAAAAAGCAAGTCTGTTGTTGATAAAAAATAATTTTATTACAAAAAGAACAATAAAACAACCTAAATATTTGATTATTATATCTATGTTTATTAGATATTACATTTTTCACACTGTCGTTGACGGCTCATTTTTAAAATGTATTGCTACATTTTGATTTTTACCACCCTATTTATTTACTAAATAAAATATAAAATAAATAAATGTAGGGTCATTTTGATACGAACGTAACAGAAAAACGTTAACAAAAATTCTTTTAGAATATTAAATTCACCATAAAAACAATTAAAATTAGTACCATCAAGATTGATTAGAAACTGTTGGAGATTCAAAAATATGTATTTTTATAGCGTACATAATAAACTACCTCGCAGACCTTAGTGGGACACCCTGTATATAAAATGTTATTACAATTAGTTTATTCGTTTATTTTTAATGATTTTTTAAAACCCTTAAACACCCCCTTAACATAAGCCAATAAGTTTAATATATTAATGTTTTTCCAAATTTTTGTTTAAATCTGATATCTACCTATTTAGCTTTTTTAAAAACAATTATGGAACAACATCACAGAACTGGTTACGCCACCACCTCTTCCAAGTGTTTTATCTTATTATTATTTTTTATTCCTTAGTGAAGTAAGTAATTGTAGGCGTTTTAAAAATTGCCACTACTATCTTGTTGAAGCAGGGTGTTTTTATAACTCCGATAGGTAAAGGAAATTCACATTTAACATGTATATGCTATTCTAAAGCCGACTGTACATTACGGTTACTTACGTTCATATTATGTAGGTACCTATAAGGTCTTTAAACCCCCAATCGTTTAACAATACTTTAGCTATTTCGTCCATTTAAAAACCTATTAAGATTAAATTGTCCAAAAACGTTGAATATTATGTAATAACGAAACTTCACACAAGAAATAATATCAACCATACCTGCACTATCACTTTCTAACAATTAGCAAAGTACCGCCACCGAAACCGCCAAAACGTCATAAAAGGTAGGGGTAGGGACCGTTATAATTTAACTGTGATTTTAAATTAAATATCCTAATTTAAAGGAACATAACATATTATTTGGATTAATCAACCGCATTTTAAGATTAGAAATCGAAATTCCAAAGTAATAAGTCAAAAATTTTTTTGGTTAACTGAAAATATTAAATACAATTGTGTACCTAATTAAAATTTAAAATTATCTCTCCTTAAATTTAAATATAGCCTTCCCAAATTTTAGATTGCTTAAACTAGTATAGATGTGCATATTTACCTAGATATTTACTCCTTGTGAATCACAAAAAAAATTAATTCGGTAATTCAGTTTAAGAACAGCATGAGGTGGACTCATTAGAACTTCGTGGTTTTTAGTACTATACTATACAGAAATAAAACCTGATTATTTTTTACTATTTGATATCATTCGGTATCACATATCGCCAACAGTTTCAAAATGATCAGGTTATTACATTCAAATTTATTTACTGTTTCTGCTAGTCTCTAAATTTAATTCTATTGTTTCATAATTTTGCAGTTGACGAAGATCCATGCACTACAGCTGTAAATTTTGCCGATTGTTTTGTTAAGGAATCCAAAAAGGTAAATGTGAAAAATAAATGCTTAAACGTTCCTAAAAACTTATTTCTTTTCTTTTTATAGGTTGGGGTCAGTTTGGAGATGCTTGGAATTAATTAATTAATTAATTTTAGATGTAAAACTAATTATAATGTCAATTAAATATGTACTTTTCTGGAAAATATAAACACTTACATACTCGATAAGATATTCATTTACTATTAATACACCTACTTAATACACACTGCTTAACAATTGAAGTGAATATTTTTTAAATTTAAGAAAATGGCGTACAAAAATAATATTTTAAATATACGTTTCATGCTATCAGTATTCTCTGTTTAAAGCAAATTGTTTTTGTCGTATTTTTTTCTTTTTATACGCTGAATTATACCAGAATTTTAGTATCCGCCAAAATACCGAAAATAAAAATAAAAATTAATTTTTAATATCTGTAATGTAAGTGTTTACCATTTCGACGCAAACAAGCTTCATATCGATTTTATAAAAAGTGGTTGATGGCACTGCCGAAAAATATTTTATATTCTTTCCCGTAGTTCGGCAATATTCGCCGGCGGATTTTCCGAATGAAATATTTTTTCCTTCATTATGCCCCAAATGTATACCTACGTCAGGTGGCGTCAGATCAGGTGAATGAAAAGGATATTCGAAGTCTGTTCCCCGAGAAATTATTCTATTATCGAAATGCTGACGGAGTAAGTCTAAGGTGCGCACAGCTGTATGGCTCGTTGCACTATCTTGTTGGAACCATTGTGTGCGAAACTGTAGATTTCGTGCATGGCAAAAGTTATTTAGATCTCTCACAAAAGGTATAATAATTTTCTCTCTATAACGTTCTTGGTTGACAGTAAGTGGATTCTGATTATCATCTTCAACGAAATAAGGACCAATCATTCCATTACCAGATACCGCGCACCAAACAATAACTCGAAGGCTGTGGAGTGGTTTCTCTACAATGAATCAGGACGTTCAAATCCAAGGAATCTGGTTGTTTGTCGATTAATATAGCCGCTAAGATGAAAACCATATGTTTTCCAAAAATTCGGGATCTTCGTAAATTAAACTCAACATGCGTCCACAGTAAATTTCCTTGCACGTTTGTCTGCATCATTTAGTCGTTGTCCAACTTGAATACGGTATGGATAATCACCAATTGATTTGAACATGCGACGTAAAGGCGTTTCACTAATGTTGAGTTTACATGCAGTTCTTACAAGACTTCTTTGAGGTGATTACACAACTTGGTTAAAAACACATCCTTCATTTTCGTTAGTGCATACTGTTTTTCGACGACCTGAAGAACCTTTACGTTGACACAATACACTACCAATGCGACGAAATTTTTCAACAACAGCTAACATCACACTTTTACTAGGAGCTGCTTTATTAAACTTTTGTTGATATTTTATTTACACCTGTTCTAAGCTTGGACCACCATTACGACCTTTTCCGTATGAACGAAAATAATGCTCTACCAAAAACACTTTTTCTTCTCTCTGTTTCGGTACTGTTTATTTTGGCGGATACATTATATATATACCGGGTGTCTCAGACTAATTTATCCAGGCTTTATCTTTTAAACGAATAAAGATTCTCGAATGGGACAAAAATTATCCCTTAAATATTCATCCCTTAGTTACAACCCCTAACTTTAAAATTCTTAATAGCACCCTGTACATTTTTTTATAATTTTGGATTTGGTTTTTCATCGTATATTCAAAAATGTTTTCAAAAATAAAATGGGTTCATAGATGATCAAGAAAGTGTATCTTTTGGAAACTTAATATTTTTCGAAATAAACCACTCCAAAAGCTCTGCTTTACGCCAATGACTTGTGGGCAATGCTTCTCGTAAACGTGAATGGTAACTTGCGTTGTCCATAACAATAACAGCCCCTTTTTGAATCAGATCCAACATTTGAACAAACCATTCCTCGAAGACATCCCCATTCATATCTTCGTGATAGTCCCCTGTGCGTTTTGAAATAAAAGTTAATAATCCACCATCAACAAAACCTTCAGAACTTCCAACATGGACAATGATAATTCTTTTTCCTTTTCCAGATGGTGGCTGCAAACCTAACGACAAACCTTCCACGAATGCCTGCCTTCCGCTTTTAATGTTTTCATCTTGCCAAGATTTGAAAACTGTATATCCAGCATTTATCCATGTTTCGTCTAAGTAGAAGATTTTCAAATTTTGTTCTCTGGCATGTCGAATGCTTCTTAAATAGTCTCTTCTCCAAAAAACTATTACCGGTTTATCTATCAAGAGAGATTTTCTATTATGTTTTGTATATCTGAAACCCACATCTTTCAAAAGTTTGCATAATGTCATTCTGGAGAATTTTGTATAGTCCGTATCTTCTTGCACTGATGTCATAATTTTGTCAAGTGTTGGAATTTCCTTTCGTAAGTAAAATCCATGGACTTTATACGCCTTAGTCTTTGTTTTAATGACTCATCAATCTCAATTGGTTTTCGGCTTGAAGGAGTTTTAGGGGGTTGAAGAATTCCATTCTTGCTTTCTTTTAGTAATCTATAAATTGTTGATTTAGCAACACACAACATAACAGCCGTTAATTCCACAATATCATCAACACTTACCTTGGATCCTTGTTTTTCAATGATATGTAACAATTCAATATCAGAGTTTTTTCATTTAAAGATAATGGACCTGTTTTTGGTCGTTTAGATGGTCCTTGGCTTATCGACATTGTTTGGTACTTGCACAATTAACATTCAACAAATGTTTTAAATATATTCCAACTGTTTACAATATTATGAAAACCATACAACTTTACTCAAAGAACTAATACTAAGTACTGATTTAATGTACCTACTTTCTTTTAAAATAATATTCCCGATAATGTATCTAAGAAAACTGGGTTGTTTGGAAAATCCCTCTCAATAATAATCGAATAATCTGTAAATAGGTGTAATCGTATTAAGCCGATTACAGTAGGCCACTTGCCATTTAAAATTTCTGAGAAAAATTCCCCAATTTCATTGTAATTTATTTGTGACAATATTCAAAGTTTGAATTAATCTTCTTACAAAAAGAACAAAAATATATAAAATAATTATTGTTACAGATTGGTTTGTTTTCTATTATGAATAAACTGTGTTGCCTTTCTTTATTAAACTTACTAAAATTTATGTACCTCTATCACTTTTTTTATTAAAATTAGTACATCCCGTTATCTCTGACCTAAATCGTATATTATTTAGCATAGCTGCAACTCATTCGTTCAATACAAAATGTACCTTACGGTATACCCTCTTAAAATATATTTTGGTACGTCTACGAAATCTACTTAAATGAATGATTTATTACTCCTTGTCCTTTCTATATAGACTATTAGGCTTACTTGATTAATTTAACAAAAATCAAAAATAAACTAATATTTTCTTAATTACCTACGAACCTATTTTATTTTTGAAACATTTGTTGAATACACAATGAAAGACCAAAACCAAAATTATAAAAAAAATGTACAGGGTGCTATTAGGAAATTTAAAGTTGGGGGTTGTAACTAAGAGATGAATTTTTAGGGGATAATTTTTTCCACGCCATATTTTAAGAGATATAGCCTGGATAAATTATTCTAGGACACCCTGTATATGCTACCAGAAGAGTGATATCTAGTCAAACTGTTATAAGGTTGTATGCATGTAATTTAAGAGCCAGAAAGCGTAGTTCACATCCACGGTTGACTGCGGATCAGCATGCATGCAGATATCGGTGGGAGAGAGAACACAGTCGTTGGAGTTTTCAGAACTGGAGGTACTGTATGTTTACGGATGAGTCCAGATTTCGGCTGAATATGTGAAATGGTCGAATATTGATGTGGAGAGAAAGAGGACAGCGATACAATGAACGTTTGGTGGCGCCAACCACTATTTTTGGTGGTGGCTCAGTTTGCGTGTGGGGAGACCTATGTTATGATGGCCGCACTGATTTAGTGGTGGTAATGAATATGACAATGACGGCTGTAGGATATAGGGACATGGTTATAGAGCCAATAATTTTATCATTTTTGGTGCAATAGGCGAACAATTTGTATTTATCGATGCGCGTGCGATATTTGTAAATGATCGCATTGAATATCACGGTTTTATAAGAATGAACTCGCCACCATGTTAACCCGATATGAATTGCATTGCCGAAATGTCTATACAATTAAACCGACTCGAATAGCCCCCCATAATCCTAGAACAGCTCGCCAATGCTTTGCAGAGAATATGGGAAAACGTACCTCAGCAACTTATTTATAGTTTAATAAGGGCCATGCCAAATAGAGTAACAGCACTAAGGCAAGCTAGGGGTGGACCCACACGATATTAATTTTCGTGAAAGGACTTTATGACCTGCGCAGTAAATGATTTAACATTTTTCATTTTTTCTATTTTTTTGTAGGTAATTGTTTTTTTTTCCTGAAAAATTTGTTTATTTTATTTTTTGGGGTATATTGTAACGTAAAATAATAAAGATTAACTTATTTTATCGAATTTTGATTTATTATTAACCAATGACAAAAGAAAATTACAGATTTTTGTAATATCCTCTTCAATTGTTGAGCAGTGTGCATAGACAACAAAGTATATGATATTATATATTTCAATTTTGCGACAGTGATAACATCTAATGATTAGATTGATTAATAATATTATGAAATTGATTGTGTTAACCTCTACTTTTTGGAAGTTCATCTTACTAAGAACAATTAATAACTGCACAGTTAAACTAAACTTCCACTATTTATTTGAAAAATTCGCTTTAAAATCAATTACAGCTGTTTCAATATGTCAATCTGACGATGCTAGTGATAGCGAAACAGCTGTAATTGATTTTAAAGCGAATTTTTCAAATAAATAGTGGAAGTTTAGTTTAACTGTGCAGTTATTAATTGTTCTTAGTAATAATATTATGTTATTCAACGATCAACTAATAGCAATTATATGCGAGTAAAATATTATATTTTGTCAACGACTTTATTCAATAAAAAATATTAATTTTTTATAAAAATATTAACATAATTAATCTACAATTACCTTTAATACTAAATAAATACTTAAATTATACTTATTTGGGCTATCTACCTTGATATTTTTACTATATTAAATGAATTTGGCACTATAATATTAAATATAATTATTATGTCTTCAAATACCTCCTAACAAAAAGTATCGCAAATTTTAATAATTATATTATGGTGTAAAATAAAATATCACATTTTCAGAATATAAAAATATGAGTGTATGGTATTCTTTAGATGTATAAAAGCCCAAAATATTCACAGTTCAAATCGCCTTTTTGTTGAAAAACAAAAAATGAAAAAATTTTGATAAATACTATTTGTATTGTTTACATTTTAAAATTTCTTGTGTGCAGTAAGTTTGTTTAATTTTTCATTTGGAAGTATCTAGAAACATTTCGAGTAAAAATGAGTAATTTAACCCCAGAACAAGCAGCTTAAATCGTGGCTTTAAATGAAGAAGGACGATCTCAGCAATATGTTGCTGAAGTAATGGGAATCAACCAATCCAGCGTTTCTAGAGTCTTAAGAAGGTTTAGAGAAACTGGAAGTTATAATAGAAGACCACTTCCAGGACGTCACAGACTTAGCGAACTTGTCATGTTACAGCCAGCAACTGCAAAATGATCTCTTTGGATTCCGTAATGCTACAATATCTGTCAATACGGTTAGAAACAGATTAAGGAATTTTGGTATCAGACCCAGAATGCCTGTTTAAACGGGCCATTCACGATGAGATTTGTCGCGCCGCATGCGGCGCTACACAGGTCTCAGAGACAAAACTCATCGTGAATGGAGTTGCATCAACTGAGGCGCACCTGAGACATGTATCACTGAGACGGTATTGCTGAAACCAACTTGGGCGGTTTCATGAGAAATATCGCGCTGCAGATCAGACAAGTATCAACGTGAGTGGAGAAGTATCGCCGCAAAGTATTTTTTAGTAGCTAAATACCTGAGTGTAGCTACTAAGCGTTCTTCAGCAGATACAGATTCCCTCATTATTGTGTTTTGTTTCTCTATTTCTGGTCTTATAAGATTAAGTAAACTGGTAAATTGGCTTTTATCCATTCTTAAATAATTTAAAAAATCAACTTTTTCATATTTTTTCAATTCCTTTAATAAAGGCATATGGCAATATGTTTTTCTATTAAATAACCAATTTTTTGACCATTTTCGTTTTGGTCTTTTTTTTCTCTTCAAAAATTATCGGAAGTAAGGGCGACGCCAATTGCAGTACATTGCTCATTAGTCAATCCGTTTAAAGGTGCCATAATGAAACGAACACTTAAACATTCAGAAATCGACTAATGTCTCAAGCGATATATTGATACAGTATCAACGTGTATGGTCTGGATGTATCATGCGACAATGTTGCATGATACATATGTAGCGCCGCATGCAGCGCGACAAATCTCATCGTGAATGGCCCGCTTTAAGGGCCCCATTCACGTTGAGATCGGTATCGATACGTGTATCGCGACAGGTGGCGATACATGTATCTGAGATTTGTATCCATGTGTCAACTGCTCCTACACGTTGAGATGAACTCATGAAACATCAGTTCAGTCACTGGTTCATTAACAAAATGGTGCCACCTGCCATACCTGCGCTTGTAGCAGTGGCAGTTGTTTTATCAGCTGTTTTAAAGAAGAAAAAAAAAGAATATGGGCAAAGAATTGAATTCCACAAGCACGGATATAATTTGTACAAATTTAAAAATTCCTCCCAAAACTCCCGATCTTCCATGTTGGAAACAATACTGTCTTTATATTTTGGTAGCGCGATACATATTCGTCAACATACACGTTGCAACAAGTATCAGTTGCATGTGTTCGGTATCGGAGTTTCAGTACAGTGATACAGCCGACGATACCATCTGATACCGATACCGCGATACCGAGACAGACAAATACACTGTGAGATTTGTATCAAGATACTGATACTTACAACATGTATCGATACCGATCTCAACGTGAATGGGGCCCTTTAAGGGCCCCATTCACGTTGAGATCGGGATCGATACGTGTATCGCGACAGGTGGCGATACATGTATCTGAGATTTGTATCCATGTGTCAACTGCTCCTACACGTTGAGATGAACTCATGAAACATCAGTTCAGTCGCTGGTTCATTAACAAAATGGTGCCACCTGCCATACCTGCGCTTATAGCAGTGGCAGTTGTTTTATCAGATGTTTTAAAGAAGAAAAAAAAGAATATGGGCAAAGAATTGAATTCCACAAGCACGGATATAATTTGTACAAATTTAAAAATTCCTCCCAAAACTCCCGATCTTCCATGTTGGAAACAATACTGTCTTTATATTTTGGTAGCGCGATACATATTCGTCAACATACACGTTGCAACAAGTATCAGTTGCATGCGTTCGGTATCGGAGTTTCAGTACAGTGATACAGCCGACGATACCATCTGATACCGATACCGCGATACCGAGACAGACAAATACACTATGAGATTTGTATCAAGATACTGATACTTGCAACATGTATCGATACCGATCTCAACGTGAATGGGGCCCTTTACTGATCTATTGTTAACCAGAGCACACCATGTAGTAGCAGGTTTAAGGTTCGCAAGAGAACATGTTAATTGGGATATTAACGATTGGGCTAATATTCTTTTTACGGATGAATCAAGATTAGAGCCAGAGGAGGCAATACCAGATACTAAAATGTTAAATTTACCGTTTAAATTTTTTATTTTATTACTTTGTAGTATTTGATTTTTCTATTTTCATTATTTATGCCCATTATTTTTTGATTTTTAATTTTAATTAAATAAACTACTTTAAAACATAATTCCAAATTCATTTCCCAAAAAAATTAAAAAAGAATAATAAAAACTTTATTGATACATCATTTATGCGATAGTTATAATATAAATATGAGTTCAAAAAAAACCAAACAATACTGTATAAAGAATACCCAACAAACAATCATGTACTGGGAAACTGATGGGCCAGTGTCGGAAACGTTAATGTAAATGTAAATTAATGAATGGCCAGTGTTGGCCCATCAATGGTTACTAGTTACCCGAATATTATATTTATCCTTATTCACATACGCCATTAACTCGAATGCACTGCAATCAACTGGCGCCACGCTAAATATTCGCGTGATTTTAAAAACAATTGTTATTATTTTATTAGTAAACGTTGTGTTAAGATTTATTAATAACAATAAAAGACGGCTATTTTTAACAGAAACTAAATTTTGTCTTAAAAACCTGAAAAAAAAAAGATTTCTTTTAAATTTTGACCAAGATGAAGGCCTATTTTTTCAGTTTGCATACAACCTTAATCGATATCGTGTTAACGATTTTTTATATTTATTTCGTTCTTTTCAATACGAATAAATATTTGAACATTATAAGATTTTATATAACAAGTAAGATTACTTTGTAAAAATCCCTTATTATATTTTTTAAATTTAAATTTCGCGCTTCTTACACAGCTGTTAAAAATCGCGGGCACGGTGCAAGGTTAATGCAATTAAATTAAATAAAATCAACCATAATCCCGAATTAATTTTAACAAAAAATGTAAGTGATAATAATCAAAACTTTTTTTATAATTCTATGAAATGTAACATCATAAGAAATTATAGGAAAACTAATAAAACTAAACAAACATATAATTATCCAAACGTGTATGTTTCGCCATCTATGGATTGATTCAGACAAGAACGATAAACATTTACCAGGATTGCTTAATCCCATAAGACGTACATTCGCCAAAAAATCGATCGCACGTGGTGGCCTGTGACGTCACTGCAGTCCTCGGTCGTATTATTCCTATCTTGACAATGCATTTTAGGTCGTTTTTAATCGTCGTTTTTAGATTTATTGTAAAAATATTCAAAATTTTGACTGGTAGATATTGTGGATACATTAGTGTACGTTGCATTTTTGTGTAAAATTTTAAAAAAACTGTTCTTTTAAACTCCAGTTCAGACTTTTAAATTACATGTGTTACACTGCTTGGCTAGACATTGCTTGGTTAGTATCGTTGAGTGTGAACGTTAATATTTAATAGTGAATACATTTTTTATTTTACGTTTTTAGTGAGATAGTTTACGTACTATTTTTTTAGTATGTAGTATTTTTTGTTAATTTTAAATTTGTAATTAAAAATTCTTTATAGAATACATATTATGTCGCTCCATAAAAGATTCACGGATTGTACTAGTAATATGCTGCAAATTGTTTATTGTTTCTTTGTTTGTCAAAAAAACACTAGTTTTAGGCATTATTTTGTGTAATAATGAATTTATTTGAATGTATTTTTTAAAATAAAAATAGAACTAAATAGTGTTTTCTTTACTCTACCTATTTCCCAAATAATATTCAATAAATTAATTAAATATAAGTATTAAAACGATTTTATGGGATTATTTATTATAAATTATAAGTGTTTAATCTTAAAAATCCAAATAGTGGTACGTTAGTATTTCAGAAATCATAAAAATACTGTCTAATTCCTATTATTTCCATGCATCTATATGGTAAACGTTATAATGAAGGACTGCAGTGACGTCACACAGCTGGCGGACAAATCAGGCCGATTAGGCAATCCTGGTAAATGTTTATCGTTCTTGGATTCAGATATGTCTAAGGGTGTGTTCGGGGAGCACGCTTTCGAGCTATGTAGCGCCAAGAGCCATATAACGCAAACGAGGAATAGTACTAGATAGCGCCAAATGGCGCAAATAGCGTGCTCCCCGAACACAGCCTAAGATATAAACTGATAAACTATAGAGACCTATAAGCGAATAAAAAGTAAATTAATTACTAGATGGTGCAACTAAAGAGTTTCATCAAATGATTCATGATTGATTATAATTTGAATAAAAAAATAAGATCTATTTATTTTAGTTCTAAATTTTCTCTGAAATAGTGTAACACATATTGATATTAACACTAAATAATAAATAGTTTACCCCCAAAGGGTATATTTATTTGAATTGACGTGGACATTATTGTTGTTCTGTGGTTGACACACACAATTGTCATGGATTGTCAAAAAAAAGAAAAGTCAAAATAACTTTTAGGAATCATTTTATGCATGTGGTGAATTTTGCCGTCTTTCAGTAGCAGATTGTTGAAAATATATTTATTTTTAAACACATTATACACTTATGAGAATATTTACAAAATTTGTACATTTAGAAAGTATTTATATTTATAATAAAAAATGGGAAAGTCTAAAAAAATTCGCAAAGGAACAGGTGATGAAAGGTACCCTTCAAGAACTTTAGTATTTACCGATCTAATACATTTCAATTTCAGTGAGTCCGACGTTGAAAATGATACTCAGGAGCTAATCGAAAAAGGTCAAACTAAAAAAAAACCGTCAAAGTAAGTAGTGATAATAAGATGTTTAGGTTATAGTCATATTTAAAATATTTATTTCTTCCAGACCACAAGCTCTTAATAATGATTCAAAGCAGGATAAAGCAGACTCCAAAAAATCCAAAAGTAAAAAAGAAAAAAAGACTGTTGAATCTGATAGCTCCGATATTGAAGTAGTTTCAACTGTTAAAAAGTCATTTGCACTTCTTCAAGTTGATGACGAAGATTCTGATGGTGATTTAAAAGTTGTAGACGACGATGAGGATGAAAGTGATACTAAACCTGTTAAAAAAGACAATAAAAAGAAATCAAGTGATGATAATAGGACTACAAAAAATCAGGGGGGTAAAAAGGGGAAAAAGAATCGAAAACGTGGTGATAGTGATGAGGATATAGAAAAAGTTTTAGCAGAATTGGAAATGGAGTATGCTGGAATAAAAAAAGAACCTGAACCATCAATAGAAGAACAACCGCAGGAGGACAAGAAGGAGAAAAAAAAGGGAAAAAAAGATAAAGTTGAGCAAAAAATGTAAGTTAAAATATTCAATAAATATGGTAATAAATATTTTTCTGAGAAATTGGATTTTACATCCAACTTTATCATATTGGTCAAATAATTTTAATAACTTTTAATATTGTTGTTTAGTGAAGACCATGATGAAGATAATTCGAAATTGGAAGATACTAGTACTGTAAAGACAGCTGCACAAAAGAAAAAGGAAAAGAAAGAAAGAGAAAAACAAAAAAAACTAGCTCAAAAAAAACAGGAAGTAACCAAAGAAGATTCCCAAGAACTGCCTGCTCCTAATGAACAGCCAAAATTAGTAGAAGATGAAAAAAAACCTGAAGATACAGGTGATAAACAAGATGATGATGATCAAGATGGAGAGAAAAAGAGTAAAAAGAAAAAGAAGAAAGGTAAAGATGAGGAAGAAAAAGATGCCAAAAAAGGTAATAAATTATTATATAATATACCTAAATAATTGCAGTTAATTAATTTAAACTCTAAATTGGTAACTTAACTTTTAGTAATTAAAACAATTATTTGAATTGTTTGCATTTGTAAATAGGTCCAGGTAAAAAAACTATTGCTGCTATGCAAGAAGCCCTTAAAAAGCTTAAGGAAGAAGAAGAGCGTCTTAAGAAGGAAGAAGAGGAAAGGTTAAAACGCGAAGAAGAGGCAGAAAAAGCCAGATTAGAAGCTCTGAGACTTGAACAAGAAAGAAAAGATAGAAAGAAACAGGTATTGTTAACTCTTTCTCAATGCAAAACTCTTTTTGAATTTAATTTAATATTTTTAAATTATGCATTAATTATTTATTTCAATTTAATTGCTTCATCAAGGGGAAAGTGAACTATTTTAATTATTTCCATTAAAGTAGCTATTGCTGATTATTAAAATATTATTCATAAATATCTATTGAATATTAATTTTGAATCTCATTAGACAATTTTTAATTTAAAATAATATTATTTTATTAGAAAGAAAAGGAAAGAAAAGAGAGACTGAAAGCAGAGGGAAAACTTTTGACTGCTAAACAAAAGGCTGATAGGGCTAGGGCTCAAGCATTAATTGATAGCTTAAAAGCACAAGGTGTTGAATTACCAGATGTTGGTGAAAAGAAACCTAGACTGGGAACCAGAATAAGGCCAGGCAAACAAAAAAAGGAACAGACTCCAGGTAAAGTAAGACTATTCCTATTCTCAGCTAAATGAAATAACAAAAAAATTAGTTTTAAAATGTATTACCTTTAGTACTAAAAGAAGAAGAGGTACAACAGGAACCACAAAAGGTAGATTTACCTAAAGAAGAAACAGTAGCTCAGCCTCCTCAGGAGACTAAACAACCTGATTTAGAAGAGGATGTAAAAGATGCTTGGGATGCTTCATCAGAAGATGAAGAGACAGACACTCAAGAATCAGGTATATTGTATATATTTTTAATCCAAAGTAAGTGCATTTACTTAGTATTGATAAATCTGTTACAGCAAGTAAAGTTCAACCTGTAGAGAACAAAGAAGAACCTGAGGGTGAAGAAAGCAGTTCAGAAGAAGAAGAGTCCGAGAGCGAAGAGGAAGAAGATGAGAGTGAAACGGAATCAGACGATGATGAAGGCGAAGGAAAAACGGTTGCAGAAAAAGCTCGTGATCGGGCTCTCGAGAGGATAAAGGTATGTTTTTCAAAACATCAAAATATAAGGGATGATATTTCTCTTGTGGGCTGCTTTGCCTCTAGAATTAGTAAAATAGGTAGAATTCTTGAGACTTTTTAAAATACATCACTTTTTCCTAAAATCTTGGTTTAAATCGTACAGTTAATTCTGTATACCTCGTTCCATATAAATGTGGTTGCACGTCACAGCTGTCAGAACGGGCCTATGTTGCCAAGCATTTATAATAGTATTAGAATCTTCTTCTTATTAGAATCTAGTAAATATCAAACCAAGTTTCTCCAATATGGACTGGGAAAGTAGTGATGTAAGTGTCAAACCAAATGATTCCAAACAACTTTTTTTATGGTTAGTTTTTTTAGGTGTTATTGACTATTTTATTGTATTTTCTTGATTTTTGGTAGTTAATTACTGTTTTTTTTTATTGGTAAGTGTTCATTCATATGTTTTATAATATCACTAAAATAGATATATGAACAATTTCCCAGTTCAACAGCATAGAACACAAATTTTGACGTCTTACTTTCCGAGTCCATTCTTCTTTTTATTTGACTACAATATTACACTAGATTTAAACGCAGCAACAGAGCGCAATTTTGTCAATATATAAAATATTCAGCATGATTAATGTTAGTTTGAATTTTTTTATCCCACCAGTTGTATTTGACATACTATTTATTACGAAACTTAAACTTTATTAAGAATCTTTTATCTTAGCTTTTTTTTGTAATAGCTTGTGGCCTACGAATTTTAAATACTTTCTAAGGGTGTGTTCGGGAAGCACGCTTTCGAGCTATGTAGCGCCAAGAGCCATAATTTACAATTATTTGATAAAATATTTTTGCCAACCTTTTACTATAAGATGATTTTTAATATTACTTTAATTTTAGCTTAGAAAAGAAAATGCGGAAAAAAACAAGTCTCCGGACAATTTGAGAGCTGCAATTGTTTGCGTACTTGGTCATGTAGATACAGGAAAGACGAAAATTTTAGATAAGCTGAGAAGAACTAACGTCCAAGACGGTGAAGCTGGTGGTATCACACAGCAAATCGGTGCAACGAATGTACCTATGGATGCTATTAAAGAACAAATTAAAATAGTTAAAGGGGTAAGTAATTACTCCATTTCCTATACAGCATCTCTATTGAAGTGGCATTTTTTACAGTTCTGGTGCAAATTCTTATGTTTCTGAGCTACGATTTCTTCTTTTTTTTCTATAGTTAGTTGTTTGTGTTCCTTGTGACTCATTATATGTCCTACATATGAGTTTCTTATTATGAGTATCTTTAACAGTTGTGGGTGAAATTTCATCCTTAACAACACTTCTACTTTGCTTTGTCTGGTGGTTATTGGTGACATTCTTCTTTACAGACACATTTCAGATGGGTTTAACTTGCTGATTGTTGATGTATTGCAGTCATACAGAAGTAGGTACCATATTTTTTCTTTCACCAAATAAGATCAATCAAAATAAAAATGTTTAACAAAACTTTCACTTTTTATTCAAAAAATTGCCTTTTTTAACTCAATGACAGCTGTTTTGCTAAAAACTAGCATCGTCAGATTGACATATTGAAGTTACATTTTGTTTTTTTAAGATAGCTACCTGATGTTGATTAAGTAGTGTTAAGAGTAGACCAAGTATGGAAGTAATAAGACAACAATATTAAAGCCTAGATTTTATTAGTCCTAAGAGATTATCCTGAATATATGGAAGACTCAATCAAAGTAAACAGTTTAATAATGGAGAACTTCCAAGATTTATTTGTTCATTAACAACTTTAAATTGTTGATCTGTAGATGTCTTTTTATTTTTTTTTATTTCTTCAAGGAAATCTAAATTTTGTTTTTTATCAAAAATGTGTAGTATTTGAATGTAATTGGTGCGTATGAGTGAGCAAAACCCCTACTTCAACGTCCAGAGAGGGGACCTACGAATTGTGATAGGACTACTGATTGGACACAGTCGCCAATTGAACTGGTAGAGAGTGCGAACTAAATATTCTGTTAGGTTGACACTGAAACGGCTGAACATATTTTGTGCAACTGTTGAGAGCTCGAGAAACTAAGGGCCATAAATTTGGTCTAACTGGTAAAACTGTAGTATAGGTGTACAGAAATGGGTTTGAAATTTCACCATAAGTTTAAATTTTGCATTTTGATATATTAGGTAAGAGCTAAATAATTATAATAGTTTTGCTGAAGTTAATCCTGATTAATTAAAAATTAATTATTGATTCATTAAAATTTTGGTTACTGGCGAAACTAACTTATTTTTGATAAGCTAAATATGTCTGAAATTTGGAAAACTGTAACTTATAATGTAGAATCACACTTTAATATGATCTTAGAAACCCATCAGATTTATCTTACCAATGAAGATTTGTCGGTTCTATTCAAGTTATTCTAATTTTTCTGTATTTACTTTGGTAAATACCCAATCAACTTGATGAAAATAGAACATTTTTGGTTACCCAACAGATTCTGTTACATAAAATGGTCTCCAATAACATGGCAAAATTATTTAATATCAATATACACATATGTCCAAAACTTTGGAATATTTAGAAATAATATATCTACGCCTATGGTTTTTTAAAAACTCTTGTTGATATTTATTTTAAAGCGTTTTTAAATCAAAATAATACTAAATTTGATTCGTTTTTGTATTAATTTGATATGTTTGGGGTTTAGATAAACACTTAATAGTTGCTATATAACTTTACTTTGTAAGAATGTTACATACATGATACACGTTAACCCTTAACCTAAGATTTCTAAAAGTCGTTGTGGCTAAGTTGTAGTATTCCGTGATATAGTACATAACAATTCTTCCCCTTCTTAAAGCTACAAGTTCAGTCTAAGAGGGGGTTTAATGAGTCTGCCTGAACGGGATCTGGTAGGACTGTTAGGAGTATATTCAGGTGTTTGATTAAGTTTGATGTTCCTGTCTTCATGAATAGGAACTGTTTCTTGTAGTGTCTTATTAGATGTTGTAGGGATATTTGGAGGAGGAGGAATAGGAATATCAGGGTTTACAATGTTATTGGATTCATTTCCGGTTGTTCCAATACTATGTGCAATAGTTGGCAAAGTGTTAGGTAAACTCTTATTGACAACACTTGGAGTATCAACTTTTAATTCACTGTTTACTGATTCACATAGTCGAATGTCATTAGAATGTACAACTCTAACACTCTCCCCCATCTGCACCAAGTAAGTGGAATAACTAAGTACCTTAACAATTTTTCCTTTCTGCCACATTTTTGTTTGTAAATTTTTAATATAAACAATATCATTTATGGAGTACAATTTTAATTTTGGGTTAATACCAAAGTCAAGTTTCTTAGGTTGTAATACTGGTTTTAACAAATCGAATCTAGTTCTTGGTTTGATTTTAAAAATATTTTGAGCAGGTGCTGCACCTGTTACCGTTGACGGTGTGTTGCGGTAAGTAAATAAAAAACTTGCTAATCTATTGAGTATCAAGTGCTTACTGATATTCCCCTTTTTTTCAAAGAATAGTGAGCGCGTTAAGCCCTTTTTCACCGTTTGTACTCCTCGTTCCGCTAAACCATTGCTCTGAGGATGATAGGGTGGGCTTTTTATTGGTTTTATACCATTACTTTCGCAGAATTTACTAAATAGTTCTGAATTAAAAAGGTGGACCATTATCTGACACTAGCTCAACAGGTAAACCTGTTATTGAGAATATTTCTTTCAATTTTAAAATAGTTTCTCTAGCATCCGTTCCTTCATTCATCATTTTTATATCTATCCATTTTGACTTCTGATCAACAAGGATTAAAAACGTGTAATTAAATTTATGGAAGAAATCTATATGACACCTATAAAAATTGTTAGGTGCGTTTGGCCAGGGTAATAGTGAGCTACCATTTGAAAATGTCTGTGTAAGTTGACAAACCTCACAGGATGAAATGAATTTTTCAATGTCCTCATTTATACCTGGCCACCAGCAATAACTTCTTAAAAGCATTTTGGTTCTAACAACACCCAAATGTTGTTCATGAAATAAATTCAAAACCTGTTGTTGTAATACACTAGGAACAACTACTTTATTGCCTACTAAGATGCAATTATTTTCTATTGATAAATCATGCCTCTTGTGCCAAAAGGGTTTAAGGCTATCATCATGAATTGAGCTTGGCCATCCACACAGTGTAAGGTCAAAAACTTTAGATAAAATAGAATCATGTTTGGTAGCTGACGCTATGTCTGACGAATTTAAGGGTATATCATCTGTTACATTAAATGAATAAATTGAACTTGAGATTTCTGTGTCAACAGGTGTAGGCAAACGAGATAAACTATCAGCATTAGCTATTAAGGTTCCTTTCCTATATTCAATGTCATAGTCGTATGCTGATAAGGAAATAGCCCATCTTGTTATCCGTGCCGCTGCTGTAATGGGTATTCCTTTGTGTCTACCAAAAATGAATTTTAACGGTTCATGATCACTTACCAGAACAAACTTTCGAGCAAACAGATATTTATGAAATTTATTTATTCCGAAAATAATGGCTAATGCTTCCCTTTCTAAGTTAGAGTACTGTTTTTCAGCCTTGGACAAGGTAGCTGATGCAAACAATACAGGTCTTTCAACTCCATTAACTCGGTGGCTTAAAACTGCCCCAACCCCATACCCACTTGCATCACAAGTAACATATATGGGTTTATTGGGATCATAAAAGGTGAGGACATTCTCTGAAGTAATTAATTTCTTACTCAATTGAAAACATTGTTCACATTCCTCAGACCATACAAAATTACTATCAGACTTACAAAGGTCATACAATGGTTTCAGTTTTGTAGAAAGCATTGGTATGAATTTACCATAATAATTTAGTAGTCCTAAAAAAGACTTAAGCTGGGTAATATTTACTGGAGATGGTGCATTCATGATACATTCAATTTTCTCACTAGTTGGGTGTATCCCTTGTACATCAATAATATGACCTAAAAATTGAACCTTAGATCTAAAAAACAAGCACTTTTTTTCATTAACTTTTACATTATATTCTTCAAAACGTTGCAATACATTTAATACATTAATATAACATTCCTCTAAATCCTGTCCATGAATGAAAATATCATCTAGATAACAATGAACTTTTGGTAATCCGGCTAAAATGGATTCCATTATAGACTGAAATATAGACGGTGCAGAACTAACCCCATAAGTTAATCTATTGAATCTAAATAGACCTAGATGGGTATTTATTGTAAAATATTCTTTTGATGACTCATTGATCAATAGTTGCTGATATGCACTTTTTAAATCAAGTACACTGAAGCACTTGCTACCACTAAGCCCTGAGAATATGTCATTAGGGACTGGTAACACACAATGCTCAGTATCTATAACAGTATTTAAGGACCTTTTAAAATCTACACATATGCGAATGTCTGAATAATTACCCTTTTTTGGTACTACTACTATTGGACTAGCCCAACTGCTACTACTTACCTTGGAAATAATACCTGCCTGACACATACCTTTCAATTCATCTTCCACCTTTTGCTTTAAAGAATATGGCATCTCATAAGCTCTTTGAAATATTGGTTTGGAACCTTCTTTTAGTTTAATATTAGCTTTAAAACCTTTAATACAGGAATTTGGATCATCTAAAAATACACTTTGAAATTTATTTTTCAACTGATCTACTAATTTTTGACAATTACCCAGTATACTAGTATCCTTTGCTTTTGTACTAGACTCGACTTGATTTAGATTAATTTGACTTATATTATCAGATTTAATAGTGACTTTGGTACCTACCAATTTTCTCCAATCAGGATTTAAAATATCCAACCAATTACGGCCTAACAAAGGTATAAATACATTTTTACTACTTATTACAACTAGTGGTAATTTATAAATGTTATCTTTACATTTTACATTTACTACAATTTGGCCAACAATGGTAACATTTTCTCCTGTTACTACTTTTAGTTTAAATTGTACATGTTCTAAAGTAATATTAGGAAATAGTTTTTGTAATCATTTACATGTATAACAGATTTACAAGCTCCTGAATCAACTTCCATTATTAGAATTTTGTCCTCTACATTTAATTTGACTCTTAAACTTCCATTGACTTTGTTATCTAAAAAATTTAAACTTTGCTTACCTACACAATCTAAAAACCCTAACTCTAAAATGTCTTCATTACTTCTAACAACTTCACTTGCTTCTTCTTCAACTTCTTCATCATTTACTAATAAACCATGGAGTTTATTCTTCTCACATAATACTGATTTGGCTATATGCCCCATTCTGTTACATCCATAACATTTCCAGTTTATAGCAGGACATTGGTTATTACCTTGATGTATTCGTAAACATTTTTTACATCTAGGCTTCTCTCTGGAAACTTGGTATGTGTGATTCTTTCGGTCTCGTTCATTGGTAAATTGACTGCTATGTTTACTTCTTTTTTGAAACTGTATTTTATTAAGCCCTGTTCCCTCTGACATACCTTTAGCTTTGTCTTCAGCTAGCTCCATTCCAATTGCAATTTGATAAGCTTTTTTCAAATGTAAGGTTATCCTCTGTTAATAGTCTACGCTTTATACTTTCAGCTTTCAACCCACACACAAATCTGTCCCTTAATGCATCATTAAGAAACTGACCGAATGCACAGTGTTCAACTTTACTTTTTAATTTTTGTGCAAAAGTTCTTATATCTTCTGAAATTTCTTGACATGTGTTATAGTATTCATAACGTTCGGCAATGGTTAACCTTCTTGGACAATAGTGATTAACTAGTGATTCTTTTAAATCATTGAAAGACTTGGTAGTTACTGAAATTGGTGCTGTCAGATCCTTTAACAACCGATATGCCTCTCCCCCAATTAGCGTTAAAAATAACGGTACTTTCCTTGTTTCTTCGACTTCGTTACATATAAATAATTGTTCAATTCTCTCAATATAGGAAGTCACATCGGTCTCTCTGGGATTGAACGGTTCTATGGAGCCAATTAATGCCATTTTTACTAATTGAACCACGTGGTTTACTAAAACTATTTCTTTCTACTTTACTTTGTGGCAGTTTACTTTGCCGCGTTTCACAATGACTTAGGTTCTTTTAGTACTCGTCGCCAGAATTGATATGTTTGGGGTTTAGATAAACACTTAATAGTTGCTATATAACTTTACTTTGTAAGAATGTTACATACATGATACACGTTAACCCTTAACCTAAGATTTCTAAAAGTCGTTGTGGCTAAGTTGTAGTATTCCGTGATATAGTACATAACAATTGATTCGGGTGCTTTCACATTATTCCAATTCTTGTTTAAATTTCATTTGACCTCAGAGACATAATATATTTTAATAGGTCTAGAGTAATTGCTTTGTTACAACAGAGCTTTGGTCAAAGTAATATCGCGAATATTGTTGCTGTTACTCAGGGTGCTGTATCAAAAATTAAAAAAAAAATTCCAAGACACAAATGATGTGAAGGATCATCCCAGAAGTGACAGAAGTCGATGTACATCAGCTCCACAAGACTGGCAGATAACATTGATAGCTCGAAGAAATCGACAGGAATCTACAAGTGGCATATCCAGAGAAATTGCTAGACTTGAAGGACTGAATATCTCAAGGCAAACAATTACACGAAGATTAAATGCGGTAAATTTGTATCGCAGAAGATCTCTACGTGTTCCCAAACTAACCTATCAACAAAAAATTGTAAGGTTCCAATGGGCTCAAGAAATGTTACACCATGGTCCTAACTGGAATTACGTGATGTTCTCTGATGAATCAAGAATTGGCTTGGTTTCTGATTCGCGAAAAACGCTAGTTTGGAGGGCCCCAGGACGACAAGCCCGATTAGAAACAGCCCAACCACGTGTTTCATTTGAAGGTGGGAGTATTATGGTTTGGAGTGGTAATATGAGGGGTACATGGACGCCTCTCTTGGTTTTGGAGATAAGAATCACTGGTGCTTTGTACATCGAGGAATTTTTAAATCCTGTTGTGCGTCTATTCCGGGGGGCGGTAGGTGATGGATTTGTGTTTATGTATGACAATGCACCTCCACATTGAACAGCTGCAGTACAAACTTTTTTGAAAGAAGAAGGAATATCCACATTAAGATGGCCATCAAATTCCCCTGACATGAATGTCATTGAACATGCCTGGGACATTCTTAAAACACGCATTAAGAAGCGAAACCCTCTCCTAATTACTCTATAAAAACTGAAAGATGCTGCTCGTGAAGAATGGGAGAGAATTCCGCAAACCCAGCTCGATCATTTAATCGATAGCATGTCACATCGCCTACAGTCATGCATACAGGCCCATGGAGGACATACTGATTATTAATTTTATTTAAAAACCTCTCTTTGCTTATTAATTTATTTTAAAAAATTTGTAATACATTGTACATTTTTCACCTCAAAAGAATAAATCATTTTTTTTGTATGTTTATCTGACTTCGAGATTTATTTAGTATTGGTTAGAGTTGTAGCAAAATAATGTTTACTTATATCAAAAAAATTATTTATAAAAATTAATAAAAAGATGAAATATTCCATTATTCCAAACTTTTGGACATATGTGTACTTTTATATATCCTTTTCAACATTCTATAAACACAGAGCTTTTTAATGTTAAGCTAAATACTAGTGATAAAGAAAATGCCAACAATGTAGGCAATCTTTTACCAGAATTGGTAATGAATTTTTATTTTATCAATTAAAAACTGAATGACCTAGTTATAAGTATATGTGTCAGAACTATTTTTTGAGAGTTGGATATTTTAGATTGATTATCTTTCTAAAGTTCATTGCAAAAATGTTAAGCTGTCAGTTTAAAACAGCATAACATTTCAGTGTTGTCATTCCTATTGGTGTGGTCTACTTTGAGTTTCAAATTATGTAGCTAATGTTCTGAATCTTGCTCTGACGATAAAAATTTCATTTTATTTTATTATTTATATTTAGGTTAACGAAATGGAACTGAAAATTCCCGGCCTTCTAATCATTGACACACCAGGTCACGAATCTTTTTCCAATCTCCGTAATCGCGGTTCTTCTCTCTGTGACATCGCTATTCTTGTAGTTGATATTATGCACGGTCTGGAACCGCAAACTATAGAATCCATAAACATACTTAAGAATAAAAAAACACCCTTTTTGGTGGCTCTGAATAAAATCGACCGGCTGTACGATTGGCAGACGATGAACAGAAAAGACGTCAGGGATATTCTAAAAGCACAAGCTTCTAATACACAGATGGAGTTTGAAAAGAGAACTAAGGAAGTCATCTTGCAATTTGCCGAACAAGGTAACTTATAATATTAATTTGTTAGGTTTATTTTGAACAGCTGGTGTTAGTATAACTGATAATTTATTCCTTGGTGTTTTATTTATAATTGAAGTATACTTCTTGACAAAACAACTGAAGTCTTATAAGTTAAAAAATTACCGGTTATAATATGTTTTCGATTAAATTACTTATTTTATTTGTATGTTTTAGGGTTGAATGCCGCTTTATTTTATGAAAATCCGGATATGCGTACTTACGTGTCTCTAGTGCCCACAAGTGCAATTACTGGAGAAGGAATGGGTAATCTTTTAGCTCTGATAGTAGATTATTGCCAAAATAGGTTAACGAAACGTCTAATGTATTCTGACGAACTGCAAGCTACTGTGTTGGAAGTTAAGGCAATTCCAGGTTTAGGTAAGAATTTGGGCGTTTAACATATTATATTAGAAAATATAAGTTTGATGTTTATTCAGTTAACGCATAATTACATATAACTTTTTCAAAGATGCCATTTTGTATCTAATAATTAGTTCTACAGAACATGATACTATCGATACATTTTTTGCAAAGTAACGTAAGTCACCAAGAACGATTTTGTAGAAAAAACATGTTTTTATATTTTGCACTTATAAAAATCTTCATTATAAAACGCATTTGCGTATCGTAATGTAACTTTTACGCACGCAAATTTTTGTTTTAAATGGTTGGCGACATGAATGAAGTATCTAATGACAAGACTGTTGACAATGACATTTGTGGCTAATTGCAATTTATTAATTTTATATTTTTGTTTAAGAAAGTTTTTGTGAATATGAATATCATCTTTTACTTATATAATATATTATTATTGGTGTATTAGTCATTTTAAAATATTAACATTTCATAATTTAAATGTCAAAACTGTCAAATGTTATAAATTGCACAGTGCTACCGACATACTTTTTAAAATAATAATTTTGGTAATTACATAAAAATAATAAATTAATTTAAAAAATGATAAAATGGCAAAATATAAAAAATATTATAAACAACTTATTTCATATGGCTGTTGTGACACTCGTTCTTTAAAAAACTAATCGCTTCGCGATTCGTTTTTTAACTTGAACTCGTGTCATAACAGAATTCCATATGAAATGCGTTGTTTAATATACTATTTTCATTTAACCTAGTTAAACTTATTAAAATTATGCAAAATTTACCAGGGTGTTTTTTTGAGGTCTATATTTTAATAAAGAACAAGATTTCTTAAAATTTTTGTATAGTTTTAGTGGTGGATTGATACTTAAGTTACTTTACGGGTTCAAAAATCTTGAAGTCTTGATCAAAAACGCAACGTAAGTACCCATATACGTCAGTGTGGCGGCAAATTTTAGCACTTAAAGTAATTTGGAAAGAGTGAAAAACATTCGTTTAAAGATACACAAAATAACATTAAAAATCTGACATTTTATTTAAGTGGATTTATTAAATAAAAAACGAAAGGAAATATTAAATTCTTACTATGTTCTAAAAAATACATAATATTTTTTTAAGTTTTGGAGATTTCATCCTCAGTGTCATCCTCTGCATCAGTCTCTGCTAACTCATCTTGAAGAGAAGACTTACATTTTAATTTAAAAAATTCATCGTGAAACCTAGCAGGTATGACATTATTTTTGCAAAGTTTTTCCAGATCCCTTTTTTTCAATTCGGATATTGGAAGCAGTTGCTTATAAATTTTTTTTTCCGGTTCACAAACGACCTTTTCTTGTCGCTTTCGACTTTAAACAAGAAATACTTTATTTGTAGTTTATTAACAGTCATTTGGCTTAAAAATATCTGCACAATGATCGAGTGTCGGCAACGTATAAATGGCAAATAAAATTCAGTTGTAAACAACTGTTCTTATTAAACTTTTCCGATGTATTTTATAACAAAGGTACTTTACCTTTAACATTTTTTATTAAATTGATTCTAAACTACCAAACTTTAATTCATTTGTGTAATTTTTCCAAAATCTTAGTTTCAGACCAAGCAGGAGCGATTTCGATAATATCAAAATGTAACTAGAATTTATGTCATTTATATCTACCTTTTCGACACAGAACTATAGAACACTTTGTTTTGAATAAAGTCGTTAATGGACCAACTTACCACCCTTATTGTAGTTTAACATGAAGCACAAATCGTATTCAGGACTTCTACCATAGTTATATTTGACGGCATTTCCCGATGATCCTTTTTGGAAAAAAACTTGTCTAACACTATTCATTTTTAACCCAATCTTTGAAAGGACCAGCTGATCTTCTCCTAGCTTCTTCCGAGAACTCAAGTTTTATAACTTTAGATGGCCTCGGATTAACTCTGCAATTTCCTATAATAGTGCTCCATTCTGAAGGGGCCCATATAACTCTATTTTTGATAAACCTTTCAATAACTGCGTGTATCAAATCAAGAGGCATGTAGGTATGCCCCGGCAAAAGAAATATAATTTTGATGGTTTCAATATTTCTAGATTTTTGCAAAAATGAGTGGATCATGACCAACATTGCTCTATTTTTATTTTGTCCAGCGCAGCTGTCGCAGTACAAAATAACATGCCTAATATCTGTATCTTCTAGCATTTTTAATAAGTAAGTGTAAATGATGGTGCCTATTTCGTTGCACCCACGATTACCATCGGATTCACCCCACAAAAAGCAATATCCATCTTGCGATGGCGTTTCGTATATGCTTTCGTTATAAAATGAATATTTTCGAGAATAGTACAATAACATTATCTCCATGGGGAGTATTCAACACTTTCTGTAAGTCAAAACTAGAACAAACTGAATCTTTTTTGACTTTCTTTTGATCTTCTAAAAAGAGTTCTTTACTTTCTTCCTTTTCTTTTAAATGTTTGTCGTATGCCTCTTTCGACGTAGTGTTTTCTTGAAATTCCTAATCTTTTCGTACCTCACACAAAGAGCACTTATCTTTTTTAGGTAAGTGGAACCAAAGGTTAAAATCTTTGTTAAAAACATTTCTAAAAACTTTGAGTGAAACACAATCTTTCTTGCTTCTTCCATTTTCCTCCTCATGGTTAATAAAAACTAACATTTTGCAATTCTTGTGGTAAATATTTTCTAGTACTTCGATTTCGACAATAGAGGGATGGTACAGCTCGCAATTGCTTAATGAAATCGTGTACTTTATTGACCATGTCTGAACTTGTTTTGTTAACAGGTTCGTGTTTGCCTCTCTGATCACTTTTGCAGGTATTTTGTACAGCATGTTTTATTGCATATCGGATAACCGTTTGCGAAATATCTAACGTTTGCAATAAAAACTGCTAACACACTTCAAGTATTTTATCGTCCCAACTGATAAAGTACTTATAGGAATTTTGTCGTCTGCTCAAATATAACTACAAAAACACGTTTTTCGTTATAACTTACCTAAAATCAATAATTTAGTCGATGCTAGCATGAACCTGTCACTGTCGTAAGCCAAACACTGACTGCGAAAAACTGACGTAAGTGACAGAAACCGACCGGTACTTACGTTATTATAGCGGTACACAACGTTTGCTTACATTATTATTATGGAAGTAATGCTAAACTTGCGTTTCTTTTGAGGGTATAATTAAAAACATTCTGGACATACGTTTTTAAAATAATTAAAAATGAAACGTTTAAAGCAATTCTAGGCTTACTATACTTTGGCAGTACCTTCTTAACAATAATAGCTTTAGGTTAATGGAAAAACATGATTTTCGCCAAAAGTGTCACTTACGTTACTTTGCAAAAAATGTATCGATATGTATATTACCAAATTATTTGAAACTAAGCGCTTTCGGCTTTTAGGAGTTTTTCCTAAAATTATACATATTCAATGAGTTAATAGAGAAATAAATTCTCATCATCAGGTTGTAAAGAACGCAATAAATTGGTATTCAAGAAAGAACTATGGAAAAAGATGTACAATACAGTTAGCAGTGATAAAATATATAATAATACAGAGATCAAATAGTTATATCAAACATAATCATTTGAAAATAACAAGTTAAATCAATTTTAGTTCAATTACTAAAACATGAGACTAATAGAATTAGGAATATGTGTCCACCAGACAAAAACAAAAACAAACAAAAACAAAAAGTTATAAGAGTTTCAAAAGTTTACACCATAGCGATAAATAAATTCTTTATGAATCTACATTATTGGGAAGAATTCAGGATGTTAGGAGTAGGTCCCACTAGATGGAGTAAATTCCATTATCCTTCCACTTTTTCCCCATTCACTTTCTCTCTTCTCTTGGTTTTTAATCCATCTAGTAGAATTTCCTCCTCATTTTAATTTTCTACTTTTGACATTTTTCAAACCATATACCACACCGTTTAAATTCAAATTTATATAAAACTTAATTTAACCTTAAATTATAACTTACACCCATTTATAATGTGTGTTAATACCTTCATAGTAGAGGAGCCCAAGCGGGGATTTCTGGATTTACTGAAGCGCGGCAGATTAATATCCAGGAGGATACCTTATACCCGGTTAATTACTTCCACCATATATGGCCTGAAATTCTCGAGCGCGTCAGATTAAGGTAGGGAGAGTTAGTTACATTCTAAAACGTGTATATTCCACTAATCTGACAATTCGTGAGTGACCTTAAGAAGGAGGAGGACAACAAAGTTGTAAAAAACAACTTACACGTTTTAGAATGTAACTAACTCTCCCTACCTTAATCTGACGCGCTTGAGAATTTCAGGCCATTTTTTTACCAATCTGATCCTTGATCCTTAAAGAACGGCCATATATGGGGCTCATATATGGTGGAAGTAATTAACCGGGTACAAGGTATCCCCCTGTATGTTTAATCTGCCGCGCTTCAGTAACTCCAGAAATCTCCGCTTGGGCTCCCCTACTATCAATTTCAAACATTGTGACTCTGGTAAGTTTTGTTTTCTCAATTTTCTTTTTACTATTTTGTTATATTGATATAGCTTAAGTATACAAAACATTTATATTTTGCTGTTCAATCTGTACAACCTAAATTTTTTTACCATTTTATTGTTATAGTGTAAACTTTTAAAAACTCTTATACCTTGTTAAAAAAATTTTTGTCTAGTGGACACATACTCCTAATTCTATTATCCTCATGTTTAAGTAATTGAACTCAAATTGATTTAACTTGTTATGTTCAAATGATTATGTTTGATGTAACTATTTGTCTCTGTATTATTATATAATATTTTATAAATGCTAACTGTATTGTATTGTATTTAGTGCTTCCCTTTCCCATTGTATTATCTCATTCTCTGCAGGTTGGCATTGTCAGAGCGTCTTGAGTTCTGTTTTGAGCCTAAAGGAAAGTATGGTTCAGGGCTGTTTGTGCTTAGTTATTTTGTCCAAACTTTCTTCTATTATAGACTCTCATGCCTTCAGCCTCTTGCAATGCTAGGGACTTAAATATACATTCTATATATTAGTCGCCACAGTAATCTCCCTCTTTTTGACTATATTTACCTTCTTTAGAGGTGTCAACTGCCTCCTTTGCCAAATTTTGGGTTAAGGCTGTTGTTAAGTTTTTATTTAGTTCCTGGTTTAACATACCACAGAACCCGGTATACCGCAGGTAGTTAGACTATCCTCTAACAAGGCATTACTCTGCTTATGCTCTTCTATCTTGAAGTTGGCCGATTTTTTGTGTGGTTCCCTCCACCTCACCAATAAGGTAAGTCGGCTATAAAGACTTATTGGAAACAGTCTTTAGTAGACTGGTTTCCATGGATGAGCTGTTTTCGAAGCTTTTTCTTAGTTTCACTATTTTCAACTTTTCACCTTTCGAGAATATTATTGTACCTGGTAGGTCTTACATTTTCATAACTTTTGGTTTAATTTTCATTGAAAGATAATCAAATTTGTAGTATTTTTACTACTACATTCAACCGTGACTAGTAACCCTTGTAATAGTACCAAACTGGCATTTTGGTCAATTGGATACGTCAAATAATATTTCTATCTCTATATAAAAAAAAATTCCATTTTTGTAGTTTTTGATATTCCTGCGAATAATAATAAGAACCTACTTTTAAAACGGTAATTATTTTTCAGGTACTACTATTGATGTTATTTTGGTAAATGGTACGTTAAGAGAAGGGGATACTATGTTGTGTGCGGGCACAGACGGACCCATAGAAACTCAAATTAGATCCTTGTTGATGCCTCAGCCGTTGAGAGAATTGCGTGTCAAAGTAAGTCACAAGATGTTGATTTATTTAGTTATTTTAACGTTAATGCCTGGTTGAATCAGTTCTGATTAAAATTTAAACGACACTAAATAATCTACCCGGTAAATGTTGCACGGTAATCCGAAAAATATTAGAATTTTTGTGGAACAAATCGTTTGATACTTGTAATCAATTCGATTGGGCCGCCGGTGTCAGTCCTATGGCCAACAGTTGTCTTTTTGTCATTGAATTAGACCCCTGACGGACCGCCATACTGGAACAAATAATCCAATATTTTGTGTCGGTATCTCCCGGTCTCTTACTTTTTAATGTAAAAATGTCGTATTAAGTGTCATTGAAATTTTAATCAGAGATGATGCAAACAGACATAACACTAATAATCGATAATTTAGCTGTTTTCTGTATGTATTTATTTATTTTAGAACGCATATATTGAATATAAAGAAATAAAGGCCGCCCAAGGAGTTAAAATCGCTGCTAAAGAATTGGAAAAAGCAATAGCCGGTTTGAATCTGTACGTGGCTCAAAAGGCAGACGAAATTGATATTTTAAAAGAAGAGGTAGCTAGAGAATTAAAGTCGGCACTGTCAAATATTAAATTAGCCGATCGAGGAGTGTACGTGCAAGCATCTACTTTGGGATCGTTGGAAGCTTTGTTGGAATTCTTAAGGACCAGCAAGATTCCGGTAAGTTTTTAAAAAAAAATGTTTCAAGATTTGTTAAAAAATTATCCTAGTAGTTTTCGTAGATTTATACCAATATAATATGGGGTACTCTTTTAAAACGCTTTTACCAGCTTGATCTGTATTCTATTACCATAGAATCTTCTAATGTAACTCTTACCAACTAGTAGCTTGAAAAATAACAAATTTGAATACAATAATTTCATAATTTAGTCAAATATCTGTCTCAAGGAAAACAAAATACCAAATATACACACATGTGTCAGAAACTATCTATGAGGAATGATTATTATATGTCTGCAAAGATTTTAGGAGAGATTATTTGGGTTTATAATAAGAATCGTACTATTTCAATGTTACTCTTATTTCACAGTATTTAATTAGACAACACTGTAACAATAAATTCATTTAAGTTTTCACAGTATCCTCTATAATCTTCACTATATTTTTCGATGTATTTTCTATTTGTTGCTGTAACTCTTCTTGGGTATTAATTTTATGAGCATAGACAAGTTTTTTTCTACACAACGTGGCCATCGACACAGTACCTGTTATAATGTACCTACATTAAAAATAAATAACTAAACAAAGCGATAAAAGGGAAGTTTTTAAAGCTTAAATTTTACGAATTGGCAACATCGCACCAACGTGGAAAGAAAGTAACTGAATATCTTAAACGCTTGCGCATGGTTTTGTTTGTTGTGTTTTTGGAGCTTTTGTTTGGAATTGCTGTAATTTTTTGTGATTTATATAAAATTTATTGAAAAGAACAACACTAAAACAAGAACAAACAAACTAACGTAAGAAAACCAATCGGATCCTCTTCTGTTTTTTCTGTATAATTTGTGGCCTGAGATACCAGGGCTATCCGGACAAATTACTTATCTCGGGTATCGTATCTTTTTCTTCTTCATGTGTCTATCCCTTACGAATGTTGGCGATCATCATGGCAATATTGACCTTATCTGCAGCATCTCTAAAGATGATTTCTAGAACCAGGTTCTGAGTTTCTTCAACCTGGACGTTCTTCTTCTTGGATCTTGCCTTTCGAATATTTTTCCTTGCAGGATTGTTTGTAGGAGAACGTATCTGGATTCCTTGGTCCGAAATATTGTAGCTTTAGAGATTTGATGGTCGACAACGTCTCTCGGTTCTTCTTCATTCTTCCGAGAACGTCTTCACTTGTGACCTTATCAGTCCAAGGGATCCTTAGCTTAACTAACTTCTTCAAGTAGAGTCCAAGATTCGACACCATAAAGAAGAACAGAGAAAACATAGCTTCGCAGCATTCTTACTTTTATAGAGAGATATTTAGACTTTTGAAGAATGAAATCATCTGGTTGAAGGTTGATCTGGCTTTTCCAATGTGTGTTCTTATTTCCGGTTTATAGGTTAATTCTTCATTTATTATCGTGCCAAGATAATTGTAGTTGATATAGAGTTGTCCCTCAGTTATCTTGTTCTTACTAATCATCGTAAGTTTTGTCTTATTTATAATAATAACATATTATTGACCGCAGAAAGCAATTTTATTGAAGAGAGCTTGTAGATCTTCTAGATGGTCAGTAAATACAGTGATGTCGTCTGTATATCTAATGTTGTTTAACCCATATCTTTTTATTAGAATACCCTTTTTTCTACAGTCAACACAGAAAATTTTATAATTTCAAAAATTCAATTCCGCACACTTGCTCTAAACTGGCATTCCCGTACTCTTATGTCAAATTATAGAATAGCTATTTATGTATCAAGGGCATTGTAAGGACGATAATGCCCGGAAGGTGGAAATAATAGCCCTAGGGCTAGGTTTCCCACTGATGGGTATTAGAGTCTAACAATGCCCGTGGTCCATACAATGCTTTATGTTTTACCTAAAAATTGATTTTTATGAACAAAAATAATTCTACAGAAATTTATCAAGTGACTTGCAGTGATTATTTAAGTTTGACTTTGATGTTTCTGTCAGTTAGTCAGTTGGCATTTTTTGTTTAAATATTTGCTTAAAATGGAAGAAATTCCACAAAATATAAGAGAATAAAAGCGACCGAAAATCTTTTGCCAGTTAAATCAAGGCAACAGTATGATCGGGAGTATGGCATGTTTGTTATTTGAAAAGATGTCAACGCAATTTTTCAAATAACCGAAACCGTTCTAATGGCATATTTTGAAAATTCTTTAATGGACAATTTACCAACTATACAAAATAGCGTTAGTGCTGCCACCTCTACCATCACAAAAAACACCGACCATTCTATAGTGGGATCAGCTACATTTTCCGGGACATTTCAAAATTGTAATTTTTATTTTGGAAATAAAGTTTAATTTTTAGTATTTAAAGAAACATTATTTTTTGTATAAAATGGATCTTTATTCTTTATTATGAGAGAAATAAAATTGGATAAGCAATAAAATTTCCGGGCATTATCATAATGCCCGCTTATAATGCCCTAGGTGTGATAGCAGGTATTATTGCTACCATAACATATTCCGTTTCTAAGGTATTATAAATCAATAATAGATAGGTAAAACATAAAATAAATAAAACCTAACTTGACCGGTAATAGAACCCGGAACCTCGCAGTCTATACACTGCTACACTAACCACGAGACCACCACATCTTACATATAATGAGTATAATAAGGTTTAATAAATAAACATGTTTGCTTATATTTTTATAGTTCTTAGGATATCTGTCAAAAAAAGGTAAAATTAAAGTTCATTACAATGGTTTCTGACCAGTAAAAATGTACCTGAAACTAATATTGTAGCTTCTTTACTGTAAATATAATTTTTTGCAGTGATAATTAGGTATAAATTAGTAACGTATGTAGTTTGAAGTTGAATAAATGTATTTTTAATTTGATCATGGAAAAAGTTACTCTTCCAAAAAACCTATTCCACACTCTTGTGATTGCGTCACTCGTATTCGCTCGTTCCACAACTTTCACACGGTATGTTCATCCTCTATTCTGAGGTTTACCTCTTGATTCCCAGTATATGTTTCCTATTATTTTGTTTTGTTGTTAATTTCTGCTTCCTTTAATATTTCATCTTCACATTACAGTTGACGCCCTTAGCTCTATGGAATAAAAACTTATTATTTATGAATTACTTTAGGAGTTGACTCATGAGGCTCGTTCGGTATTCTTCTTATTTTTTGGCTCCCGATTTCTTTGGCAGTCGAATATATATTTTGACCAACCACTTCATTGGTATACATTGTTGAGTATTTTGGTGATTATTTCTATTGATTCGTTATTAAATAGCTTAAGTAGTATGGTATATACCTTGTCCAGTATAAATATAGGTACACGTCACTGCTGTCAGAACTTTAGGTAAAATAGGGGATATTAAAGCAAATACATAATAAATTTAATAATAGTGCAAACAGAAATTATTTATGCAATAAAAAAATGCAATATTAGTAAAACCATGAGTTGATTTTATATTTTTTCATAAATAAAGTAAAAATTGATTGTACTGTTACCATTTTTGAAAACTTGAAAAACACAGCTTTAAAAGTTATATATCGAAGAATATTAATTTTTTTATTAGGATAATATTTTAATAAAGAGCTAAACATTTGGAACTAGAGTTATTTGGGTAAGTACCTTCTGTTCATAATAACTTTATTGATATTCAATAGGAATAGACCTTCGAGCTTCTTTCAGGTTACCAATTAATAGGTTTTCCTGTTATAATTATTATAATAGTATAGACAATCTGTCTATCCAGTCCCGTGATAAAAGTGTTTGTGAGAAGTGGCTGGATTCCTCTGTGTTTGGAACTAGTACCATTTCAAAGTTCCAAAGAGTTTGCCGAGTTTCTCTAATTGTGTTTTTGAAATGTATTTTCAAGTCTTTAGGCAACTGGAAATGTTCTACATTTTCGTTAGAACCCGTTGCTTCTTTTGCATCCACGATGCTGTTTCATTGCTATGTATATTGACATGTGAGGAAAGAAATAGGAGCATGATGTATGTTCCAATTGAGATCAGGATATATTGTATATTTTGTACAATGGGATTTTTTGGAAATTAATTTAGTAAATTTTAGAGATGCCAATGAATCGGAGTTGTCCCCCCCAAAAAAAATGTAAAGAATTAAAATCGGGCCACGAAAACTCACCTTCCTCGCCCTATACATCTACGAGGAAATTGATTATTCAAATAATTACGCACCACTAAGGAGAATATGCTGGTGAACCATGTTGCATAAATCACATACACCACCTTTGGTTCAAGTGTAAATTAAACCAGTTCATCAAAAAGGATATTTCAACAAGTTTAAAATAAAAATAAAAGTTGCTGCTAATTCAACTTGACCTACTAATATAACTCTGATATTCCACACCAACCATTTATTCTCAGTTCATGTTGAAATAGTGATGGAGTGTGGATTTACGTTATCCCAAATGTAGCAGTTTCTCCAGTACGAGAAAAAAACTGTATGGTCTTAAGTATTTTTTTTAATATGTTGACTGCTTGCTAACTCTCAAGAGTAAGGTGAGATCGAGAGAAAAGAAATATGATAAAAACCAGTAAACGTTTGGGCCTGTATTTTAAGGAAAACATCAAATACAAAATGTAATGTTACAAAATTTTACTGCTTTTTATGTAATTTAAAAATTCTGAAGTTCAATAATATGCTAATTTTTTAACCTAATACTTTACACAGGCAAACATTTTTTGTATTGATTGAATGACATGTGATGGGGGGGGAGAAGTGTCAGCAGGTTGTAGTTCCGATACCTTAATATCTAGAAATCGAGCACTGATTGTAGACATCTCTGAGCCAACAATATGTCCTATATAATTTGAACCACATCTGCATTTGAAAAATTAGTATGACGTGGCAACTAGTAAAACTGTAAATAATGTAACAGGAAGTATGCTGTCGTGCAAATGATTTAGTTGAAAACAAAATTAAAACAGACATTATTCCATGTCACTATTGATTTATTAAACCCTTATTGACTTTTAATACTTTTATTATATTTGATTACACTAAAATATGTTCTCTTTTTAGTAACTTCATAACTTGAAATTGCAGTTAAACAAATAAACATAATATCAAATTATTAAAATTGTTATCTGAACGTTATTGATTATACATTATTAATGCTGTTTTTATAACTATTTCTTCCCACAATAAAATTTAGTGACAAACAATGAAACTATATACATACAAAGTATCTATTACAGTCTCATCAGTTTAAGGATGGTGCTGTATATATTACTAAGTTTGTTTGTTTGCTACGAGATTTGATTACTTGTGTTAGATTACTAACATCATAAATATTTTGATTTTAGCTTCACTCTCCTCTGTAAATACTTTGCGACAAGTGCTCATTTGTTGAACTGTATAAAAGATTGTTTGATTGAACAACCTTGTTATTGTTTTCAGCAACAATATCAAAAGAAAGTAAAAATAATGTTGTAATGTAATGATTGCTTTATGCCTGACAACAAAAGCACTTAGAGCTAATTATAAGTTTTTATAAAACATTATAATTTATCGTAAATTAAACTAACTAAAACTGATTTTCTTACAAACTTTTATTTTATTACTAATAATTCATTTTAAACTGTATTTGAAAACTTGTCAGTGTTTAAATACACTCGTCACAAAAAGTATCGCATAAGTGATTTATGTTTTTATTATTCTCTTTTCATTTTTTTTGGGAAATGATAAAAAAATGAATTTGGAATTAAATTAAAATTAAAAATCAAAAAATAATGGGCATAAATAATGAAAATAACAATTATTCTAAAAAAACAAAGTAACAAAATAAAAAATTTAAACGATAAATTTAACATTTTAGTATCTGGTACTGCCACCTCTTGTTCTAATAACATCTATCATTCTCCGTGGAAGGTTTCTTATCAGGTCACTTATGTAATCCAAATCCAAATTTTTCCATACTTCTATTAAAACATTTTCCAGCTCATCAAGGTTGTTTGGAGCGATATTACGAGTTCTTATGCGCCTGTCCAGGTAGTCCCAAACATGTTCAATTGGGTTTAGGTCTGGACTAACTGCTGGCCAATCTAAAACTTGGATACCAACCTCTTGGAGGTATTCCATTGTTATTCTGGCAACGTGCGGGCGAGCGTTATCGTGCATTAGAAAAAAATTATCTCCAATGATCGGAACAAATGGCACTACATTTTCCTCAAGAACCTCTCTTATATACTCATCAGACTTCAAAACAGATGCCTGGTAACATGTCTATCGCCATGCTACCTTTCCTTAGTTTACCGTCCTTCCGAACCCTAAAATCAACCCTGACCCACCGTAGGTTAGACACAACCTTATCATCGTTACCAAACCCATCCTTACAAAAACGAACGCACCTGAAACAGAACCCTTACTGTCAACCCCATTATAAATTAAGGCGCACATCATTTTGATCCTTTCTTCCGACGAAACTCTTAGTGGCAGGTTAGCTGCAGACTTTAGACAATCCCTTTCTCTGGTTGTATCACAGAAGATACAGCCCGCTAGTAGGGAGAAATAGAGTCGCTAGTACGGAGAAATATAGTCACTAGTAGGGAGAAGTTTACGCACTAGTACAGAGCTAGGACGGAGAAATATACCTGTTGATAGCAGTTTCTTTTGATGAAGAAGCAATACCCGTTCATAGCAGTTCTTTTTGACTAAGAAGCAATCCCCGTTCATAGCTGTTCCTTTTGACGAAGAAGCAAGCACCACCAGCCAACACCCCAACTACACAAACCGAGACCACCGGATCACTCTACAATAATAAGTCAAGTCCATTTATAACATTTCCGTTTACACCTCCTGTGGCAAATTATAATTTTTTAAATAATCAAATATTCTTTAATAACAGTTTGATTTATATACCCACTGACTATAAGTCTTAAGGGTGCAGCGTGTCCGGTTGTCATTAAATAGTTTTCTTTGCTTTCAAATTCAGTTTCTATCTTTTTCACCTTAGTTTCTTTGTGTAATTTCAGTTGTTTAATCGTAAACGTATAAAAAAATATTCTGAAAAATGTGATATTTTATTTTACACCATAATTCAGTTTTTAAAATTATGCGATACTTTTTGTGACGAGTTTATTAAATTGCCAATGTGTTTAAGATACAAAAATGAATATATTTTTTTAACAGGTCATATAATTTTTATTCTTAAAATTGAATAACTGATAAAAAATGAGGTTATGACATTATGTCATAGAAACAAGTTGATACATTAGGATTTGTTTGGTTTCATACAAGCGGTTCCCTCTGATGAAGCGCATCAGGGTTGTCGGCTCGAGTTGATGACTAAATTATTTATTGATCTCTAGTCTCTCGAGTCCTTGGAAGTTGCACTAATCTCCGCCGATTCGTCCTCAATTTGTCTGAATCTGCAATCTGCACTCTATATCAGTCTAATTGTTTTCATATTCCCATTAAGGCGACTGTGTTCAGTTCGTAGTCCTATCACAATTCGTAAATCCTTTCTACCAATATTCAGCCCTTGGCAGTTGCACTAATATTCTCCGCCGATTCGTCCTCAATTTGTCTGAATCTGCAATCTGCACTCTATATCAGTCTAATTGTTTTCATATTCCCATTAAGGCGACTGTGTTCAGTTCGTAGTCCTATCACAATTCGTAAATCCTTTCTACCAATATTCAGCCCTTGGCAGTTGCACTAATATTCTCCGCCGATTCGTCCTCAATTTGTCTGAATCTGCAATCTGCACTCTATATCAGTCTAATTGTTTTCATATTCCCATTAAGACGACTGTGTTCAGTTAGTAGTCCTACCACAATTCGTAAATCCTTTCTACCCATATTCAGCAGCTCTTGAGATATCTCTTTAGAGAGCTCTCTTATAAATGCTTTTGAGTGCTCTTCTGTAGCTCGCAAAATTATTGAGGTCCCATTAGTGGCATTCGCTGCCCTTCTGCTATTTCAATACATTCCCTTTTATTTCAGAGTGTTCAGGGAGTCAAAAAAGTAACTTTGTTATTCTTGTCCAATTCCTTTGATAGCTAGTAAATTCTTCGAAAACAATTTTTCGAAAACAATTATTCGAAAAAAATTATCCGAAAATAGTATTGGTGAGTTTGGGTTAGGTTTGGTTGGTACAAAAAAAGGCATTTTGCCTATAATCCGAGCTTTAATAATGATATATGAACTCTCGAAACATGTTTTAATAAAATACAATTTTTAACTGAAATATAACATAACAATGATAAACTAATACACAATTTAAAATTTGTTTTCGAATTCGAGTGATTGCTTTCGAATAATTGTTATCTTCGAAGAATTACTCTTCGAAGAATTGTTTTTCGAATAATTTACCTAGACCCAATTCGCTGTTTTCATTAGAAATAAATCAATGAAATTCCTTTGTAGTCATATAGTAAATTATAAATATTTAATCCTAAACTCATTACAACGCAACAATTCTGGTTATTTTTTATATAATATCAAATTGAAAGTAAGTTCAAATCGATAAATTCAAATAGAAGTCGAAATGCACATTCATTGGTCGTGACGTCAAAACTCATATCGACTCAGAGTAATAAGTAAACATAGAGATGCCACAACAACACAATAACATACAGTTTGTAGTCAATTGCAATGAACCTATAATTGAGAGAGATGGAAAATTTAGTGGTGTAGGTAAACACAGCCGTACAGTGGCGTGTAATTGGTTAGAGTTCACCGTAATACCTATATAAATGTTAGTTAAATAATTTAATACGCATATTTTGGTAAGGAATTTATATCTACACTTATGGCATGGCACTATACTTCTAACATATTTTTATCGGAAAGAAATCTAAAAGGATATATGTATTTCATTATTAATTTGATTTTCTTAATTTTAATTGAAATTGCTAATTGTACGCCAATGTAGTGAATAACTTACCGGTGATAGGTTAGATTATCATTTTGCGAAGTACCACATATTATACACGCTTTTCGGGGTTTCACCATTTTCAATATTGAAAATAAATAAAAACACTTTATAAAGTTCACTTAAATACACAGAAATTCAAGAAAAATCGAACAAATTGCTAATCACCTCTAAACAATTACAAACAAAGGCACTGATGCCAAGTTTTCGGTGTTGGTATTTGATACAATTGGTCTAGAGCTTTTTTATCAGTATTATAGAAAGGTAAGAAAGTGAATATTAAAATGTATTAAAGAATATTTTCTCTGAATAAAAATCTTCTCTTAAAAGTAAAATAAAATTGTTGTAAATTATATTCTTACGTTTTTGTTTCCTACTTTGTACTTACAAAACACAACGTCTGGCAATGCTCTGCTTGTAAACAAATCTGTCTCGACGACAAGTAGTAGGGAATATGTCTACTCTATAGGTGCGTTCTTTTTGACTGAGATCTCAGTTAATCTCAGCTCACATCAGTAATGTGCGCGTTCTTTTCGATTCACTCACTTCGAAGTGAGCTGAGATTTTTCCTCCCCCTTTACCGATGCTAAATGTGCTATGCGGGGGTATCAGTTAGAATTGAGTCCGAAATAAAGTGGTGGGGAGCAAGAAATCGTAGGTCGCGCGTTTATCGTTCTTTTTGGTGCTTACTCACATCACTTTATATCAGATCACTTCAATTGAAGTGAGCTGAGATCTCAGTCAAAAAGAACGCACCTTATGTTTACCTTAGACAAGGAAAGAGAGAGGACGCGTAACCCGAGTCGTGAAACTGTTACCACTTGCCACATAGTCGATGTGGTCAGTGGCGTAACATAACGTTTACAATACATTTTTCCCACATAATAGGTAATAATTGTATGTTTCTTAGATACAAATAATAGGTTGGTATCAAAGGAAGGAAGTGAATAAAATTTACTAGTAATTATAAAAAATCTTTATTTGTTATGAAAATATTAACATAATTAATCTATAACTACCTTAATATTAAATAAATACTTAAATTAAAACTGTTTATTTGCTGATATTAATAGTGATTAGTGATGTTTGACTATAGAACATTTTTGTTCACCATTTAAACCATTAGACAAAAAATATCCAAGTGGAAGCTTCCATGTGTCATTAATTGCAACTATCATTAAAACAACAGCTTCTTTGGCTAATTCATTTGAATCATCATCCAAATCAACCCCAAAATTGACTAACCGTAGAAACTTTTACCATTCCATACCAAGTGCTGCCGAATTGACATCTCATCAATGATAAGAGAACAAAGTAATGGTTTATTTGAATTTTCTATAAGTTTACTCAGAGTATTGAATTATTCAATTGTGAAAAGTGGGTATTTTTTATTTTTAGACATTGCATTTTTTGTAACAATTGCTTATTTACACTACTCACATTTTCTAATAAAATGGCTTTTTCATTATCAATCAAGTTCTTATTTTTCAAACTGGTTATTAATTGTTTAAGGAAAACAACTTTTCTTTTTAGCCTGTTTATAGATTGTTTCAATACCCTAATTTTTCTAGTCTTCTCTTAACTTCTAATAGTTTCTAGAAGTAACTTCCATTTCAGTATTTTTAACCAGGACAGTCAGCTGTTGGGTTTAATGACTGTGTTGAGGAAGTAGAAGGACCAGGTTCTGTACTCTGAATATATTTGAATGGTGCTCTCTATTTGGCCTAGAAAAAACAATATTTTTATATAAATATTTCCAATTCACAAAAAAATTAAATTATGTTTTACTTAGAACTGCCAAAGTGTTTTATTGTTATTAGTTATATGTAGGTACATACCTTCCTGGGTTGCAGTTATGTGGGCAACTGATGAAAAATTATTGGAACAGCTTCATGGAGCAAATGTAGTCTTGAATTTACATCAGTTTTATATAACCAACATTCCTCAAAGTGTTTTGACCAAAGTCTATCATTTTTAGTTGGTTCCCAAATCCTTAATTTTGGTGTTACATATCCATAATTTGTGTTTTTCTACATCTGTAGGAAGGCTGTAACAAAAAATAAAAAGTTCATAAAATACCTACATGTTTTTCTAGTGAAAATTCTCCTATTTTACAGTGAATAATTCTTTTGTCGTTTTGAGTTACTCCTTTTTGCATTAATCTCCTATTGAAATGAATAGCTAGATTTATTTGGAGAAACTTAAAAATTGCTTACCTACTCCATTGATAAAATGGCTGTTTTGAAGCAAGAAAATATATTATTTATGCAGATTTAGAATGAATATTATTAAACCGCGTTATCCAAACACTATAATTAGATGAATTAAAGACTGAATAATTACATACTTAAATATAATTGTTCAAAGATAACTCTTTTATCTTTTAAAATAGAAAAATCTACAAAGGTCATTGTATACAATCTTTTGTTTACCTGTAAAATGAAATTCCTATCTCCTTTTCTCGCTGCGACTTCGGCATCCGTAAGCACAACAATTCACCATTATTCAGTTCAAAAATAATTCACTATCTCAATAATTTTCACTTAAAAATTCACAAATAAAGCACACGCTGTATTCGCTTTGTTTGCCACAGAAATAATGGCGGCTGCTAAAAATGTGTCACAGAACGCAAGCTCAAAATAAAGCGAAGTGCGGTATCCATATGCTTTCCTAATCTAAGATGTTTACTTATTACTCTGAGCATATCGATGACAGTTTGTTTACATTTAATGTGTGGTAATTGAGAGAGTTGGACTTTTATTTTTGATTTTATTGTCAATTATTGGTTTTATTTGTGTTATGCAATCATAAAATGTCATCAGTAGGGTTTGTGAAAGCATTGTCAAACAATTTACCATCATTAGACATTTTCATGGTTAGGTTAGGTTAGGTTTCAATGCAGCTGAATTTCGAAATGTAAAAGCAACAGCGTAAATACTTATTTTGCGCTCTTTGCATTAAAAAATGTCTGACTTATTTTTATGAAAATCAACAAAAAATAAAGAAAAGAGATGAATAAATATAAATAAAAAACTTCGCACAATCTCGCAGATACACTGTTTACAATAAAATGATGGTGCTTTCAATGGCACATATGAGTAGTGACGTAGGCCGCCCGCCAACAGTCGTTTACGCGGCAAATTTCGGAATTTGAGGATGGAATTATGGAATAACTATGGTACAAAATTTTTTTAATTTAAGTTTTTTTGGTTTTTGGGGTAATTGATTGCTGCTCTGTCTTCCTGCATGATTTTGAAAAAAATGGAAAACACCGAATTCCTTTAGTCTTGCTAGACACTCCTATTCCAACTTAGATGTTATAATGTTCGAATTGAGCGCTTTGATTGCTGCTTGGCTGTCAGACTTATATTTATGTTCTGTCTGGCATATATTTCTGCTTAAATACAAATGAATAAAAGTTTCGTTTTTCTGAAGATGACACAAACTAGAAGTAGCATTTATATCAATGGTATATTTCGCTAATAGATCCTTAATGTGGGATATAATTCTAGTCAGTTGTAGATATCGGACAGGTTATGTGCAAACGTGAAGGATTCTCCAGACATATGCAAACGTTTAAATAACAGGATAATAAGAATTCACTACTCTTTGTCTATCATCAGCAACACTTTTGTAACATAGAAGGTATTTAGAACAACTGTGTAAGAATTATGTCCACAAATGGCTTCAACCTGCATGGTCAAAGTATTGCTTAAGTTGACTTATGAAACTATATTTTGCTTACTGACAAATTGCACACTGAAAAACTGTCTCCTTTATTAAGGGTAACATTTTTTTAAGAATATTGAACAAATAACTTTGCAATAAAATTTCCACAGCTTATTTAACGTATTATTGCTATGACATTAAATCTAAATCTAAATGACACTTAGACATGGTTTTTAACTTTGATTTTATTTATATTTTTTGAATTACTTTTTAAATTGTTGTGGATGTCTTTAATTGATGTGTCCTATTTGTTGGTGTGTTTTTGATGATCTCTCTTGGGAAATATTTAAATTGACGTAAATTACTTTATTTATATTTAAACTAAATTCATATAATTTATACACATATTTTTCAATTTAGATTTACCTCTGAAGATGGCCCATTTTTTTAGCGCTTAGCTAAGAAATTTTAAATTATTAATAAACACACTTATTGAAAATACAAGTTTTCACTCTTTTTCTCCACTATATTATGTTAACATTATAAAAGATGACGAGGAAATTGTTTGTTTATATTTGAAAACTGTCATTCATAGGTGGACCTACAGGTTTTTATATTATAAAGGGTGATTCATTACTAATTGTAAATAATTTAATACTAGAATCCTGACTTCAAATTATGAAGATTTAACCCAAAACACCTAAATAAAATATAGCTGCTTATTTAGTTACAGGGTGTTTTGTTTAAAAATTTAAAAACTATTTGGGTTCAGTACCTTAAGACTGTTTTACGTATTCATTTCATATTTGACAGAAAATGTAGACACTATACACCCTACAAAATTATATTAAACAAACGTTTCTGGCTACCACCAGAGGCGTACGACAGGGGCAAGTGACAGGTTAATCGTTCCCAAATTCGACGCCACTGGCGGACTAGAAACTTTAGCACAATTTTTCGATTCTCCAATACTTTTTACGTAAATAAAGTACTCTTTTTTCATAACGATAAAGTCAATATTTCTCGAGATAACATGAAGCTGCCCAATTTTAATGTGTGATAACTATGTCGATGTTTTGGACCAGTGAATTCCATTTAATACACAAATGAAACTTTAATCCTTAGATAAAGATATTAAATTATTGACAAAAAACTTAAAATAATATTAAAATGATTTTAAAATATTTTCAAACAAATAAACTGATCTCTTTTTAATTACAATCAGATAAGTGGCATTTGATGGATAATTTTTCAATATTAGTTGGCTCTGGTCTGAATCAATTGCTTCGATGTAGTGGGGTGCTGTCATAGCTATTAATTAGTTGTTGCTTATGTCACTTGAAATTGTGATTGTTGTAAAAAGTTAAGTTGAGTTAAGTGAGAATGCCTCGACACGACAATTTTACTAATCTGAAAATGCGAGACATGCTTTATGTTTATGTACAAGAAAATTATTCCTGTGTTTCTGCGGCTCACAGATTTCAACAAATGTATCCAAACAGAGTTCAACCCAATCGGCAAACTTTCAGCAATATTTTTCGACGATTAGGAGAAAATGGACAATTCAAGCGTAATAGTGGTATGAGACGGCCGAAAATAATAACTGTGAATCAGGACGATATTTTATTGCGAGTTGCTAATAATCCGGAACTAAGTACTCGGCGTTTAGCAGCAATGACTGGATTAAGTCAATCTTCAGTTTTGCGAATTTTAAAAAAGGAAAATTTACGACCTTACCATCTTACACCCGTACAAAATTTATTGCCTAGAGATTATCCTTCAAGGATGAACTTTGCTCAGTGGATGATGAATAAAAAAAATGAGTATCGAAATTTTTTTTGACAAAATTCTTTTTACTGACGAGGCTACATTCACATACAAATAGTTTTTAAATTTTTAAACAAAACACCCTGTAACTAAGTAAGCAGCTACATTTTATATAGGTGTTTTAGGTTAAATCTTCATAATTTGAAGTCAGGATTCTAGTATTAAATTATTTCCAATTAGTAATGAATCACCCTGTATATCATATAAAAAACAAACTAAAAACCTTTTAGGTATTTTGATTAATAAAACTGTGCAATACATCCCAATATAATATTTTGGTGATCAAATCTATGATGTTAATGTAATCAATGGTTATTGTATACCATTTTTAAACCTCTGAATTATCCCAAAAAATAAAATTTAAGCACGCTTATGCTCATTGAGGAAATGTCACAATCTATCTACACCCTCCCACCCCCTTGCCTAGAACTTTCCGGGCTTTAAACCAGTACGTGTTTACGGTATCTTATTGCTTGGCCCATCTGTGTTTAAAGGTCCATGCTTCTAACCGAGATATAGGGTGTTTTATTTTAAATATTCTAAATGATTTTAGTTTTGACACCTTCCCATATTTTTTGTTCATCAAAGAGTTTACACATAGTAGGCTACTTTAAATAGTAGTAAAAGCTAGCTTTCCTCTATTACCAGAGTCGTGCGGTAGGGATGGATACTTTGTTTTAACCCTCTACATCTCTACAATTTACGCCACTGTTGTAATAATTGTTTCTGCATGTTTTTTTTTTATTCTTCGTCACTCTTTACGTTAATATCATCCTCTTGTCTTAATACTATAGAGTGAGTAGGTAATGTTTAAAATATCCATTGGCGCATTGGATTACTAAAAATACTTAACAAATAAAAAACAGTTACCAATTATAATTTTTTGCTTTCATATCCCATATCACTATCTTAAGTTCTTTAAATTACGTGCTCTACTTGTTGCTTAATACGCAAAAGCAAATTTTAATCAATTCTATAAATCGAATGCAAATTTTTTATAATATTTGTTGTTTATCTTAGAGGAAATCATTCATTAGATAAATATTTAGTTGCCAATGACACGTACTGCAAACGTATGCATTATTTTTGCGAACATCCTGTGTACTTCGATGCAGCAACAAACCGATAAATATCATGAATATTAAATATGTAAACAGCATAATCATAATTCGGATACGGTATGAATATGGCCGAAATAATTTTTTAAATATTTACATTTTTTAATTCTAAATTTATACGCATCAAAGATTGAAGGTTATTAGACAAGGAACAATAAGTGAAATATTAACAGAGAGCATTTTATTATTTTTATGGAGTTTAGCTGATTTTAAGTTTCTTTTTTTGAGCACTACTTAATTGATTTGGATATAGTGGGACAGTTAGCAAAAAGCTGAAACTTTTGCTAAGACTGACCTCACAAGCAACAATATCCTCAGCCTACATATCACCTTTTCTATAAATGAAGAGACGCCTTTCTCACCGACAATAAAGCCTTGACGCCGTATCCCACAGAACCTTTTATAGAAATACCCGAATACTCAGTGACCGAATCTGGATCTTCTGTGATAAACATATCTTCATTCCAGTCAGGTTTTTGGGCATTCCACCATACTATTCTAATCAATTTTTACATAATTATCTCGAAAACAATATTCTTAGAGCTCCAGAAGGATTTTAATGAGATTTGGCATACAAGTTTTGTAACCTTATTCAAGGGCGCCAATTTGTAACCCTTTTTAATCCCAAAAAGGCAGGGAACCAATTTGTAACTAAAAAGCTCTCCAAACGAGATCCCGGCTAAGAGAAAAAGGCAGGGAACCAATTTGTAACTAAAAAACTCTTCAAACGAGATCCCGGCTAAGAGACCCTCTCCAGGGGGTGGTTCGACTCCAAGTTAATGCTCACTATAGGAAGGATTGGGATGTATAAGTAATAAGGGCGCCACTATCTTTTGAACGCTATCGATTAAGCAAACAAACTAAGGTGAGAAAGATAGAAACACCTTGTAATTACTTTAATTAAACAACAAATAAAGAAGCTACTTGAAATAAAGACCGACCACGCTACACCCTTAAGACTTATAGTCTAAGGTATATAAATGCAACTATTTTTTTTTAATTGAGTATTTATTGAAACTGTAAGTACTTGCTGATAATGAACTGGAGTTAAAAAAGTGGACTTAACTTTAGGTTTCTGTACTGTCTAGGAGGGCGGCTTCAGCATCTCGATGAAAGGAGGTATGGTTGCCTTAAGGGTCTTTAAATAGTCTTGCTCAAAACGGAAATCGTGTTTGTGTCATTTGTCAGAAGAAATGCGTTCGTTATTCAATTGCAAGCGAGGGACGCGTTCTTTGATTGGCCTCGTTCAAACAGATAAGCGTCAGATAAGCGTCTATAAGGGGTGTCTCGTGTATAGTAGCATTAACAGTGAATCGGGGTCGGTTTTAACGGTAATAATAGCGGTATCATTTACGATCGGTAATAGTGCAAGGTGACATGACGATAGACATGTTACACTTTGATCGGTAACTTTTGTATTTTTGTCTCCTTCTTGCAACAGTGCAAATCGGAACAACTCTTCTCCTTCTCTTTGCCTCATAATTGACATTTCTAAATTGTCCATTCTTACCACTTTACTCTACTTTAAATTGGCTTAGGTCGTATAAGCCAATTAGACTTATCTTCACTTCGACCTATAAAGATCTTTTGTGCCTACCTTAATCTACTTGAACTCTAGAATGCCAATACTTATAGCGAATTTAAGCAGCTTTCTAGAGGACAAAGTTCTAAATTCTTAAGGAATTCTAGGAATTTAAGCCGGTTGTACATCAATGCTATGCATTCCGCCGTTTCTGTGGTAGAATCGACAGTTTTCATTTTCTGATTTGCTTATTATTTTAAGGTGAGGAGACCTACACGGTCAAATTTTATAACTTTTTTGCTCATTTCAAGGTGACAAACCTTTTAGCTTGCCTCAGTGCTGGCGTATTCCTCCAGTAAGATCGTAGTCGATCCCCTTTCCAGCAACGGATTTCCTTTTTGATGTGACTTTTTGTAAGACCACACAAGGGCTCCGGACCAAGGAAAGGGGTATTTTTATCCCCTTCTTTTTTAAGTTTATCAGTCTCCTTATTACCTATTATACCTCTGTGACCTGGCACCCACATCAAGGTGACTTTGTTATTTCTTGTTTATTGTTTACATACCCAGACTGGCTTTGACTCGTAAATAAAAGAACTTTAAAGCTGCTTCACTGTCTCTAAGAATATAGATGTTTGTCCTTCGGGTGCCTCTATGAAGACACTCCTGGAAACTAACATCTATAGCGTATATCTTCACCTGAAAGATAATTGGGGGATTCGGACAACCGAAAATTCGATCCCATTACTCCGATTCCAACTCTATCATCTATCTTGGACCCATCTGTTTATCATACTAGTGTGCCCTCTTCCAGCTCTGGCTCGACTTCCTTAACCGTGGTCAAACTTAAGTGGCATGTTGTCTAATCCTTAGATGACCAACCAAATCAGGTTTTTTGTCTGGTACAGCCGTAAGCCACCAGCTGCAGCCTCACTCAATGCAAAATTGCAGCGGAGGTACACCTAGTAGCATCTCTTAGGCTACTGGGGGGCATGTTGTCATTGCCCCTGTAATCCCCAGACAAGCCAGCCGTTGCACTTTCTGCTGCTTAGCATATGCCGTTGATTGCTCAATTTTTGGCCTCCACACTAATGAAGCATAAATTATCATGGGCTTGATAATTGTTTGGTATGATATAAATTCGATTTCAAACCCCAAGTCTTCCCAAATGTCCTGCAGCAATCCCAGCTCGCCACTAAGGCTTAGTTTTTGATCCAGGATCACTCCTAGATATTTTATCTCCTTGGAAAATTTTAGTTCGATATTGTTCATGGTTGGAGCGGTTTCCTCTCCTGGTGCACGGTATCAAAATTGTTTTGCCTGGATTGACCTTAAGACCTTCCTTCTGGCATAATTTCATCTGTGATGTTTGGGGCGATTTGCCATTAATAGCATACCCTTGACATGTTAAACCAGAGTTATGCAGCTTTGACAGAAGGTCGTCGACGATCCAGGATCATAGCAGAGGCGATAACACTCCTCCTTGATGACATCCTTACCGATTCTCTCCCTATGTTAGCTGTAATAATTCTGGTTCTTAACATTGACTCTTTTGATGGATATAAACGAGGTGTTATCAAAAGGCTGAAAAAATTCAGTCCCAATGATTTAGCAGGTTTGATGCTTTTATTTGCCCATTTAATTTTGTTAATCGTAAAGATTTTATCTACCAGATGCTTATTCACCCCGTTGAGTCTACTACGAAACTCTTTTGGTTGAGAGCTTGGTGGATCTTCTGGTTTTAGCTGTGTCAAGGATCTACCTTATCTACATATATGATGCTGTAGAACGCCAAAATTTGCATATAAGTTGATGCTGGCAGGTCATTCTTCAATAAATATCTCCCATTAATTCACATGAATTTGCATACACTTACAACCTTCGACCCTTCGGCTCTGCAGAAGACTTACATCCTATATTTGGGCTCTTTGACAATTCTTAATTTAAAACTAGTAAATTCAGTAGGTCGGTAGGTCCATCCCTATCGGTGCTATACTTTTCAGTAAAGCAGCTGTTAAATCCATTTGGAACTATTTTGAAATTATTGAGCTTTGGAAAAAAATATCCGGTTAAAAACAATCATGTGAAATTAAAAGCCAATTATTTTTCAAATTTTTACTGTCTAATTTTTTACATAAAGCAAATAGTAAGTATCTTTATGTTCGACTGAACCTCAAAATTTTAATCTAAAATCCAGTGTTTTCTGATAAATACACGTAAATATCTAGCTGTTTGCTAAATTTGAGTTTTTTATCTCACCCGGAAATGGGTAATAGTTTTGATATATCTATGTTCATGTTTATGTTCATCAAAAGGGTCTTAACATTTGTACTAAATTTAGCGTGTTTATCTTGTATAGATTTTAAGTTATAAAGGGATCAAAAGTGGCTCCACATGATTCATGTATAGTATTTTTAACAGTAAATGGTATTGGTTAATTAACTGCAATAAACTACCCGATTTAATCTCATTGTGTAGAAAATCATCAGGTAAAAGATGCAAATGTGCTACAATTCTATTCTATCCTATTCTAGCTATCGCTATCCTCATCTAAATTAATTATAATTGGCGCAATTGATTTTACAGAAAGTTACGAGTATTTAACTTTTATAACATGGCTAACAGAACTTTTCCGACTCTCGGTAGGAATGTCATTCATACAGTTCCTAATTAATTCTACCACATTACCACTTAAAGTCGGAGAAGTATTTTTTCCGCGCACACTCGATTTAAGTTGGTGCCACATAAGCTTTATGGGATTGAACACGCAGTAGTAGGGAGGTAGTCGTAACACTGTATGTCCTAATTCTTCTGCAATTGTATCACAAACATACATTTTTTTAAAAGAAAATGACTGCAGCACTTATATGTTATATATGTCATATGTAGCCAATTTCGTATTCTTTTGAGCCAGTAATTTTTTGAAATTGACGACTATGATGTTGGGTAACAGACAATTTTTAAAACAATCTTCAAAAAGCTCGCTTGTCGTATCTTCGTGATAATCAACACAAGAGTCCTTAATATTTTTGGCAGAAAGCCACATACCGTTTGGGATCCAACCATTTTCTGATCCTGCGTGTAATATTGTAATTCTCTTTCCTTTATTTGATAGTGCTTTTGTTTTACACTTATCAGAGGAATCAGACCATCCTTTGGAAGGGGTGTCATGCGTGTCAAACCACGTCTCGTCGAGGTAGAGTATTGGCCGATTTTCAGACCGGTATTTTCTTACTGACTTTATATATTCAAAACGCCAGTTTATAAAACGTGTGGATTCCATTATTACTTGTCTCTTGTCAATTTTGCGATATTTAAAGCCCATTGCAGACAGATCTCGCCAAAGAGTAGTCACAGTTGATGTGAGTTTCGTCATTGATGAGCCGCTGTTTCAGACTTTTGATTGTAGGGACACGCTGCTCATCGTACATAGTGTAGATTTTTCGCCTTATCAAATATTTTTCCCAGACATTTTGTGACACCGGAATCTTTACGCTTTTTTCTTGATTCCATGGAATTTTCAACAATTCGTCTAACTGAAGTAAGAGGCACCTTCGTCAAATTACTGGTTACTCTTGATGCACCACCCACGTTGTGCTGAAGTAAGGAACTACACACATTTTTTATAATGATTTTCGCGTCACAAGATAAGTGATTCTTCTTTACTGAACCACTGGAAGAAGCACTATTACTTTTTATCCACGGACGCCACATACTGCCTATTCTGTAAGTTGGGGTATAAAATCTGTGCTAATGTCTATAAAATTATTGCATGCCGTAACACAAGTGAACACTTTCAATGAAATACAAAGACTAAAATGAACAAGAAGTGTAAGCTGTAATCCTCTACAATCCCTCTCTGAGAAACAACATTACCTGAATCAGGTCCTTTTACATTTATGATGTGCATCTCGGATTTTAGAACTTAAGGGTCTAATTGGTTGTATTATAATCCTTCAGTCAATACCATTGTGAAAACGACTATAAATGTACTTGCCAATTCTTGTTCCGATTTATTTCCTGGAACTTGATGAGCATCAAAACTCAAAATCCATTTTTAATAGCAATCCAAATTCCAAACCAAATTCGGCCATACACATCCCCGATTAGCCGAAGGGACCGGATTATAATACCTTGAAATAGGCATAACAGGTAATATTTTAAGCTTTTTGGTCAAGTTTGTCAGTTGACATTTCTCGCGAACTCTTCAGTTGTATTTAATACCTAATACGTTGCTATTACGCTCTATCAGCACAGGTTAGCACCTGTATAACTTAAAATCATATTAAATTACAAAAATTTAATATATAAATACCTAAAATCCGGCCCTTAATAATATCCCTGTGTATTGACAAGCTCTTTCCTACACAGTGGGATTAAAGCAGCTAGCTGGACTGCAGTCAACCATTTTTCTTGAATTGAAAAACACCATAGCAGCGATTATAAACATAACTAAATTAAAAAAGTAAATGGAACGAGTAGATTTATGTATAAGAAAAAACGGTAAACACTTCGAGCACCTCTTATAAAATAGAACTGGATAATTTTTAAATAAACTAGAATTGTTGTTGATAGTAACTGTGAAGAATTAAATCAAGTTTGTTGATTTTCTATTATGATATATTGATTGTCAAAATAAAATAGTCTTGATAACTGTCAAATAGAAGTTTTATTAAGTTTTCCATTAAACCGATAATTTACGTTTTCTACTAGTGAAATAATTAGTATTCGGGTAGAATACTCATTATTCTTTACATTTTGGAGGCCCCGGCGAGATACTTGTTCTTTTGTGAAGATCCTACTTGGAAATATTTTTTTTGATAGAAGACGTAAAAATACTTACAAGATATGGAAAAGATTATCAAAACCCTTGAATTAAACCGTACAACGTTTAACAGAATCTATAACCAGATCAATATCCTTCTCACAGATGAAAATGTTGAAATTAATAAAATAAAAGGAAATCTACAGGTACTTGAACAAATTATGCAAACAATTTCGCAGCTAAATGAAAAATATTTAAATATTTTAATTGTACAAGATTCCGAAGATATTGATTTAGATGCAGAAATGACCGAAATTTGTGACTTTATGTGTAAATTCTCAGAAACTAAATTAAAAGTAGCACATCATCTACTTCTTGCCACTCTCAACCAAATCTGAAATATCCGCATTTAGAATTTAAGAAGTTTGGTGGTGACATTCGTGACTGGTTGACATTCTGGAGTCAATTTAAACGAATTTACGAAGACCCGGTACTCTCTAATGAGGAAAAATTACAATACCAAAGTCAAGAGCTCGACAGATTGTGGAAAGCTATCCTCCATGCGGTGAAAATTACCCAAAGGTAATTGAATGCTTGACGAGACGTTTTGGGAGACAAGATTTACAAATTGAAGTGTATGTACGTGAACTTCTAAAACTTGTTTTAAATAATGTGAACAATTCATCAAATTTAACCCTTTTGTACGACCAGATCGAAGCACAACTACGTTCATTGGAGACTTTGGGTGTAACCTCTGATACTTGGGAATATTTGGGAACGTACAACGAGTTTTAAAGAAGATGATAGTTCAAAAATCCGTCTTTAACTACTTATGAATTTCTTACGAAAAGAAGTGGAAGGAGAAGAACGTATAGCTCTAGCAGTATCCGGTTTTGGAGATAAATTCAAAAGAAGAGAAGTTCAAAAAGTCATTCCAACTGCCACCGAGTTGCTTAGTAATGATAAACCTCCACTATCATGTATTTTTTGTAAGACAAAAGGAAAACATTATAGCTCGGATTGTCCTGAAGCCAAGACAAAACCTCTTATTGAATTACGAAAAATTTTATCCGAAAATGGTCGATGTCATTCCTGCTTAAAATTTGGTCATATAGCCCGCCGTTGTAAGACAACAGTCAATTTGAAATGTCAAAATTGTTGTGGTAAACACGTTACTTTGATGTGTCCTAAATCCAAGGACATACCTACAAAATCTGATGAGAACTCGACAGTAACTGAAGGTTTATACAATACCTCTCACAATCAAGTCCTTCTTCTAACTTTGATTGTTAATCTAAAAGGAAAATGTAAGAAACGACCAGTCCGTGCAATAATTGATACTGGATCACAAAGATCTTACATTAGCAGACAAGCAGTAGAAGATATGGGTTACGAAGTACTAAGAAAGGAAGAATTAGTTCACGCTCTTTTTGGAGGTCATAGTTCTGACGTCACCACTCATAACTGCTATCAGATATTTTTAGAAAATCCAAATGCAAACTATACTTGTTATTTTGAAGCCTTAGACCAACCTGTAATTTATTCCAATCTCTCCACTATTCCAAAAGATATATGGATCAAGGAACTAAGCGATCTTGATATTAAAATTAATGACATGGACCATGCACCTATAGAAATTTTGATTGGAGCTGATATAGCAGGAAAACTATTTTCTGGTCAACAACATCAATTAAAATGTGGTATAGTTGCAATGAATACCAAGTTAGGTTGGACTTTAATTGGAAAAGTTCCAAGAACTGTTGATAACGAAGAATCCCTTGCATAACGGCACTATCACTTTTTAATGCATCAACCAAATTATCAGATTTGTGGACTTTAGACGTGCTAGGCATCGAACATCCAGAAATTTATAAAACCAAACAAGAGCATGACCAAGAAATAGTTGAAAATTTTCTCCAGACAGTCACCAGACTACCAGATGGACGATATGAAGTTACATTACCATGGATTCAGGGACATAAACCTTTGCCCGATAACCTGAACATTTGTAAGAAAAGACTTGATAGTTTGAAGACCAAATTGATAAAAGATGGCTACTATAACGAATATAACCAAATTTTTCAAGAATGGTTACAGGAAGGCATTATTGAAAAAGTAACAGATGAAGAGAATAGTTGCACTACACCACATTATCTACCGCATCGACATGTAGTAAAGCTATCGAGTAACACAACAAAGATACGTCCGGTCTTTGACGCCTCAGCCAAAGAAAAAAGATAATGTATCTTTAAATCAGTGCCTAGAAAAAGGTATTAATTTACTCATTTTAATACCATCTTTGTTGAAAAATTTCAGAAAATCCAAAATTGCCGTTACATCTGATATAAAAAAGGCGTTTTTACAAATAAGTCTTTCTAAATGTGAAAGAGATTTTTTAAGGTTCTTATGGTTTGATGAAGACGGAAACGTTATTACTTATCGTCATTCCAGAGTCGTTTTTGGTATAACGAGTAGTCCGTTTCTATTAAACGCAGTTATAAAGCATCATTTAAGAAATGTGTTGTCTCAACAAAGAAAAGATATCTCAAAAGAGACAATATTAAAACTTATGGATTCATTTTATGTCGATAATTCCGTCACTAGTGTAGATACAGAAGAAGAACTACAAAATTTTATTGAAAATTCTACAAAAATATTTTTAGAAGCTAAATTTGACCTTCGATTATAGGAATTTAATTTGCCTGGAACAAATTATGAAGAAAAATTTATATGAACAGTACTTGGATTGAACTGGGATCGAAATAATGACACTTTGTATCTATGTCTGGACAATTTAAATAACTTAGACCTGTCTATAGTAACAAAAAAGGTTATATTATCTGTAACAAACCGAATTTTCGATCCTCTAGGAATTATTGCACCTGTTCTATTATGTCCCAAACTGCTTCTGCAAAAAACCTGGATATCCCAGTTAAACTGGACCCAAGAAGTACCCACTGATGTTAGGGAAACCTTTTTAAAATGGTTACATGAACTAAGTTGTCTCTCTTCACTAAGGATTCCTAGATGGTTTTTTAAACAAAAACCCCAAAACTCTGAACTTAGTCTTCATGTATTTACTGATGCGAGCAAAGATGCTTATGCCACCGTTATATTTTTGCGTCACGAAACAAATTCCGATGTAACAGTTCAGTTAGTACAAGCTAAATCTAGAATTTCTTTTACTCAGAAAATATCTATTCCAAGATTGGAACTTTTAGCAGCCACTATTGGAGCAAGATTATACAAAAATGTAAGTGAGGCACTGAGCTATGAAAATCTTACTACTTATTTTTGGACTGATTCTACAACCGTATTGTCTTGGATAAAATTAAAGGAAACCTGGAAATCTTTCGTTTGGAATCGCATTGAGGAGATTAGAAAGCTTACTGATCCTGATAATTGGAACTACGTTCCAGGAACCATAAATCCAGCAAATTTACCTTCGAGAGGATGTACTACAACACAGTTGTTACAATCTTGTTGGTGGAAGGGTCCTAATTGGTTAAAAGGTGAAAAAACATGTTGGCCAGCACAGCTTTATAAGATGGAAGAAAAAGAAGTTATGAATGAAAAAAAGAAAACAGCAGTTATGATGCTGTCTCCAGAAAAAGTCGATTTTTCTTATTTATGTCGAAAATTTTCTAAATATTGCCAAATTGTAAATTTAATTAATTGGATAAAAAGATTTTGTTATAACTCAAAAAATCCTAAGAAACCCAAAAAATTCGGATTGCAGTTCAAGAAAAATCAGTTGTTGAAAAAATTACAAGATCCGGCAGAAAAATAAAAATTCCAAATCGTCTTGATCTTTAAGATAATAAGACACTCTACCAGAGTAACCATTATTTGGGTTGGCAGAATGTGAAGAATTAAATCAAGTTTGTTGATTTTCTATTATGATATATTGATTGTCAAAATAAAATAGTCTTGATAACTGTCAAATAGAAGTTTTATTAAGTTTTCCATTAAACCGATAATTTACGTTTTCTACTAGTGAAATAATTAGTATTCGGGTAGAATACTCATTATTCTTTACAGTAACCTTTTAATAATATTAAAAATATGTAAAATTGGTCTTTGAAGCAATAACATTGTTCATTAAGTTTTTGGAATGTAAAATTTTTTTAAGACCTTATATATCTTAAAACAACCCATATACGTCCCTAACTTTGACTTAAGATTCGCACACCCTGTATAATTAACAGAATTTATAGTTGGCATGGCCATTTTATAATTAAGGTAGAAAAAAAGTTAATTAGTATGTTTATTAAATTATTAATTAATTATCCAAACGGTAAAAAACTTGAGACATTCCATATTACAGTTAATAATATTTGTTAACCGACTGGGTTTTAAAAATGCTTTATTTGTCTGCTTGTGTACATTTCTTCGAAATATGAATAAAAATATCATCGTCAACTTGAATGAATCCTCTTTCTCTCTTCTAGGTCCCGCCCTCGTGTTCTAGTAACTTCGTTATCGATCTTGTTAACACCAAAGGTCACACCAATATCAATTATATTTTTTTTCTGAATCATCCCACACACGGCCATTCATATCTAGGAATCGATACGGGTCGCGCTTGCTTACTATCCTACTCGATTTTCAACCAATCTGGAACGAGGTCTCTGTATCACTTGTATAGTATTTCTATTCGTTTTTTGAGGGTGCGAAACGATATCCTCTCCTGCATACACTAAAATGGGATTATCTTTCGATTTTATCTTATTGCAGATATAATAACGTGTAGGAATTTGTTTTGCGACGTCCACCTACTGAAAAATTTTGATTTTTCAACATTGATGATAATATTAGATTATGACATTTCGCGTATTAATTATTTATTTTTAGTTTTCTGTTATTTATGACAATTTTTTTATTTTAATAATTACACCAGTCAAAATGATTTCTGTGTCTGACTTCTAAATACGGTCATATACTAAGTGACATAAAAATTCGAACAACCAGTTTAAATGATTTTATTTTAAAAAAATTTGGTGAATTTATTTATTTTACTGAAATAAACAATTGATAGAATTTTCAGCCTTATCAGTTGAAGATTCCGGTTTTTTTACTGCTTTTTTTGAAATCCACTAACAATCCAAAAATGAATATTGTAGCCGTAATAAAGATCCAAATTTTGCGGATTTTGGTTCTTGACATTCTTTACGATTGGTTACGATGCCTAGGGTACGGAGACCTATACGATTTCGTCAACTTAGTGAGTTTGATAGGGGTCGTATAGTGGGACTTCGGAAAGCTGGATTTTCTTTTCGGGAAATTGCAGTTAGAGTGCAAAGAAGTGTAGACATCGTGGTTAGGTGGTGACAGGCATGGCTTCGAGAAGGCTGTACGCAAAGATCAAGGGGCTCTGGACGCCTAAGATTATTGGCCTTAGGAGACCGTTTCTCCACTACCAGGTCCATTGCAAATGAATGGTTTGCAGAACACGGAAGACCTATTGGCATGCGAATAAGACGTTTTGGCCTGTTTTCATACCGATCATACTAGGTCCTTCCTTTAACTCCAGAATACCGACGTAATCGCCTTGAGTGGTGCAGAGAACGGTCACTTTGGAATCAGAAATGGAACAGTATTGTCTTTAGTGACGAGTCTCGATTTTGTTTAGGCATGCACGATGGTCGAGCGAGGGTTAGCAAACGACGTGGTGAAAGGAGAAATCCACGGTTATTTGTTGAAAGGCATGTTCACCAAACTGCTGGAGTTTGGTTTGGGGTGTTATGGCTTATGGTTCGAGATCACCTTTAATCTTCATCAAAGGTAACATGAACGCGCAGCGTTATATCCAAGAAGTTTTAGAACCCCATCTTTTACCCTTTTTTGACACCCTGGCAAATCCCACTTTCCAACAAGATAATGCCCGACCACATGTCGCAAGAGTCACAATAGACTTCTTTCAACATAATGATGTCACATTGTTACCTTGGCCACCAAGATCTCCCGACTTATCCCCAATTGACTACGTGTGGGATATGATGGGTAGGAGATTGCTCAATTTGCAACGTCCTCCTCAGGCTTTAGAAGACCTTCAAGAGGAGTTGGTGGTTGTCTGGAATGAGATACCACAGGAAGACATTGACCACCGCACCTAGGCGCGTTGGAGAAACATATCGGGGTGCATCCACACATTATTAAATGTAAATTGTAAACATTGGAGTCTGGGAATGTGCTCCGAGGTGCACATAATATTTTTTCTGAAATCACATTCAATATTGCGATTTTCTTTTTAAAATTGTGTGCTTTCCTAAAACGTCAAAGTGACAACTACAAACTCCAAAAATCAAAAGTTTTGAGCCTTAAGGTTGGAGATCTAAACTTTTAATTAAAATACCTGATAATAATAAAACTAATAATCCAAGGTCTTTTGTAATAAATGAGACATATATACCCCTTTATAGAAAATATGTAGCAAGGGAAACAGAAACAGGCCTAGGCCGGGAATATTTTTCTCGTACAGTACGGGAAAGTTCGTTGGCTAGCAACGGACTATTGCACCAGAATAGCTTATTTTGGAGTTAGAAATTGATCCGAGAACATAACCATTTCCAAGAGATTTCAGAAAAAATAATTATTTAAACCGTCAGCATCGAATTGAACAATCAAGGTTTCCTTTAAATACTGCTAACAAATTATGCATCACTAGTAATAAATGATATTGATTCGCCTATACCCTGATTAAAAGTGTTTTTTAGCTCAACAACACAAATTAAATGTTTACTTTGGGTATAGAAATATTTTTGTTTATTCTTCTAAAAGTTGTCCATTTTGTAAACAACCTTAGTGTCATGTTAACCAAAAAACATGTTTGGTTTTTTTATCAACTATATTAAATTGTTTGTTTTTTTTTCTTAACAGATTTTTAGCTTGCGTCAGTCGATATCTTGGACAAATAAGCATTTGCGCCATTATGCTTAACCTCTTGTATTGATATGTTTAAGTGAATGATTCATTGAATATGATATTTTATACGGGTAGCTGTTGTCATCGAATCACGTTTAAGGATATGACGGACGGATGTGTCGCTTTACTAGGAAACAACTCAAGAAAGGAAGCGGGCCCACACATAAACGGAACATGAATATTTTTTCCGAAATCGAACACATATTAGTTTTTTATTGATTAAATGTTTTTATAAATACAATAAAGTAGATTTTTGTTTCAGTATTCCGGTATTAGGATTGGACCAGTAGTAAAGAAGGACGTTATGAAAGCATCTATAATGTTGGAGCATGAAAGCCAGTAAGTATCTCGATTGTGTTTGAATAACAACTATTATTTGTAAAAGAAAACATAATCGCTATGTATGTGAGTAATTTCATTACTGATTTTGTTAAGTTTCTTAAAAAAATTGTATTAAATATACCCACCAACTAAATTTCAATACCCAAAATCCCATAAGCCAGGCGCAAAATTTTAAGGCTAATACATTTTAAATGTAATCGTTTTTTTTTTAGAATCCTGATAAGATCACTTATTATTTCTAAAAAATTCAAAGGTTGTAAAGTTTAAGAAAACTGAATGTCATTTTTAATACATAATAACTTTTTCGATTCAAATGTGATTTTAATCTGAAGGATTTTTTGCCCTTAACAATATATTTATAAAGAGATTCTAAAATAAAAATAAAAAATCAAACAGGAACCACAGCAAAAGAAAAAAATAAACACCATGCCCATTCAGATATAATTTGGGTCTTGAATTGGTGTATGGTTAGTGTTACTGGTAATCGATATGCAGAAATATTAATTTTTTAAATCCAGTAAAATTAAATCTTGTTAGGGTTGTATAATTTAACATTAAAATTTCGGAGTTCTTTAAAAAATCGTGCCATTTATCAATTATACATAGGACATTTCACAAGTTTTAAACGAAATAATGTAATACGTTTAATTTGCTTTTTTTTATAATCATTTACTTAAAAATGTATAAAACGGGTTATATAAAAATATACAGTGCAACCATAATTTCGGTTTTTATTGTCTTATTTTTGATATGGAAGATTATACAATATATTATGTACTTTATTATTTTTTAGGAATACATTAAAATTAGTACAATATTTAATTGTATGTATAAAAAACTAAAACATGTTATAAAAAGTATTACCTAGAGAAGAATTATGGGGTGTCCGGTATTTGCAAAAATTTAGTAATAGGTATACAAGGGTTGTCTGAAAAGTTTCCAAAATTTTTTTTTACAATTTATTTTTATTTTTCTACATAGTCTCCTTGTAAGTCTATACACTTCTCCCAGCGATGCTCCCATCTCTTCAACCCGTCCAAATGGTACTCGGCGTCTTTCTTTGCAAAAAAGTTGTTTACGAAGGTGATGGCCTCTTCATTCGACGAAAATCTCTGTCCTCCGAGCGCAACTTTTAGCTTAGGGAACAAAAAAAAGTCGCTTGGGGCTAGATCTGGTGAGTAAGGAGGGTGGTCAAGCAGTTCAAACCGTAATTCGTGGATTTTCGCCTTGGTAACCGCTGAGGTGTGAGGAGGCGCATTGTCTTGGTGAAACAAAATTCTTTTTTCTGCGTGGCCGTTTTTCCACAATTTCTGCCTTCAGCTTGTCAAGTAATGATGCGTAGTATGCTCCTGTAATGGTTTTTCCTTTTTGAAGATAATCGATTAAGATAACTTCATGACTATCCCAGAAAACAGCTGCCATCACTTTCCCAGCCGAAGGAACAACCTTTGCTTTTTTTTGGAGCCGATTCTCCCTTCGCAGTCCATTGTTTTGACTGTGTTTTTGTTTCTGGAGTATAATGGTGTATCCAAGTTTCAACTACAGTAATTAATCGGCGCCAAAATTCTGATTTATTGCGCCTAAACTGCGTCAACAGAGAGTTGGAAATGTTCATTCGAACACGTATTTCGTCCAAAGTGAGCAAACGCGGCACCCAATACGCGGACAGCTTTCTCATTCCTAAATCTTGATTCAATATGTAACAAACACGTTCTTTGGACATGTTTATAGCCTCTGCTATCTCTCTAATTTTAATTCGACGGTTGTCTAGCACCATTTGGTGAACTTGAGCGATATTATCGTCAGTGGTTGCAGTTTTTGGACGTCCCGAACGTTCATCGTTACCCTAGTTGGTACGGCCACGTTTAAATTCAGCAGGCCAAATTTTCACGGTGGTAAATGATGGTGCAGAGTCCCCGTACACAGCGTCCAACTCGTTTTTGATTTGCGTAGGCGTATTGCCTTTCAAAAACAAATATTTTCATATAAACACTCACATCGACCATGTCAAATGATTGTCAAACAACAACTGCGCGTCCAAAATGGCTGAAATTTTAGTGGCACCTTTTAAAGCATGCGCAAACACATTCCCCAACTTTTGTTTACGAGTGCTGCCATCTTCATGTTGAGGTCGGAAACTTTTCAGACAACCCTCGTAGTATTATTTTGTATATAATACAAAAAAGTGTACAAAAAATTTAAATTGTTAATATATTCTTTCTTTCATTTTTTAACGGTGATATATCACAACAATGATGAGTTTCGATAGGAAAAGGTATAATGTTTGCAAGGGACAGTGTGATGCACAAAGTATCAATAAACGAATTATATATATGGACAATCTAAAAATTATTTTTATATTATGTATTTACACTCCTAGAAAACAATTAACAGTAAATGCTACAAATAATAATAAAATAGTAATAACCCAAACAGAATAAACTAAAACTATAAATATTTTAAATCCTTGCAGAAACAACAATAAAAAAATTCAATTACAACGGAACACAAAACATTTGGTCCGATTCCGACTGTAGACAATGCATATTCCACTTTTCCTACAATTTATAACATACCTCACGTAGTTATGCCTAGAGCGTTTAAAAATTGGGATAGGGTAGATATCTCAACTCTGGCTGTTAAAATGTGCCTACACTCTAAAAGGTTCAAACATTTTAAGATCTTCTTTAAACGTGGAGTCTCATTTTGCATGTGTATTTATGCTTTTTAAGAAATTTGAGATATTGTAATATTTTGATTTGAAAATTTACAAGATGTACGGCAAGTTTTTGTCTTATGGTTAATGATTTTTCAAAATTCGCGTATTTGGACTTTTTTATTATGCTTCAATACCTAACAGTGGAAGTTTTGTTCAGTGAATTCCCACATAGTAATGGCTATAGTCTGGTTCACAGTTATTATGCAGCATTACGTTTATATCGGCATGTTCTTCGAATTTGGTTCCAACTGGCGGTGGAATATAACTTGCCATTGTGTTACTATTATGATTTAAATGTTGACTAAATTATTCATTTGAAAATCGTTTAGTGAGTAATTAAGAATATTTATAATTATGCTTTTAGATCAATTTTACCAATAAATTTAACCAAAGCGGCAACAGTGTTGAATATTCGCCCATAAGATTTACATTGGCCTATGCCGGCCACACTGCATAGTAACTGTGATCCGGAGTATAGTACAATACATTTCTTTGAGTATAGAGGGGTACGGTTCCCTACCTGGCTTCTAGGAAAAAACTTAGACTGCTTGTCGATACAGAAAAAGTTAAATTAGATAGATAATTCATCCATCTCAAATGCCGCTGAATCCAATAGAGAAGATTTAATAAAACACAAAGTCAAACCACATATATAGCAACATGAAATAGTTTCAGTCTGAACCTTCATCAGGCTGTAAAGGACAAAATAATAATTGGTATTCAAGAAAGAAATCTACTACAAAAGTGATATAATAGAGTTAGTCTTAATAAAATATAAGAAAAGTAAAATCAATGTTTCAAATGTGAAATACCTAGAATTAAGAATATGTCTCAAAAGGACAAAATAATAAATATATTAAGAGGTTAATATTGGTTGTTACATCATAATTTTCAAATCAAAATGTTCCAAAAACGGTACACAATGTAGAGTTGTGCTAAGAGTACCTTTTTGGTATAAAATTGAATAATGATAATACTTGACACGAATCGTGTAACAAACGCTAAGACAGAAGTAAAAGCAAATTGATCAGCTGATGCATTAGTTTCCAAAACCTGTATCTGCTCAGTAGATCTCTCCTAAACATCTCCATATCTCCCCTATCTTGTGCAATATTTAGCTACTTGGTCTTGTTTCTCTAGGTCTGCATGTTGTTACCTTATATGTCCATCGGTATTTTGTTAATCATGCACTATCCTGCCTATCGCCATTTCATCTTTGTCATTTCCTCATTAATGTCGACTTTGCTTCGCTTTCTGATATCTTCATTTCGGATTATGTCGTAGAGAGACTCTAAGCATGTTACGTTCCATTGCTATTTGAATCGTGACGAGCTTGTTTACTGAAGCTTGTAGTTTCCAACCCATATGTACTGACTGCTAGGATGCAACTGCAACTTGCTTTTTAGATTTATTGGGATATTTTGTTTTTCGGGATATATCCTAGTTTTCCAAAAGCTGCCAAGTCAGCCTGATTAATCTGGTGATTTCTGTCCGTTGGTTATCTTTTCCTATTTGATCATGTGGCCTAAGGCCAAGGTATCTTCAAGGATCATAACTCTTGTTCATCTTTAGACCTATACTTCCAGATGCTTCATTTAGTTGGTATAATATTTCATATAACTCGCTTATATCATTTGATATTAAGGCTATATAATCTTCCAACCTAAGATGGCTTAATCTGGAACCATCGATGTTGACGCCTTTTTCTTCCCATTCTAGGCTCTTGAACACATCTTCGAGAGGTGTCTTAAAATAATATAATATAAATAAAATAATTCATTAGGAATTATTTTTGAATACTGTATTTTATTACTAACTGATGATTTGACCTTATTCACTTAGTCCTTGATTTCAGATAACTGATTTTCTATGATTGACTAACTATGAATGACTGATTACGTTAGACTGATCCCCAACGACCTCTTCTCAAATCTTTTTATACATTTCACAGCTTCTAGAAAAGTGTTGGATGTTCTGGGAAGCTAACAATGTTCTAGCACATTATTTGCATCTCTCTCTTAACTACATACAACTAGACTTACTAACATTGTCCAACTGGAAGTTTCCAGAACAAATTCAATATAAATGTGTCTGTATTACATAATAAAATTTATTTTTAGGTTTTTAGGTTACCTAAAAATACATGAATCAAGTCTATTTTATTATGTGTATGCTTAAGAAAATATAAATATTAATTGAAACAGTATAAGATATGAAATTGATTGTGTTAACCTCTACTTTTTGGAAGTTCATCTTACTAAGAACAATAAATAACTGAACAGTTAAACTAAACTTCCACTTTAAAAAAGAAATTGAGATCATAAAACAAATAGCTACATCTAATGGCTATCCAATACATTTTATGAATAAATTAATTAATAAGAAAGAACAAAAAGTGTCACTAGAACTAATATTTCCAAAACAAACTAAAGAAATTAAAAGCTATAAAAGTATTACATATTGTGGAACTATTTCCAATGCAATTTCAAAAATAATATCTTCGGCAACATCAGCATTAATATCATTTAAAACACAAAATCGTATTGGAACAAAATTGTTAAATGTGAAAACAAAATTACCAAAATTAAAAAATCTGGTGTTTACAAAATTAATTGTCCAAAATGTAATGCAGTATATATAGGTCAAACACAAAGAAATTTTGAAGTAAGATTTAATGAACACTTAAGAGCATCTAGATTACAACAACCAGATAAGTCGAACTATGCAAAACACCTACTGGAACATCCAAACTCACACCAATGACATTCATATACTACACATTTGAGATAAAAAACAAAATTTAGATTTTCTAGAAGAACTTGAAATTAAATGACATCTAGCAGATCAACAGTTTAAAGTAGTTAATGAACAAATAAATCTTGGAAGTTCTCCACTATTAAACTGTTTACTTTGATTGAGTCTTCATTTTATACATATATAAGACATTATTGTAACATAAATATATTAAGTTATTGTAAAGATCAGCATGATATAGTTTTTTCCTGGTTTCTCTATATCATTGCACAGTTATACTGATCTTAGAGGGAAATACATTCAGAATAATCCCTTAGGGCTAATAACATCTAGGCTTTAATATTGTTATGTCTTATAACTTCCTTACTTGGTCTAGCCTTACCTCCTTATCAACATCAAGTACCTAGTTACAAACAAACAAATGTAATTTCAATATGTCAATCTGACGATGCTAGTTATAGGGAAACAGCTGTATTTGAATTTTAAAGCGAATTTTTCGAATAAATAGTGGAAGTTTAGTTTAACTGTTCAGTTATTTATTGTTCTTGGTATAAGATATGGTTACTACACTTTTCTTTGATCAGTTAACATTAATTAATTTAAAATACAATAAGAAAATTAATTTTAAACTATTTTTTATTATATATATCCTTATAAAATCTATTACAATAGAAAATATATAAGTAGTTACATACTGATATTACTCAAATTATATATTATCTCTATTTTTATGGCAAAAGCTGCTTTAATATTAAAATTGATTTCTGTTACTTATCTACAATTAAAATAATTATTACACTGTTTTTACAAATTGTTACAAGAATAGTCACTTTAATGTTAACTGACACAATATAGTGACTGTATACTTAAATTTTATAATAACAGTTATTATATTGAGATAGTATAAAACAACTTATGTTGATATTATATTTATTAGACTCTTATTATTTAATATTTTAAATGTCACAATATCTTCTCTTGCGTTCTCTAGAAATTTTATAACCATATTTCGATGGTGTCCGAAGCCAGTAATTTCCATAAATTCGTAAAAATATGTAATATTCTTTTCTTCAACGCCCTTTATATCGAAAACAGAGAAAGTTACAACAAATTTTTTTCCCCCAATTGTTTTTTAATCATTTACCTATATTAGAGACGGGGTTACCTTTTTTTAAATGCCCTGTATGTAATATAAGGATATTAGGATTATTATAATGTATTATATTCCAGATACGCGACAATCTTGGCTTTTGATGTAAAAGTCGAACGTGATGCTCAAGAACTCGCCGACAGTGTAGGAGTAAAAATTTTCCAAGCCGACATCATTTATCATCTGTTCGATAAATTCATGGCGTATCGTGAGGAGTTGAAACAAAAGAAACGAGAAGAATTCAAACATATCGCCGTCTTTCCGTGTAAACTAAAAATACTGCCTCAATTCGTGTTCAATTCCCGTGATCCCATCGTTGTTGGTGTCATGGTGGAAGCAGGAATCGTTAGAGAAGGGACGCCGATTTGTGTGCCTAGCAAAGAGGTTTGTATTCATAAAAATTGAATAATCTAACAAGATTTCCAAAGTAAATAATTATATTTTTGAAAAATAGAGACAAAAGTAATTATTGATAATAATATTAATTTATTTCTTCAAGTAAATGCAATACAAAATATTAAATATTGCGGGTCATGAGCGATTTGCAAAGGTATATTATAAGTATACATATATTTAATAATCATTTAAATTTTTTTTATAACTGATTTGTTGGACTCAAATAATATTGATCAGAACAAATTAAAACTAAGGTTAAAACAAACACAAATATTAACAAACAACAAGAATGACTGTATGTTTGAAAAGATCCTGAATGCCTGGATTTAAATGACACGTCAATTTGCTATATTATATATGAGGGTTATCTGAAAGGTTTCCGACCTCAACATGAAGATGGCAGCACTCGTAAACAAAAGTTGGGGAATGTGTTTGCGCATGCTTTGAAAGGTAAACGTGGCCGTACCAGCTTGGGTGACGATGAACGTTCGGGACGTCCAAAAACTGCAACCACTGACAATAATAATGCTCAAGTTCACCAAATGGTGCTAGACAACCGTCGAATTAAAATTAGAGAGATAGCAGAGGTTTTAAACATGCCCAAAGAACGTGTTTGTCACATATTGAATCAATATTTAGGCATGAGAAAGCTGTCCGTTGGGTGCCGCGTTTGCTCACTTTGGACCAAAAACGTGTTCGAATGAACATTTCCAACTCTCTGTTGGCGTAGTTTTGGCGCCGATTAATTACTGTAGATGAAACTGGATACACCATTATACTCCAGAAACAAAAACACAGTCAAAACAATGGACTGCGAAGGGGAAATCGGCTCCAAAAAAAGTTTTCCTTCGGCTGGGAAAGTGATGGCAACTGTTTTCTAGTCATGGAGTTATCTTAATCGATTACCTTCAAAAAGGAAAAACCATTACAGGAGCATACTACGCAATCTTTACTTGACAAGCTGAAGGCAGAAATTGCGGAAAAACGGCCACATTTGCAGAAAAAAAGAATTTTGTTTCACCAAGACACACCTCAGCGGTTGCCATGGCGAAAATCCACGAATTACGGTTTGAACTGCCCAAAAATGATGAAAGTGTTAATAATTTAGGAGGTGTCTCCTGCGTTTGGATCGTTATTTAACATTTCAATACTTTAACTTGAACTTGAACAGAATTAAATATCTAATTATAAAGGTATTTTAGGTTAATAAGGTTCAAGGGGCACAAACTCTCCACAAATAATATAACTGATGTAAGTGGCGCGATCTCTCCACAGTACAGCAAAATAATACTAGTCTGCAAGTGGCTCAAACTCTCCACACTACAGCAAAAATACTTACACTGCAAGTGAAATAATTATAATAAACAATTTTAACATAAATAGTAAAATTTACCTACCAATAGTCCAAACTACCAAATTTAAATCTCCCTCCTTTAAAAATTAGTTTCGGCAACCTTTCCTGGTGCGATGCCAACTGTTACTACAGGGTTGATAACTATCATTATATTATTTTTGTCTAAAGGCCCAAGTTCTTCTCTGATTTAAAATCAAATGTTTTATCAAACGTAAAATCAAATAAAAATCCAATGGTCTAAAGCAGTGTGGTTACCAAATGGCGGACCGCGGACCGCCGACCCATTTTTAGCGGACCGCGAAAACACAGTGACTTGAACTAATAGAGGCTCGCGTCAATCTTACTAGTCTCTGTAATTTTGAGTTTAAGTTCTGCGCACGATCCGTGATCCTTTTTGTGGCCAAAACGATTGACCCGAGCTGTGTATATATTCATAATTTAATAAAATTGTATCATCCACGGCATTAACATAATCAGCAGTGACAATAATATTGACGTCGGCCAATACAAGATGTTCATTACGAAAATAGGTTCGCGGATTTTAAGAAAACGGAAAATGTTGTGGATATCATCAGCAGCAGCATTTACTTTCTGCACCCTGATGGTGAATGGAGCAAAGAAGCTGCTATTGTTTTCGGTAGTGATAAAGTTACTCTTCAAATGGAAATCATAGATTTTTAAGAAAAAACAGTTTTGAAACACAAACATGCGGAAGATTCCAGTGAAAAGTTCTGGATCAAATTTGTGTGTTCTAATAAATATCCGGAACTAAAAAAGTTAGCTTTAAAACTTGCTACTTTGTTTGGATCAACATATATTTGTGAAGCGGCATTTTCAAAGATGAACTTACAAATGAACATCTCCAGGATTTAATGCAATAGCTTACACCAATTTTACTCCAAACTTCAGACAAATAATTTGCAACAAAAAATGTCATTTTTCACATTAACACTTACCAAAACACCAGCTTTGTTATTAGCAGTAAGTTAATAAAAAAATTTTTTCAATGTACGGACCGCGAGGGTTGTTTAATTACTTAAAACGGACCTCGAGCGAAATTAATTGATGCCCCCTGGTCTAAAGGCATCTTTAAATAAATACAGCTATAAAATGCAGATTATTAACAGACATGATTTGCCTATGTTTCACGTTTGATCTTTTATTTCATCAGCTTGTTGATATAGAAAAGTAAATTTATATTTTATTATCCTATAAGTATTTTAATCCATTTCTCAACATTGCACAATGAGAAAGTAACAACCTCTCCTTTTTTTTTGCTTAGTACATTCCGTATTATAACTTTTAATCTTGTAGCTCAATTAATTTACTATTTGTCTGACTAAACTGTATCTGCAATAACTTTTGATATCTTGTTTCAGTTTGTTGATCTAGGAGTTGTTACCAGCATAGAAAGCAATCACAAAACTGTAGAAAGCGCCCGAAAAGGAATGGAAATTAGTATTAAGATAGAACCGGTTCCTGGAGAATCCCCTAAGATGTTTGGTAGACATTTTGATGAAACAGATTTTCTCATCAGTAAGGTGAGTTCTAATCAACTGTTGTATTAGTTCTGTATTTAGTTAATTTTATTCTCCAAAATTCAGGAAAAGTTAGTACAATATTTTGTCAGATGAAGGGGCTGATACAACGATAAGTTTGTTTATGATGCCATTCTGCATTTTAATAAATTCACCAATCTATTCAGGCTTGAAGTTAATTGTAATGCCATAAGAATTATTGTAATAATTGTTTATAAATCATGTCTCGAAATAGTTTAGTAAAAGTTTTACTGTATATTTTAAAAAGAACCAATTTAGTGCTATTAGTGCTATAGTTCACTAAACTCCTAAATAATTGCGGGAAGTTGTCCGTTTATAAAATTAGTAAGAACTAGGATTTAAGGATTTAAGGGAAGTAGCCACCAAATATGGAATCTAAATCTTCTTGTTGAAGAGACTGGGGTCTATATTTAGTAAATTTTTTCTATCTGATTTTACTGATTTTTCTAAATATCCTTCTTTTCTAACTCTAACTTTAAATGATCTGTCAGTTATACATTTTTCATGTTGATAAATGCACCACGGATGCTGAAATGTTTTAATTTATGAAGTAGGTAATATTTGTATGGGTAATCTATTAAAAGCTCTCTAGACATCCAAGTACACTATATCAAGTTGTAGCTGATTATTCAAGGATGTGGTCGAATTATTAACATGGTCAAGTGAGTTGGTGAGGGTTGCTTGGGGTGATATAAATCCAAGTTGTTCATTGGGGATAATGTTGAAATCAAGATAGTATATCATAATAATTTCGGAAATAAGAATATTACCTATATTGTGCAACAAGCATGGATTGATACCCATTTTGCACGGGAAGCGATACGAATGTTTGTGCCATGAGCGAAGCGAAGCGAAGTCGTACCACTTCGAGCGGAAAATGGACATTCCATGCGTGTTGTACACTATACTTTTCTATGGCCATACTGAAATATTTATAAAGAGAAGGGGGTTTTTATTTACTAACAGCTAGGTTTATATTATAATAAGTAAATAAATAACGTGATATTTATATTCGAATCAAAGTTACTTTACTTATTAACAACATTGATTGTAAAATTACTGTAATTATTAAATGTCATTCTTGAAGAATTGCTTTACTGTTATTCAATCGTGAAGTTTTCAGAAATTTCGGTTCTTGAAGTAAATCATAAGATTTTATTTGCTATATATGGTTTTTATTTTTCAATGATTCGTCGATGTACCTCTCGGCAACTATTGTGAATTTCCTCCCACCGTGTCTTTTTAAAGATGTTATGTCTTCTCCACTGTCAATTAGAATTGTTGCAGAAAATTTGCGGAAACAGTGTCCTGTGTATAATTCCGGGTTGGGTAATTTTAAATAGACGGCAATTTGTTTTCCTAGGTATCCAAATTTGTTTATAGCAACTCTTTGAACTGTACATTTTCCTTTTTGATAGTTGAGGAAAACATAGGAATCTCCAACATTCTTTGGACAACGATCTGTATATCTTTTAAAGATTTCATAAAAATGTCCTGTTATTGTAAATTTTCTGAAAATTTTTGGTTTTTCAACTAAAACTGCAGAGTTTAGGTATTTAAAGTCAGTTATTTTCATTTTATACAGTTCGTCTGGGCGGCAAGCATCCATAATTCCGATAATTAATACGACCTACAAACATTTTAATAGTAAATTAGTATTTTTAAGTTTTTTTGAATTAAACTGTATAATATTCACATACCTTTGTCAGCAGGAGTTCATAGTCTAGAGCTTCATGGATAAATTTATTAATTTCCTCTGATGAAAATATTTTAGATTTCTTTCGACGATAGCCATTGAAGTTCACTTTTGAAATGCTCTTAATTTTGTGTACTTAGCTATATCTACATCATTATTAATATTAACAGTTGTTCTTAACATAGAATACTGTGCTCATAATGTTGAAGGTTTAAATTTCTTGGAGATAAGACCAAAATACACCAACAGAATATTTTCAGAAAGTGAATTTGTTTTAAGCTCTCCTAACCTAACCAACTGTCAAAATTGTTGTTTATTTGGAGACATAAGATAGCCTTCTTACATTAGTTATGTTCTTGTATTTGTTAGTGCAAAATAGACATATTGTGCACTAGTTTCCATGGCAACTAGTGCGAAATAGAAACCAGTGTAGAATATACTACATTTACTAATAAGTGAGACATTTACAAGTACAAATATTTCAGTATAGTCGTAGGAGAATTCCATTACCTTACTGATAACACGAAATAGACCTATTGCTATCAACTTTATTTATTATGTTAAAAATGGGAAAATTCGACTAATTAATACCAACTTGGAGAAAGAATGTCAACAGCGAATGATGCTTGTATTATAAGAGACAGTGGTGGAGCAAGAGCATCTGCACACTTTTGAAAAATAAGGAGTTAAAAATTATCCAAACCAGAAGCATTAGAACCAAGATATTTGGAACAAAAACTTTTGGTATGAGAGAACCATGGAAATAATGTCAATGATTTTTTGTATATATTGCACTTATACTTATATTGTAAAAAAAGGCCAAGGCCCTAAGTAACTTGAATAGGGACTATGCAAAAGGCTATGTTCGCAAAAAACTTGGGTCAAGATGAGAACCGGAAGACGTTAAATCTATGAAACCGGATATAGAAAGAAGAAAAAATCTCAATGAATAAAAAACCAAACTAGTGTATCATGTATATCAACTAAAAGGAGCCGATATAGTGGAAGATTTTTAAACGTTTAATGATCGAAAAATAAAGTCTTGGGCAGGTCTTCCCGGTTTTCCGGAAATATTTACATTACGGGCGTCTGACCTGGAAAACGAGAGAATAGCTGCCGTTGAACGGACGACCCTAGAGACAGACGAAGGGATGAAAGGGGTAAACTGCAGTAACAACGTTTTTGAATGGGTCGATAACTGGCTCTGCTCTGCAACACTAGAGTGCAACGTTCGTTCATCCGTCTGTTATGTTGGACTTTTTATTCATGAACTAGTTTCTCGAATGGAAGTAATTCAAGATAACCTCTTTACTAGTGAAGTGAAATAATTTGTTTGGTAGACAAGACGTCACACACACAGACGAATCTAAGCAAATACCATAATGTATTTATTTAAAAACAGATTTATTTTTCCAAAATAATAATAAAAAAAAAAATTATAAATAACTTCAGCATCTTTTAAGTGCGAACCACTTATAGAATAAAATTAATAATGCTCTTAGTTTACAGAATTATAAAAAACTTTGTGACAGGTCGATTTTTATTTTCAATTCTTCGCTATTTAAATTAAAACATAAATATTCAGTGCCTCTTCTTAATGAAAGTCTCAGATATGTCAATTTGGGCGTTTTTTTTTTATTAAATCTATATATGGAGTCTTTTAGGAGGAATATTTTTTTGGGGCGTTTTTCTCTATATTTTACTCCCCTTCAATATAATTCTATATGAGTTTATTAGCCAATTTCAACTGTAGGATATAAATTAAATTTATTTAATTATAAATCAATTGCAATAATTATATTTTACTATATTTACCATTGGTGTCACGTGTTGAAAATAGTTCAATTACCTAAGTACTGGTGCAATAACTATTTAATAGTTTTTAATGGTTTCGTTTAATTATTGGATATGGACAATGCTCATCAGCCTTTCCTCATCATGTTTCTTAATTTGTATCCATTAATATTACTTTTTCTTATTGGGGTTTCCTTTTTTCTACTGATTACCCTTTGGAACATTTATTTTCCGTTCTCTGGAACGCCAATTTTAGAGAGTTTGGAAGAGTCATTCCTTTTCCTAATATCTTTCTTTAAATGGTCTCATAACCAGATTCTGATATCTCCGTTTTGGTCTAGAACCAAATATCACGTATCCAATTGGTTATTTTCGACATTTCGGTTGCTTCAACCCCCGCTAATTTTTATGTAATTAATTCATTGATCTTAATGCTCTCTTCTTTACTTAATCTACCATTTTTCCTTTTTTTTTTTTTTTCAATGTCCATTTCTTTACTTTCTATACAAATTAATACTTTATTTTTTATTATCCATTATTATTTATATTATCCATTGTTTGTTATAATTTCAATGTTACACAATCAACTGCAATCGTGCAATCTTCTTGATTATATTTAACCATTTACTTTGTAACTTTTATAGCTTGATGATGGCCTTATTGTAGGCCGAAACTAGTTGCGCTTTAGATTGTCAACCTTTATATATAATAAAAATTTGTGATATTGACATTGGTTTTTCCTTTCTCTATTTAACCCTAATGGTAAATTATATTTTATTTTATATTTCGGGATTAGAGAACAAAAACAAATATTAGTCATCGAAAATCACTTTACTGTTTTTCAATATATTTTCCCTGAAGATCTATACACTTTTGCATGCGTTTGAACCAATTGTCAAAGCACTTTTGCCACTCTGATTGAGGTATCTCCAAAACATGCATTCTGAATGCCGCAACCGCTTCTTCAGGTGTCGAAAAACGTTGACCTCTCAGTTTGTTTTTTACGTACGGGACTAAAAAGAAGTCATTCGGTGCCAAGTTCAGGACTATACGGCGGATGACTCATCAAATCTATGTATGCAGTTGTTTGAACCGATATGTAGGAGCTCGTATTGTCGTGGTGAGGAGTGGTTCGTCTTCGGCGGTTTGTTTTCCTGATCTCTTGGAAGACAACTGGCAAACAAATGGTTGTGTACCACTCAGAATTGACGGTTCTGCGTTGTTCTAGTGGTATAGTTGCGACATGTCCAGTTTTTCCGAAAAAAGAAGCGACCATTTGCTTAATTGCTTATTGCGCGAACAACTTTTGTTGGATTGGGCTCATCTTGAAACACCCATACACTGCTGTGTACTTTCGGGCTCATACGCGTAAACCCATGATTCATCACCTGTCACGATGTCATAGACGTGTTTCGAAGCACTGCGATCGTATTTTTAAGCATTTCTTTCGACCAATCGACACGAGCCTTTTTTTGAGCGATTGGCAAATTGTGTGGGATCCAACGCGAACATTTTTTTTTTGACCGTAAAATACTTATGCAATGTTGAATGTATGCTTGGTTCCACTAATGCCTAAACTTGTCTCAATCTCACGATCATGACGATCTTGCAATATCAGTTCGCGCACAACAAAAAAAATTAAAGTTAGGTTCTTCAGCCAGTAGTGAAAAAAAATTATAACTATATAACTTTGTTAATCCGAAATTCAATTTAATCTTTTAGTAGATTAAAACGGCCAGTTGCACAAACGCTTGTTAAACCTATGTTAAGTTCTTATTAGCTGACATTATGTTAACTCTATGTTCAAATTTATTTTTGAGTTGCATAAAACTATGTGACGCATTGTTAAGTAACATTATGTCAAAAGTTTGACAAGTGTTAATGCAACGATAGTTAAAATCTTTTTAAAGTTAAGTAATATTGAAGTTAACAAACGTTTATGCAACTGGCCCTAAGTTAATTTATAAACAACAGAATTATAATAAATCAAAAAATAGTTTATTGTAGGTATACCTATGCGGTAAAGTTGCATTTTTCAGGGCAAAAGAAGATATGGCCACTTTTTTATACATATTAACATATGTTACGGTTATAGTATATTACATAACGAGTGTGGAAAGTGAAGTAATACGCACAAGTGAAGTTTAGCACGAGCCGCGTAGTGGCGAGTGCGGAAACGTAACGAGTGCAAGAAATACACTTTCCAACGCGTTGTGTACATGATTTTTCCTACGACCCCAATATTTCTTATTATAATAAATATTTTAAATTATAAAATTTATTTTAATTGTTAGTCATGTTAAAAATTATGATTTAAACGAGTTTATATTTTGCATGGAAATATAATTAATTAAAATCAAATAACCACCTTTCTCAGGAATTCACATCAAAATTCTTTATTAGATAAATGACATTTTAATTTTTTTTGTGGGCTCCATAAAAATTAAAAGTAAAATGGTCAGTTGGTGAAATTAATTGAAGAGTAATGTAATAATAATAGACGCGAAGATAATTGTAAACAGAAACACAAACATAACTTCAAAAATCCACATTCGACACATGCACGGAACATAACCCAATATAAAAAAGAAGAATAAACTGTTCTTCTTTCTAAAAGTGTTTTTATAAAAATAATAATACTGAATAAAAATATGTTTATTTTTTAAAAATTTAAAAACCTATAAGAAACTTTATTCTTACTTTATACAGAAAAATTTGTATTGGCAATTACCATACAATATTTGACACAAGGAAGATTTAAAAAAAAAATTAAATGGTCCTTGCTTTGTCATTCATTGTTTACTATTGATAAATTTGACGTAAATGTCACAGGTCATAGAACTATATTTTTTTACTTTTCAATACGTGTATTGATATTTACTTTTCAATATTGATATTAGCTACTTTCTTAAGTACAAATAAGTGTGCAAACTAGCACTTTCATATGTGGTCGTAGGAAAAAGTATTTACTTGGCGAGTATATAAACTAGTTGGATAGTATACAAAATATCCAACTGCCTGGTTGTTTTGGTAAAAAATCATATTTTCACTAAAATAGCTACGAGTAATGGCTGGTTTGTATGCTATCCAGCTAGTTTATAAAATATACAAAATTTATCACTAAAACACAAATCACAAGGAAATTACGCTAGCATTTTTGGATAGTTTGTAAACTTTGGATAAAGTGTGGATCTGATATTGGTAGTAATACATAATAACCAACGAGTTGGTTAGTATGTAAACCAACCAACGCGAGTTGGTTACTATGTAAACCAACCAATTCTCTTTGGGTAATTTAGTGGGGTTATGTTTCGTCAAGTGTTGTGTGTTGTGCCGCCGTTGTACTGTTGTGTCTCGTGAAATTTTATGTCAGCTACAACATCTCAAAAATACAGAGGGCGAAAATTCCCATAAAAATTGCCATGTCCTTTCTAGCATGCCTTTTACCCTAATACCCACCTGGTTTGCAACTTCTCGGCCATTGTCGCTCTGCAACACGCAAGGGCTGCCTAAGTCTACAAATACTTCTAATAGGTGCTTAGCTACTTCTTTAGCTTTCTTTGTTTTTAGCGCTCTCAACCTGACGTATTTGGTTAGGTGGTCTTGGTAGACAAATATAAATTTGTAGTCACCATCTAATCTAGTTTGTAAGTCGATGAGATCGATTTGGCATTGAGAGTTTAAATGATTTGAAACAATTGGTCTAAGAATAACTTCCTTTTTAGTTTTTTTTCCGTTGAAGCTGACAATTTTCACAAGTTTTAATAAACAATTTTACCATTTCCTGTGCTGTGATACTTTTCGTTTAATAATTTTGTTGTTCAAAAGAAACATTTTAGTTGCACAAAAGCCTCTTGTTTTTGCAGTAGTGGAACACTTTTTTGCAGTTGGAGCGTGTATAACTTTGACCACCACTTTTTTAATTAGCTGAAGCTGCCTCTCTTAGCGATACTTCTTGGCTTGAAATCTCATCTATGGGAAGTAACGTGTCTTTACAAATTACGAACTGATAACGAGTAAAAAACTGATTCAAGTTGCCATGTTTATTGGCTAATTTATAAAAGTCGGAATCCTCTATTTCAACAACAGTGGCTAACACATTTCGGGGCTTCTGTACGACCACGGTCGACGCGACGTCGGGGACTTTAATTCTTACGGTATCACCCAATTTGTACCGCAGGAAACTTTTTATTTGAGGTTCGCAACATTTTTGTTGCTTGGATTTGAAGATTCTATTTTACGGCTACTCTTATTGAATAAACTAGCTCGAGCTGTTTAATCAATATTTGAGATGAAGACGTCCTCAGTTGCGTATCGGCCTGTGTTTGAGATAAAGACGTGCTAGGTTGTAGATCAGGCAGAAATTCAGAAGGAGAAATGCTGGGTGGTGGATGAGTCATCCATATCACTTTCATCTGAAACATCTTCTAAATTGTCTTAATTAACGTAAGCTTCTCAGTCAAAACCTACCTGAGTAAAACAGACGAATATAGATAAAGGGAAAGGGTATTGACGACAAGCGCACACGGAACAGAACCGATGAAATCATGAAAAAAAGTTTAACATGTCATTTCCGATATCGAGTGAAGGTACGCATTTATAATAAAACTAATAAATATTCGGTCTTTCACCAACATTGTTGCCTGTCAACGTTCACTAATATCGGTCTTTCACGGTAACATATACATCTCGGACTCGCGAACTCCTACTTTTTATGTCTATACGAAAATATATGTTAAAAAAAATATCAGCAATCAAGTTTTCACTTGTTCATTAAACAAAACGAGCTTAACAATATAAAACCAATGAAAACCCTCTTATTAGTAATTTCTCTCTGCGACGCTGAAAACCAGCAAGTAACAATATTCGTATCGAGTCTCCTGCGCCATAGTTAGCTTTCATGAATGGAAGTAGAGCACACAAGACCTTCTTTGACCCAAATATTCATTGATTTCATTCATGTTGTCTCTACCCGTTTCCTACCGCCCTAGTCTTTCTTTCAACCCTTGTTCGTACCCTCTGCGATATTCTCGCAACTTGGGAGTATCCTGTCTGCGATGCTTAGACGATTTGCATTTTTATTGTGTGTCTAAACAAAGGGACATTAGGGTATGGTATATTTTCATAAAAAGAGCTCTATTTTTAGAAAATGTAATGCGGTAAATCTAAAAATGGAATTAACGTATTATATTTATTGTGATAATGTAAAAAAATAAATAAATACATAAGATGAAATTTTAAAAAGTTAGCCCCTACAGTTTTGATAATGTTTTACATAGGCTACTTGAGAATGCCAAAAATAAATTGTCAATTACTGTCTTTAGCATAAATTTATATTTTAGAATTGATTATTTGTTAAGTTAAGTTGAAAATCTTCGTCTCCAGCTGTTCCTCCATCTCTTTGGAGGTCTCCCCAGTGGTCGTTTCCCTGCTGGTCTTCCAACCTGTTTTCATCCACTCTTCTTACGTGATTGTGCCACTGCCTTCTTCTTTGTCTTCCCAATCTTACTATATCTTATACTTCACATTGCTCCCTTACTTCTGTGTTCCTGACTCGATCTCGTCTTGTTTTCCTTGCTATTGTTCTTAGTATGTTCATTTCGGCAACTCTCAGCATATTTTTTGTCTTATTAGTGTCCTCTCGGGATTGATTGATCCTCATATACTTATTTGCCCATGCCGTCTCTCGTAGGCTGCCTGATATCGATGCTGATTTATTAATTAAATTCTACAAATAATGGTTATTCGATAGCTATATTCCGAGGTATGTAAATTGCGAAACTTGCTCTATTATTTTATCTTCTACAGCAGGTTTGCATCTGATAGGGTCTTTGCTGACCGAGATTGACATATTAAGTTTTCGACTTATCTGTTGCTGTTGAAAATAATAATTAATATATTTTAAAAAACGGAAAATAAAAATGCATTATTAAAAGTGTTTGTCACGTGACATAAAATGCTCCTGATTGGTCGATGATGACATCACCTGGTTGTAGTATTTAAACGGCTTTATTCGGGTTTCGTCAGTTACAGATTCAAACTGTCAGAAGCCTTCTGCGGACTAAAAAATATTGTGTTCAGATTTCCTTGTGCGTAGGCTTTTTACATTTTGAGGATAGTTTGAAAACGGTGACCTAACCTAACCTAACCAAACAAAACTATTTTATAATTCAAAACGGTTTTGTAAAAGCAGACCGCAGAAACCTTCTCCAAGTCAACGAAATCATGGTGGGAATTTTTTTCATAAACAATAATTGAAATAATGATGAGCCTTCGCAGCAAGTAATAGTATATTACGTAACGTGTGTGGTAAATAGCATTTTACGCACGAATGGAATAGTAATTCCGTAATTCCGTGAGTGCGTAAAATGCTTTACAGCAATAGTTACGTACTATACTTTACCTACAACCTACTTGTACCTGCATTAATAATCTTTTTGTTAATAATAATTGTTCAAGAGCAACAATAGATGTTTTTAATCATTTTATTTCATAATAATTAAATACTTAACATTAGTTATATTGGGTGGAGTTAAATTCATTTCACTATCACTTGGCATTTTTTAATAATTGTATAAAACTTCACGCATACAAACAAGTTATAAGAACAATAAAAAATGGGATGTTTTTTGATAAATAATAACGTGTGCGCATGCGGTCAGACGCATGCGCAGACGCTCAATGTGTAAAATATTTTAAATATGTCAGTTCAATGTACTCCTTTTTGTAGTAAAACTGAGTGATTAATTTAGTGTTACTGATCGGTGTCTCGCGTAATATTAAGATTTACTGCATTCTTAATATTTAAAACGGTTTCGTATAGTAACTGAAGTGAAATTATAGTACAAAACGAGTAAATAATAATTTTATAAATGTTAAAATAATTAAATTGATTGTGTTAACCTCTACTTTTTGGAAGTTCATCTTACTAAGAACAATTAATAACTGCACAGTTAAACTAAACTTCCACTATTTATTTGAAATATTCGCTAGTGATAGCGAAACAGCTGTAATTGATTTTAAAGCGAATATTTCAAATAAATAGTGGAAGTTTAGTTTAACTGTGCAGTTATTAATTGTTCTTAGTTAAAATAATTAACTTAATTACATAAAAATAACGTAAATTAATCTGGGAAACGAAATTAAGTACATTTATATTATGATCCATTTATACAGACAGAAAATAGGTTTAATGGAAACGAATCAAATATATATTTTCAAATACTATAAATATATATATTAAATGCAATCTTATATCTAATAAATGTTATCTTACATTTATATGTAGTATAAAATTCACCTTCAAATATGTAAATACGACATTTTGAATAAAATAGCGCCGTCTATTGTTGCTAAGTGGTTGCTAGGGAAGCCGTGCGTTTATTTTACCGTGCGTAAAGAGATACATTACATGGGTTGTAGATTGTGTGTTATTGACGGTTTAGAGGGGTGGTCGTAGGTAAAAACTTTTATGGTTGTTAATTTGTATTATTCGCTATTTTATTAGAAGCCCTTCGAGAACGTTGCAATCACTTTCTACGCGATTTAACATTCTTTGGAATACAGACAAATAGTTTTTCCGTAGTTTTTACCGACGTATTTGTACTGAATACCATTTTTACCCCTTTTTGTTTGCAAAAAATGTATGTGGGTGATATGTACAACAGATCAGAATAATACAAGCTGGTGACGTCACATAACTTATTATAGTGACATTGTCAAAATAGTGTTTTGACAGGCTATTTCAATATTGCATTTTTAATTGGATATTTTTCAACAAATATGCGCCACAATTGAAGAAAAAAATGTATAGTGGGTTCTACTACATAATATAAAATAGATTTCACAAACGTGTCAAATAGCCTATTACCTACTGATGGTTTCCAGTTTGGTGAAAACCGCTTACAGATTTTCGCAAAATAATTTAAAATTATTACAATAAAGAAACTAGAATTATAAACATTTCTTTAACTAACCAAATTAAATGTAATTATTCTTTTGGTGGGTAAATTAAGAAAACTTTTGTATCCCACTTGGATGAGTCCTGGTTTATTTTTTGTTGTTGGAATAAAATATGTTATTGGACTGTACATTTATATTGATTATTATTTTTAAAAAAAGGTTTACAAATTACAAACGTTCAAGTAGTAACAAAGGATTATGATATTCATGTATTAAAATCACAGACATATAAAATACAATAGACAGTAATTCATTCATGAAATACGAAATGTTTACATTCTATTATGGCTAGAGTCGGGAGCGTTATGAAGTCAAAGCAGTTGACTATTGTTGGAATATGGCGGCCGTCAGTAGAGCAACATAGACGGAGAAATAAAAGGGAAGGGTACACGCCTACGACTAAATTAATTACCAGTGAAAAGATAGATTAGGGTTCAAATAGTCCATTTGGATATTGGAATATGGCGGCAGCTTGTTTGCTTCTTTGGATTTCCCAAAATTTAGAAAATGAACTAAAATTATCCTACATTTTTGTATTTAAAATATTCATACTCAAAAAATAACAAATTTCTACATATACTAAGTGAAATAAAAATCCGAACACCCATTTTAAATGATTTTATTTTTATAAATTTTTGTATAAGTACTTACTGAAGTATAAGAAGTAAATGATAAAAATTTCGAAATGGTTGCATTGCTTTAAAACCTTTTTACCTTTAATAATGTGTGAATGCACCTCGATGTGTTACACATTCTGCAACGCGCCTAGGCATGCTTCTGATCAGGTGGTCAATGCCCTCCTGTGGTATCTCATTCCAGGCAACCACCAACTCCTCTCGAATTTATTCCATACATTTGCATCATACTGTATATATATATATACATGTGTATGCATTGAAAAATATATTTAGTTTGCAGAGAAATATTAAATAATAATAGAACCGTTCTAAAATGGTAATTTTTGTGCGCAGTAGTGTAATGCGTTGCGCAGTGCACTAATTTGGTCCCATGAGTGATAATATTACCGTTCTAGAACGGTTCTTTGCTTGGTTGGAACAAACCTAATATTGAACATTAATTCGTAGTTAGTAAAAAATTAATGTTGACACAAGCACATTTTGTAAACAACTCTGTCTGTTGTATTTTATATGTCTATAATATGATTAAAACAGCTTTTGAAACTATTGAGAAAGTTGTCAATGGCTGAAATTGTGGATGACTGAAAACAAATTATGAAAGGTCTTATTACTTATTACTTAAAAATGTTATTGCTTCGACATTTTTGGATTTCTAAAAATATTGAAATCATCCCCTTATCTGGAATATTATAGACACGGCATCTAATTTTAAATCTGTAAGATTTCTGTTACATGAGTAAAGGCAGTCTTGGTAAAATGGTCAATGCACATTCATCAAATCTGTTCTATTTCACGCATCACACAATATTTAAGGTACGGTCTGTTTTGGGCGAATAGTCGGGGCGTTTCTAAACGTTACGTGTTATCACTTCGGGAGACTTACTTACTTATGCGGATGTCATATTGACGGCCTGATTAAAGCGATAAGTCGCCCCAAGTAAGACGACACAATTTTGCTAAAATAGATCTACAGACAAATTAAATAAAACGTGGTCGTAGAGGAAGGAGCATAGTGCCTTTAAATAATATTCTTAATAATGCTGGCTACAATTTGTTTAATGTTTTTGTTACAGATATCGCGGCAGTCTATTGACGCTTGCAAAGACTACTTCAGAGACGATCTACAGAAAACCGATTGGCAGTTGATGGTGGAACTCAAGAAACTCTTCCAGATTTTGTAATAAACGTGCAATATACACTTTTTCATATTTTTTCCTCAACTTACCTTCAAGTAGCTTTTTTCCCAACCAGTATTTTTTTTAATTACTTCTTTTAATACTCCTTTATACGGACCTACATACACGTTATTTTAAGCTGAACAATATTTTCCATCAAAATCTTGATACATGTGGAAACATTAAAAGGTTGATAGGATGATGGTAGTGTTTGAATTTGATGTATATTTATATAAATGAATAAATAACTCTAACTGTTAAATGTGTTTTTTTATTCCTTTTTAATTAAACTATTTGGTTTTTAAAAGTATTAGCTATAACTCTAGCATTGCGAGGTAGTAATGCCAGGTTAGTCTGGGATTTTTATTGGATCTGGATATAACTAATCCAAAAATCATAAAGAATAGATAATTGTTACGTCAAATTACAGATAAATTTGACTTCACTTTGGTAGGTGCTTAGTTAACCTCAAATTTGTGATTTTTCATAGATTTGCTCCCTTAACACTTCAATCCAAGGGTGATTTTTATAAACAATTTATCATTATCATATCATCTTCCTCTTCAATTTCAAGCATTTTATTTTACAATTGACAGACAATTTAACATAACCTTGACTTAACAACCAATTAGGCAATCCAAACGACGTGATCCAATATGGCCGTCCAGGGCAAATATTTGTGACAGTTCGGGTAGAAAACCATTTTTTCGAAAGTTTTTGCTATGTTTAGATCAATTTTTGTAGTATTTGTGTGAGATTTGTTGGCTATTTTAAGATGGAGAGCAGTTATTTAAAGAAAACTTGCAAAATATTTTGTTTACTTATTAAGATGATTGTGAGACAATGATTTCATTTTGAGTGTATCAATTTAGGCACTCTTTCGAATGAACCTTGGTATTGCAATAATTGCTCCAAAGCAATGACTAGGTAATTATAAATGAAGACATGTTTTAATAATACAATTTTCTTTTATTTTTCACCACAATACAAGTTAGAGTCATTTTCTACTCTTCGAGCATATATACTAACGTAGAGACAGCAAGCAATAGTGATTGTTTTGTATCACAGGGGAAACTGTCACACACTAATAATATGGCGGTATATTTGCTTTATGCATTTTCCTATTTTTAAACAAGTATAAGAGACGTTAATGCATATTTACTTGTAAAACGACCTTGATGATTCATTTTCATATTTATATTTACAAATCACATAAACTCTCACCATATAATATATACTCAAATTAATTTAAAAAATGGCTTTAAAAGTAATATAAACACTATTAAATTGTAAAAATAACTCTAGATGCAAAACAGATTGACAATAATGGCATATGTGACAGTTCAGCTTGACACGCAAATTCAAAACGGACCAATGAGATTGCTGGACACTATAAGACATTTATTTCCCCCCCCCCTGATACAAAACAAAGCTCATTTGGACGTTGCCTCTACGTCAGTATAAATGCTCCAAGTTTCTACTAAACAAAACACACAAAGTCAAAAAGTTAATAAAAGCTAGGCCTTTATCAAACACAAACACCTTCAATAAACTCGAAAACAGACCTTTGCCGTAAAATCAAACAATTTATCTATTACACAAAGCCACGGTCCTACACAAATAAACGTTGTTTATTTTCAATATTTGCCCTGGGACGCCATATTGGAATTTATTTTACAGGTTGTTGGATTGCCTAATTATTTAAAAATTGACATTATTAAAGCATTCTATAAAATAGAGATAAACAAAACGTAGTGAACTACCACCCTGTTTCATTGCTGTCGGTATTCACTAAAATTTTATAAAAACTAACAGAAAGACTGTATAAGTTCCACCTATATGCACATTTGTTGATTTATCAGAAGTTTTCGATACTATCAGTAATAATCGCCTATTAGAAACATTGAAATGTTACTCATTATTAAAAAATTACTTATTTAGTAGAATATAAATAAAGTTTTGAGAATTATCCTATGGTTTGCCACAGGAAACAGTTCTAGGACCTCTATTATTTAATATTTACATCAACAATTTATTACAATCACAAAAATTTGGGAAAATAATTAATTTTGCGGACCAGGTGGCCATATTGTTGTACAATTGTGATAGGATAGATCTTAAAATGTTATTGGAACAACACCTAAAACAAATTAATTAACTTTAATATCCTACTCAAATAATCATCCACATTTGGGATCATTAAGAATTGAAGGTTAAATAAAAATTCTGGGAAGGTCAAATGAAATACTTGGGAATTGCATATAGGCATTTAAAGAAGGACTTGCACGTTAACAACATTAAACTAAATAAAGCATATGATCAGCATTCCCGAAAACTGCCTGTAGATTGTGCTTGTAATACGGTGTATAGGTATTTACTTGTCATAATTTGTTGGTCAGTTTCTAATGAATAATGGTAGGTACACAGTTGATTGTGCCTGGGTAAGTAATGCGTGTTGGCTATAATTGAAAATCCTGATGTTTTATCGTTTCCAACTTTTGTTTACCCCGTCTTCATCGCCGGATGGATTTTATATATATAAAAGATAATATGAAATATTTTCCTATAAAAAAATAGATTAAAACCCTGAGCTGTTTCCTCTCGAAAAAAAATTCAATCTCGTGTTGAAATCGATAGAAATAACAAATTTTTTGTGAAAACCTAAATAGTTTGTTCCCTGATAACATACCTAACCTATACAATACACTTGTAGAGTGGCCTTAGACTAGGAAAGAGAGAGGACAGCGCATGGCAATGAAAACCTTATGCGTGTGAGTGAAGCCAATTTTCAAACGTTTGGTGGTAAACAAATTCGGAACATCGAATTGTATTTTTTTAGTTTTTTTATTAATTTTCACCTTTTTTAATAACCTGAATAGACATTTTAAAATGGTTAATTGTGTAGGTTATAAGTGCAACAGTCAGAGTGCTAAAAAAGAGCAAGGAATTTCATTTCATAGGTAACAAGTGTTTCACAACTATTTCCTTGAAATTTATTTTTATTAATATTACAGCTTTCAGGTAATAGATGTCTTTTTATTTCAAGTTCTTTAAGGAAATCTAAATTTTGTTTTTTATCTAGCAGATCCACAATTTAAAGTTGTTATGAACAAATAAATCTTGGAAGTTCTCCACTATTAAACTGTTTACTTTGATTGAGTTTACATTTTATACATAAGACATAATTGTAAAACACATATTAAGTTATTGTAAAGATCAGCATGATATAGTTTTTTCCTGGTTTTTCTATATCATTGCACAGTTATACTGATCTTAGGGGGAATTACATCCAGGATAATCCCTTAGGGCTATTAACATCTAGGCTTTAATATTGTTATGACTTATTACTTCCATACTTGGTCTAGCCTTAATACTACCTAAACATCAGGTACCTAGCTACAAACAAACAAAATGTAACTTAAATGTCAATCTGACGATGCTTCATAGCGAAACGGCCGTCATTGTGATTTAAAACATATTTTTCAAATAAACTTGGGAGTTACGTTGAAACGAAGAGTTTTTTATTATTATTAATAAATGATGTAAACAATATATTATAGTTATCATATGCATAAAGATTATTGTGGTGCTCGACACAATATATGGCCTATTGGACAAATTACAGGAGCAATGAAAACATACCTAAAGTGGAATATGGAAGTAAGTGGTTCTTAACTTTTTAAAGAAATGAAAAGATATAGACTAAAAGGATGCATAAAAACACATCGTTTTTAACTATCGTTACACACAAACTAATCACCAAACAAAGGTCTAAAATAATTGTTCTACAACACACTGTTATACAGTTTATAAATAAGAACTAGAATTATTGAACTTATTCTAAAAACGCTACAAAAAACACAGTTAATACAACTCGTCAAAACAATAATAGCGACTGAATACTTTGGCAGTTGGCACGTCACATTTTCCACAGAATATCAAAAAAACTTTATGTTCTAAGGTTCGCCGTTGTGTCAAAAATTCCATGCTCCTAGTGCCATCTGCGCTAACTTTCCAAAAATAAGACAGAGATGTGACATTTCATAAACTTGTGAACTAAACAAGGATAGAGCTAGCAGGACTATTTTATTGGGCAATCGAACAAAAATGCTCATGTACTTGACCGTCTCTTTGGTTGTCTCTGGTAATATTTTAAATCTTTAATACCGAATAACACAACCGCTTCCATAATATCTCTGACTATATAAAAATCTTTCCTCTTACCTCAAAAATGGTGACAGTTGAGTTGATTAGAAAAATACATTTTTAAATTTATAACTGATACAAATATGAAATTAAGTACCTACAAATTTACAATTATTACGCTAACCTACATTATAATACAAAAGTGAAAAATTAATTATTTCTTTGGGACAATCACAGTATTATTGAATTTTACTCCTCCCAAATGGCTGAAAAATCTGCATCATATTTTAAAATGGGATTATAAAAATTCGAATTATATTATTTTTTATTACATAATATCTTATACTATTGGAATTAATAGGCATACAAGAGGCAGCATCTTCCTATTAGTTATTAAAATTAATTCCGAAAAAATTGTGTGGTAGGCAAAAAAACCCATTTCGTAGGCGATTTCGGTTACTGCTATTAGCATAACAATTCACCGTCCAAACGGAAAAATTAAGTTTCTTGGGAAAGACACCCATCTAAGTCTCTTAAAAAAAATTCCATTAAAATTCGTTATTGCGAATATAGTAAAAATGAAAATATCCAGTATAAGTAATAACGCCTTTGCAGAGCGGTAATGCAAAGTTGTTGACAGAACCGAGAAAGTAACCTACGCAAACGAAGTTGATTTTTAAATTTTTATGGTCCAGACTTCCGTTCTACCAGAGACGTATCAGTTTTAAATTTATTATTTTGTTATCCATCATCTTTTTTAAATTCGGGACGACGTATATTTTATGCTTGAAGTAAATATTTGGACCTCATGAGCGTTTCCAAAATTTAATATCCTTGAAAGTAGTATCTAAAATTAAAATAATTGTAACGAATATTATGATTTTAATAGTCATTTATAGTTTAATTAATTTATTTATAAATTTTACAAATTAATATTTGTTATTATTTAAATGCTCTAACATAGCATGATCTTCTATTTTTCAGGGGGGTTATGTTCTGCAAGTGTTTGCAAGATTGTATTTAAATGAAAAATTGATTAATTATAATTACAAATTTATTAAAAAAAGCTAATTTCAAATAGTAATTATATTCAATGACTAATAATGAAAATAAGTAGGAAAAATAAGAAAATAGCTATTTATACCATCAGTTACGAAATGCCTCACTTCGTTCGTTCCGCGAAAATCTTAAGCGTTACACAAAATTTCAATTCGTAACGTATTGCATACAAGGTTTTTTCTAATTTTGAACAAAGTAAAAAAAATAAAATTTAATATAATAGATAAAAATTTGGAAAACAAAAATTTAGTTTGTTGCTGTTACATACTTCATGTTAGTTGTCAGTTTGGCATTTGTAAAAAAGTCTAGACGGATGGTTTTTAGCGAGATTGATATATTTTTAGTTTTATTTTTAAAAAATGACTGATTTATGTTCTGGAGCAGTCTTCAGAACATGTCTTGGTCTTTTAAATCCTGTTCTATATACTGGCCACTGCTTCAGAAGAAGCTGTGCCACTTTCCTAGCAGACAGTGGCGATGATATTTTAAAATTAAAAAGGAATATACTATTTAATTTCACACTGTCACTATTTATACTATATATTTATACAGCACTAGAACTGTTTTAATGACTGTTTCTTTTTCACTCACTATTGATTTACTGACTATAGACTGACTACCAATGATATACTGACTGCTTACAATGATAGACTGATCCCAAAGACCTCTTCTCAAGTATTTTTATACACTTTTAAGCTTCCAGAAGTTTCCTGGAGGTTCTAGGAATTAATCGTGTTCTAGAACACTATCTGAATCTTTGTCTTCCCTCTGTACAACTAGCTTTATTACCATTTATAGAACAAGTAGTAAACAAGGCTTGGATGCATTAATTTACGTGGATACTAATGCATAAAAAAATAAACCAGTTTAAGTTCATAAACAAAATTACACAGAAAAATATAAAGCACTAAAATAGGGTTAACAGTGTGCCTACATAAGGTAATATTTGTACCAATTTACCAAAGCGGTGAAATTGACACTGTTGATAGCTGCCAAAGAGTTTAGATATTTACATATATATTTATATGCTCTGGCATACTCTGGATGTCGCAACTGCTATCTGCAAGAATCGCAGAAATGCAGGCAGGACAAGACACTATCTTCATTAATGTGACCAGAGGCTGTCCACAGGGGGGAGTTGCATCCCCATTTATGTGGAGTCTCACTGTGGACAGTCTACTCTGTCAATTTCCCAGGGAAGGCATACCATGGCAAGGGTATTCCGACGACATGGTTATCCTGGCAAAAGGGAAGTATGAAAATGTCCTCTGTGATATTGTTCAAAGAGGACTGAACATTGCGAAACAATGGTGTGACTCGGTGGGACTCAGCATCAACCCCACCAAAACCACACTAGTAGCCTTTACAAGGAAAAAGGAACCTAATCTAAAAATCATAAAAATAGGGGAGAACATCGTCGAGTGGAAAACAGAGGTAACATATCTAGGGCTAATCCTAGATAGCAGGTTACTCTGGAACAAACACGAAGACGAAGTAATACACAAAGCAACCAAGGCCCTCATGGAGTGCAGAAACATTGCAGGGAAGAACTGGGGATGTAACCCACGTATTCTGCAATGGATGTACACAGCAATAATGAGACCATTAATCACATATGGGGCAGTGGCTTGGGACGCAAGGGTTAATCTGAGTACGACGAGAAAAAATCTCTCGAAGATTCAGAGACTAGCCTGTTCATGTATCACTGGAGCAATGGAGGTGATTTTAAACTTGACCCCACTGCACATTCTGCTAGAAAGTGTAAGGAAGAAAACAATATATAGAATGATCAAAGAAGGAATTATCAGGGAAAAACCTCGATCACTTCAATTTGATCAAACTTGGGAAATGCCCCAAGATGATATGCCAAAGAAATTCAACTTTGTGAGAAAATTCATCACAAAGTAAAGTAATAAATATGAATTGGAATGATGACACCATACAGAATTCAAACCAGAATGCCATAAAATGTTATACGGACGGTTCCAAGGTAGACGAGGGAACTGGGATAGGAGTTTTTGGACCGAGAGCCAAATACTCAGAAAGCTTGGGCACATACCCGAGCATCTTTCAAGCAGAACTCCGCGCTATCGAAAGATGTGTGGAATTCAATATTGGAAGAAACTACCGCAGACAAGAGATTGTAATCATGTCGGATAGTCAAGCAGCCATCAAAGCGAGGAGCTCAAATATAATCAGATGGTTTGGGAATGCCTAGGCAAACTAAATGAAATAGGCCAGAAGAACACTGTCACCCTCCTATGGGTCCCGGGACACATAGGAATAGAGGGGAACGAAACAGCAGATAAGCTGGCAAAAAAAGGAGCTGAAACCACACATTTGGGACCAGAACCATCTTGTGGGAACAGCAGTAGAGTAATCTTAGGAAAACTAAGGGAAGAAATGGAGAAGGAAAAATACAAGTACTGAAATCAGCTGGAAGGACTGAGGCAATCTAAGATACTACTGGGGAGCTATGACCAGAAGAGATCTCTTAGCTGCCTCAACCTCAGTAAAAAAAGGCTCCGAATTCTAACGGGAATAATAACCCGACATTGCCGGTTAAGAAGCCACATGAAGAAACTGGGGTTAGCAGATGAAGCAAAGTGCAGATTCTGTGAGGAAGAGGATGAATCCTCAATACACATACTCTCAGAATGCCCTGCCTTGCAGAATTCTAGGGCTAGATACCTAGAAGCACATGAAATAGAAGAAGGGGATCTACCTGATTTGAAGCCCGATGATGTCCTAAACTTCTGAGAAAACATCAGAACATGGCAAGTAAGGGGGGACACAATAGATCCTATAGGTCGCAGTGTTCTTATCACCCCTAATTTATACATACATACATACCACGGTCTCTTTTTTATTCAGAGCGTCTTGGATTTCGTGGACTTTCCCGCTTGGTACGCATGTTGACGGGGGTGCAATGGCACCTGTTCCAAGATTTCTGTTCTAATGTAGTTATCTACAGCTTTTTCCATCGTTTTGAGAACAAACGATGTGAGGCTGATCGGTCTAAGGGATTTGGGGTACATACATGCATACATACATACTCTGGTCAGTTGACAGAGTAAGCTGTGTACAATGAGACTTCACATGAGTGGGGATGCAACTCCCCCTGCCGGCAGCCTCTGGTAACATTAATGAAGATAGTGACTTGTTTTGCCTCCATTTCTGCGATTTTTGTAGATAGCAGTTACATTAAGTCGTTCTATCCACTCCTCATTTATTCAGTGCTCTTTTGACAGCCTCCTATGGCGTATTGTCAAAGTTTCCTTCTATGTCTAGAAACGCACATACCACGGTCTCTTTCTTATTCAGAGCGTCTTAGATTTCGTCGGTAAATTGTGTCAAGGCGGTTTCCGTGGATTTTCCCAATTAGTACGCATGTTGACGGGGGCACCTGTTCAAAGGTTTCTATTCTAATGTAGTTGTTGTCGCTGTGTACAGTAATTTCCATCGTTTTGAGAACAAACTATTTGATCTGTCCAAGGGATTTTGGGTGCGTTGTGTCCCGTTTCCTTGTTTTTGTGATGAAAGTGATTTTGGCCCTTTTCCAGGCTTGCAGTTAAATACCAAATTCATTTATCTACCAAACACGCCCTTTGCAGGTGTTTGTCTAAAATATTCATTAACAGCTTATTGAATAGGAAAGAATCTAACAGTAGAATGGTATCTTACTTCGTAACACTTTCCTCTCCTAAGATTAATTTCACCTGGAATGCTGCTGACCACGATTGTATTCTGGCAACTTCCCATCTTTATTTTTCAGGTGTTGAACTTTTGCCCGTTTTCAGAATTGTTATCCCTGATGGAGTATGATGGCTCTTTTCCTAGTGTATGAACCCTGCCAATTTTAGTTTGCGATTTAAGTTACATCGGATGTTGTAGTACCTCTTCATCTGGTTACTGTTCAATTGGAGATTTGTACGCGCCATTTTATAGATCACCACGGATAACATATTTCACTCATTTCTCCCTTTCTGGAAATGTGACCTGAAAGTGTGGAATGCGCAGCATTGAAAAACAACTAATTTTCAAAAACAACGAAAGAGACTTGCTCTTTCTACTTCGTTTACCGCCGAAATAACCATGTTCCCCTTTAAGCTACTATTTGCTAAAGTGGTAGGGTTCTGTCACCCGTTGTAGTACGTTTAGTAAATCATTTAATATTTTATTCAGAACAATAATAATAAGAATAAGATGAACTTTCACATAGTAAGGGTTAGTACAATAAATTTCATTTAATATTTTAATCTCAAAACTTACTAAAAAGTATTCTAAGGGCCGGTTTATTCACCTTTCAGTGAAGTGTTTGGTAGCGTTACTGAGAAGATTGTCGTCCGTAAGTGTTTATTCATCTCCTAGTAACGCCAAGTTTTCAGTAATTATAAGCTACTGAAGACTAACTTACAGATCGATTGGACCTGTCATTAAGGAATTAAAGAGGAGATTCTAACCTATAATTTTTTTCACGTGTTTTGTGTTTTTACTTAATTTTTTTAAAATGGATGTTATTGACGAAATAAATTTTTTTCTTGACCATTTTAACGATCGCCGACCTTATAATAGCCACAACAGAGTTCACCAATGGGACAATTTAAACTGTTGGGATAATTTCGTTTAACAAAAAAATCGGTTGCACAAACTTTAGCCTTAATAGAAGAAATACTTTTACACCAATCTGAAAGGTATTTTATTGTAAACTATGTTAGAAAACCATTTCGGAAATAATGAAATTTTTTAGAAACAATCCGATTCCGTCACTGCAACAGCTTTTGTTAACCCTCAGATTTAACTAAAAACTTCTAATAATCTTTTAAAATCTCGAAAAAACCAAACAAGATATACAGCTGATGCAGAGTAAAATGTCAGCTCTCAAAAAAAACTATAGAACTCATTAGCGGTTCCCAAACTTTTTCACCCGGCGACCCACCACTGTGAATTTGAGACGTTTTGCGACCCACTATGTATAGGTAACTCTATGGCAAATAATATTTTCAAACTGTATTTAAAAAACATTTAATTAAGGATACATCAATCTTAACAATTAGGTGAACTATGACAAATACAGCAGGATCACTAAGCCCATTAATGCGATTTATGGCATTGTTTTGCGTTACTGACAATGGCCTGGATATTAGGATTGAAGGTTGACAATTTTTACCGCAAATCATTCTCAACACACAGTCTGTTTCTGTACTTATTTTTAAGGAAAGCCAAATTTGAGAAGGCTCGTTCGCATAAGTGTTGTTGTGAGTCCCATGAGCTTCATTAATACAATTTTAGATAATTCCGAATATTCAGTCTTTACTTTGATCCAGAAAGAGATCAGGCTTGAATGTTTAAATACACTATTTAAAGCCGAATCACACGAAAGTTCCATCAATGCGTCTTCTTGAGCAGGTGTCAATGCTATTTGTTTTAAATTGTCCTCGTCAAATGGGTTACAATATCGGAATATTGTCCTCGAAATAAATTCCGCGACCCACCAAAATTTCCCTCGCTACCCACTGGTGGGTTGAGTAATTTTCAATTATATCATCGGAATTTTTTAAGTTGTTGCCAGGAGAATAAATAATACACCAACTTTAAAACTTACAGTAGAATCAATGCTGGGAAGTACGTATCTTCGTTTTTCCAATATAAATATTATAAAAATAAAATAAAGATGTTCCTTTTCTGATAAATTAATAACTCAATTACACAAATTTAAATTTATATCGATTCAGATAACGTACATCCTTATTATTTCTTACTTATTGTTCTGTGAATTGAAATTTAGGGAGTTAAAAATAATTAAAGATTAGTGTTTCTAATAATCAGATCAAAGTTAATGAAGGTTTTATAGAAGGTAAACAATATTTTGTGTATCGGGCCATATTAGTTTTATGCAACCAGTTTTTCATTCCCCAGAGTAAATAAATCTTAAATATTCTTTTATTAGAATGCATAAAAAGAATAGTTTATTATGAAAGTTCATGTACATGAGAATGAAAAAGAGGAATTAACGACTTTAACGAACTCTTTATACCTATCTAGTTTCTTCGTAAATAATAAATAACTGATTAAATTATTAGCATTAGATCAAAGTGTTTACTTAGTAGATACAGTCCGTATAAAATAATATGCATATTTACCTATTCTGTAAACGAATCTCCTGTAATAATTATTTTATAATTACAAAAAAAAACAAGCAGACGCCACTGATTTTTGTGTGACGATAATTATGCGGAGGCGGGCAATTTCATATCTCTTAAATTGATTCTATACATACTGATATTCTGCCAAAGATCGTTGATTATTGCCATAACACCGCATGCAATTTAGCAAACGGATGAGGATGAATTAAAGTTACATTTTTTGCCGTTAATTTATTTAAAATTCGAAAATATTCACCCACGCTTTTTTTGTTTGGAGAATATCCGTCAAATAAATAAACCGTCGAATCCAAACTGATGTCTTTTCAAGAGTAATTGTATGTAAACATACGGAGAGGCATATAATATTTTAGGAATAAATCAAAGCTATTTTATATGCACAGACATAAATTTGTACCTTACAGATTTATTATTTACCCTAATAATTAAATAGTACATAACCACGAGCCAATTACCTTATCCTCGAGGTGCGGACTATACTATTTCTACAGCTGACTGTACAACATATTTGTTTGAAATTATGTCAGTCACTCTAAATTCAATCTAATGATTTAAAAAGTTGGTTATTTCCTACAAATTATTTTGTTAGGGATCATTTTTGTTAGCTACCTTTATAGTTACATTAATACAGTTATTTACAATACTGAATAAGAGCTTAAAATTAAAACGAGTGGTTGTTGATTCACGGATATAACTAGATTCATTATCAACCCACAAACTGTTGCCAAATAGGTACGTAATATTATTAAGAACATTAAATAAAGAACTATTTAATAAAACATCTACGATTTATTTAAAAAATTAACTTTTAAGCTCAATGACAGATGTTACGATATATACTATCATATTGACATATTGAAGTTACATTTTGTTTTAAGAGATCCCTATTGATGTTTATTTTACTTACTTACTTATAGCGTTTTCTTTTGAGACCAGAGCAATGCACTGAGTGCACACTGAGAGCGAGTTGTGTGTTCTATTGAAATGTCATAAGGGAGAGCAATCTGTCACGCATGTTCTTTTGAACAGACTGCTCGCTCTCGATGTGACCTGAGGGCACCAAAAACTGCTCTGGACCCCTATTTTCGAATATGTGATGTGATAGATCACTGGTGAGAAACCGGTGAACCGTATTTTTAGACTATATGATAGCTCACATCACACTTCGCTTGGTCAGACCCAGTCGAAGCAGTGAAACATGCGCATTATTATTCAGGCGTCAGCGTATTGTCAAAATCATATGTTTATTAGAGTTGTTACCGTAGTTTTGTTTTGAAAATTGCGTTTTTCATAAATAAAAGAATATAGTTGTAGTTATCATAGTTGTTACCGTAGTTTTGTTTTGAAAATTGCGTCTTTCATAAATAAAAGAATATAGTTGTAGTTATCATGATTAAAAGAATATAGTTATCAGCCCGAGAATTCGCACCCAGAATAGACGACAATTGTCTTAGAATGACATGACAAACTAATAGCGTTTTCCATTGACATGCACCCAGCTTTTGGATGCCCTCTACGAGTGCACCGAAATTTTGCACTCAGTGTACGTCCAATGGAACACGAAGAGATTAAAAAGCTGATTTTCATTTTGATAAAAAAGTTGCTAACAAAAAGAATCTCTTGATTTTTTTTCGTTAGACAAACGGTTTTGGATTGAAAAAATAAAATAGGTTTACATGGGGCGCCCATATCTCGAAACATACTAATTTATTTATTTATTTTTATTTTATTTTTTCAATCCAAAACCGTTTGTCTAACGAGAAAAAGTCATGAGGTTCTTTTTGTTAGCAACTAATAAGAGATTAAAAAGCTGATTTTTATTTTGATAAAAAACAGTGGCATGCCATTTTTTAATTTAATAAAATTATATTTTGGTCAATATTAACTTGTAAATGATCAATTCTGTTCATTAAATTATAGAGAAATTTATCCTCTTTTAAAATATATAAAAATTAATATACCATTATATTTGTTTTTTTGAAAAAAACTCAAAAATTTGCTATCATTTCAGTTAACGCCATCTAGCGGCGACAGCAAAAGTCAAAAATTCAAAAACAAATAAGCGTTTTATAGTGCAAATTATATATGTTCTTAAGACTCTTTCACATGAGCCAAGGCAACGTTGTGATATCGAAAATACGACCCATGAAAGGTTTTGTCAGGGATCGATCACTTCCCTACTCACATCAAATTCACTTCACATCACACGTTCGAAAATAGGGGTCCTGACTATTCGACTCAGGGCAATACCATGGTACAACAAATTTACAGGACAGGACAATAAGAATCGGTTAGGTTCAAGCGTTCAACGATCAAGTTCAAGTTGAAATCGGTAACTATGGAGGAGGTAAATAGGACTTTGTGCAGAATGTATAAAACGTTTCTTTATTGTACTTATTTTATTTTAATACGCCTGTAATCTCATATTCATCTTCAGAAGAATATGAATAAAAGAGAGAATCAAAACCGCTCTATACCTTAAGTTCTCATTCAACTTATATTCGCCTTCGGTAATTTCAGAAAACATTTTCAAGTACTAATAATAACCTAACCAAAAAAATGCACTATATCAAATGCATTCTTTTGAAATGTCAAAAACACGCAGTTCGCCCTGAAAACGTCCGTTGCCAGTGCACAGTAAAAACTGGGGTAGTGCAAGAGCAATTTCAGTGCGCACCGAGGGCGCACTCAGTTCACTTTCTACTAATCTCAAAAGAAAACGCTATTACTTACTTGAAGTAAAATAGGGATTATCCTGGATGTATTTCCCTTAATGCTCTAAAATCAGTATAACTGTGCAATTATATAGAAAAACCAGGAAAAAAACTATATCATGCTGATCTTTACAATATATTTGTGTTCTATATAAAATAAAGTTAGCGTTTAATAGTGGACCACCAAAGTATGTTGTTCTGAGGGTAAAATGTTGAATCTGGAACCGTTGGCGAAAATGATACCGAAAACCGTTTACACTACCACTACACCAACACACACTTTTATATGCCTGACGCGCGTTTCGATAACCAAGTTATCTTCTTCAGAGACCGAAGGTAAACTAAAGCTATGCCTACAAACTAACCTTATATATAGAACATTTTTAGCGCCAAATGTTTTCGCGGTAAATCTTTTGGCGGCAAAGCCAATTTTTAGCGCGAAAACATTTTTACAATAAGTTTTCTTATAATAAACTATAAAGTGGACTATCTGGGATAGGTCCTTTGTCCTTATTTAATCTATTTTTACATTTAATAATTTCTATACTTTCAAATGCATCCAACAATCTATTGTTCGATACATTTTTTAACAATTTTAAACTATCTACATTTACAGAATGGTTTTTGGTAAAAGCATGTTCGGCAATACTAGATTTTTCTATACTTCCATATTTTAGATGAGCTAAATGTTCTTTAAATCTAGTTTTAACCGATCTTTTTGTTTGCCCAACATACTTTTTATCAAAATCATTACAACTTATTTCATATATACCGCTTTTTTCCAGATCTTCTCTCTTATCCTTCGGATTTCCTAACAATTGTCTCAGGGTGCCACTAGTTTTATGAACTAAACCTAATCCCACCGTGCCGAAAATTGTATTTAATCCTTTGGTATACTGAGGGATAAATGGTAATGAAATGAATTTCCTATCGTTGTGTTCTCGCTGGAAAAAGGTGGTTTCACAAAGAGATTTCTTAAAACTATGGCGATTGATCAGCTTATGAATTAGTTTTTTATCATATCCATTAAGTACAGCTATATCCTCAATTAAATTATTTTCTCTGTTATATCTTGTTTTGTTTAAAGGAAAATGAATTATGAATTAATCGATGAACCATCGATTAATTCATTTTCTACATCCTGCTCCGCTGAGCCCACGTCTCAGTGGGTCGTCCCTACCTCCAGGTTCTCCCAAATTGGGAAGTGGAGGCAGTTTCGAAGTTGAGGGCCTCTGGAGGGTTTTCCTCCTCTCAGATTCTCCTTTGTGGTGTGTTCCCACTCTGGAGTCTGAGGTATTGGTCCTCAGCTTCTTGGGGAGTCTTCCGAGAGACTGAAGAAGGGGAGTGACTTCCTCCTTCCTTTTTCTCCTCTTTTCCTAGTTTAGCGGTGTTTTCCCGCTGTTTTTTACTCTTATTTTTCTCTTTTCTGAACATGGTTGTTCCCACGAGTAGCAAGGAAATGACGGTCGACTCCGGCAGAGCCCCGCATGCCGGAGTCGCTCCCAGGGGAACGTTCGCAACCGCTTATACCCCAGCGGCCATCCATCCAGCGGCACGTTACCTTACACCTTGGAATTGGGGGGTTGGTCCGCGGTGTGACCTTAGGAATGACCAATCCGGCAATCTTGCAGTTAACAGCTGCTCATACCATACCGCGCCACCCGTATAGCCACACACCCCCAGCTTCACCGCTTCCCTGCTAAATTGCAGTGTTATCTGCTTAGGCAGTTCAGCGACTCCCCTGGGGATCCCCTATCCGCCACCTGGGGACGCGCCCGGTAGGCACCCAGCCCTCGGGAAACATCTCATAGAATTAAACATTTTTAAAGTAAAAGTGAAAGTTTTGTTAAAAAGTTTCATTGTTTAATGTTGTATTGCCAATATTTGCACAATGTGTAATGTTTTTAAAACCTTTAATTTCTTTAGTTTGTTTAAAAAATATTAGTTTTAGTTGTAGCCATTAGTAGAGTTGCCGAAGCTACTCCGATCGGAGTAGATCTACTCCCTTTGATCTTCCTCTAATCGAATTCTACGAATCAACAATAGGTTCAGAACGGACAGTTGTGAATGCCGAATCTTCTGATAATTAGATTTTATGCGCTTGAGAGAAAACAAATGGCCTAGACCCCTAGACTAGTTACAGTTGTCATGTCTACACTTTGTCACTTATGAAAGGTGGCTACTGTCACCAATTTGAACCTTCAAAAAGACTTTTAAAAAAAATATATTGACATGACCTTAACAACAAAGACTTCTTAACACGTGTATATTGAGTTGACTAAGTATACCCTCGAAACACAAAATACTACTCCGCTTTGGTTGTATATACTCCACTTTCTGTCTCCAATCTACTACTACTTGTTGTGGCAACCCTGATCACTAGATGTGGCTGCTAATTTATGTGTCATTTGAATTGTAGGGTATGGTTAAATCTGTTTGTGTTGGTTTTTCTGTATATTAAATTATTTTCTTCAATTTCTAATTTAAAACAAAAGTTAGGGGGCAAACTATTAATAATTAAAAAATATATTTAACTGTTGTTCACTACCTACAAAACCAGCTAACACATCATCAATCTGTCTATATCAAAATAAAATGTTGTTTCTATAACTAAAATAAATATTTCTAAATTATCCATAATTATAATTGCCAAAATTGAAGATATAAATGGGTAGTACAATATATTTTACAATAGATTTACATAATAATTAGTTTAAAATGGAGGATGTAGTAAAAATTATTTTTTCCTAATTAGGCATCTTCGAGGGTTGTCTGAAAAGTTTCCGACCTCAACATGAAGATGACAGCACTCGTAAACAAAAGTTGGGGAATGTGTTTGCACATGCTTTGAAGGGTACCCACTAAAATTGCGGAAAAACGGCCACATTTGCAGAAAAAAAAATTTTGTTTCACCAAGACAATGCACCGTCTCACACCTCAGCGGTTGCCATGGCGAAAATCCACGAATTACGGTTTGAACTGCTTGACCACCCACCTTACTCACCAGATCTAGCCCCAAGCGACTTTTTTTTGTTCCCTAAGCTAAAAGTTGCGCTCAGAGGACAGAGATTTTCGTCGAATGAGGTGGCCATCACCTTCGTAAACAACTATTTTGCAGAGAAAGACGCCGAGTACTATTTGGAAGGGTTGAAGAGATGGGAGCATCGCTGGGAGAAGTGTATAGACTTATAAGGAGACTATGTAGAAAAATAAAAATTAATTTGAAGAAAAAATGTATAGTATCTTTGTTAGGTCGGAAACTTTTCAGACAACCCTCGTAATATGAAATTGTTGTTTTTAGAAACTCATACCTATAATTTTATTAAGAACAATAAACAACTAAACGGTTGAACGAAATTTTCACTATTTGTTTAAAAATACGTTTTAAATGCAATGCCAGCTGTTTCGCTAAAAACTAGCATCTTCAGATTGACATATTGAAGTTACATTTTGTTTAATTGTACCTAGGTATCTTCGAGGAAATTTTGTTTTTTATCACAAATATGTAGTATTTTAATTGTATATCTAATTATGATGTGTAATTAATACACATAATCATTATTTAAAGTACATTAATAAAAATGATCATTGTTTCGATTGGAAAAATGTGACACACTAGAGCCCCATTCAGATCTATCAGAATCTAAATGATACTTCCGGTCACTCTCATATACTAATATACATAATTCAGCCTTAAATAAGGTTTTATGTTCGTCTTATTCGTTTTTGTTGGAACTGGTTTATCTACCACTGGTCTTTACAGACGTAGTAAGTTTTCTTCAGTGGCGGGACTCCACAGCTGCGTCCACATTTTACTTGAAAATATTCTAATGAAATTAAAATTTTTAATGTTGGTACTAGTAAGCAATTAAAAATTGTACATTACGACTAAAACATCAAATTTTATTAATTAATATCTATTGCTGCGGACCCAGTTCAAATAATAGTTTTTATATTATTTTGAAATTGAAGTTTATTAAAAGCGTTCATTCAATTTGCATTTGAAATAAAATAATTATTTAAAAAAATATATCAAAAAACAAGCTATCACAATATTCTCCTGTATTAGGAAGTGCGACATTCGTTGCTATGACAATGACCGTGAAATGTGTGGGTCTAGGCCAACCCCTTCACCCACGCGATTTCCACCCGTGGCAGATTTCCTACAAAGGACTGGTTGTATTGGAAAACTGTATAGCCTATGAGAGGACTCTAAGGAGGGGCATACCAAAGAATAACTTTTTGGAAAAAGATATTTATGTTAGGATGAAGTAAATTACAAAGTAATATTATGCTGATAGTTTTGAACAAATTATGCGACGTAAAAATGAGTTAAATTACTTTTTGGAACAAGAAGAATTAAATTAAATACAAATAAGCTTATGCCGCTCGTATTGAACTAACTATGCAACATATAATGAAAATAAATAAAAGTGGGTAGCCACACAAGGATTTATGGAAAATAAAGATTACTTATAAGAAGAATTATGTATTTTAACTTAAGTATAATTTTAAAATTACTTGATTAGAACAAAACAGTTGAATCGTAGATTTAAGAAAGTGACTAACTGACTCTTAATGGTGAAGACCCTTTGAAGATATGAAATTGAAATATAACCGACCAGGACCATAAGAAATAACTACTTAGGGTATTTTGAATTATTCACCCTTCTATTCTCAATAGGCGTTTTCGGAAACCTACTCGGGTTAGCCCGATCCCTAACCTACGCGTTCGTTTACCTAACCCGAACTACCTACCCGTGTTCGTAAACCACAGAGCTGTTAACTCGATCACCGACTCAGGTTGATCTACTGTAACCCTATCGAAAAGCAGGGTCGTTCATATCGCTTCAGACACCACATGCGCATTTCGAACCATTTTTAAATTTTGTCATTCTCTAAAAGCGCGGGAATTCAGTATCTTCTTCATAATCTCTTTTCTGAGATTTTTAATAGGATCAATTTTTTTCTAATAATTGTTTCACGTTGATGAAATAGAAATGGAGATACAAGAAAATTTGGGTAGGTGTGAAATCTGTGGTTTCATTAGCCAAGAATCTAATGTTCGACTACACATGAGGCAAGTTCATCAATCTCCAGGTAAATTATAAACTTTGATATCAATATTATTATATAATTTATCTACACCATCAGATTCTGATATCTTTCAGTTCAAGTAGTTAGAGACAATTATGAATTAGAGGGTTGATATTGAATATATTGAATACTCCGATCTGAAACCTGTGATGTTCGTAAACATGGTTGGTGGGTAAGTGATCCATGGTGATCCGTCACGTGACCTCAGTGGATCGGGTTGGCAACCCGGAGTAGGTTTCCGAAAATGCCTTATCAGTTAAAGTGACGAATCATTCGATAAAATAAATAAATACGGACCATAGATTAACTGCTTTAAAACCACGAAGATTGGGTTATAAATTTCATTTCATTGTCTATCCGCTTTAGTCACTTTTTTAAACCTATGAACCAGCTTTACATCATAGTATTCAAGATTTCTTGAAAAAAGATCTATTGATTCGGGATTTGAGAATTTAAAAAAATTGCTAAAAGTTAAATGTGAGGCTAAAAAAATGGGGCTTCTAGTAAATGAAGACTATACAAGATTCCCACTGCAAATTCCTACCTCTAAACAGTGTAAGAAAAAAAAAATAATTGAGTAAAAAGGAAATTGAAATAGAAACCCGTTTAGTTGATCCCACCTTTTATTTATAAAATATATTTTTAAATGCAATAACAGCTGTTTTGCTAGAATTGGCATAGTCAGATTGACATATTTTTAAAGTTACATTTTGTTTGTTTGTAGCTAGGTACCTGATGTTGATTACGTAGTGTTAAGGCCAAGTACAGAAGTAATAAGACATATCAATATGAAAGCCTAGATGTTACTAGCCCTAAGGGATTATCCTGGATGTATTTCCCTCTAAGATCAGTATAACTGTACAATGATATAGAAAAACCAGCAAAAAACTATATCATGCTGATCTCTACAATAACTTAACCCCTTCAGACCTGAATTTTATATTTTCAAGGAAAATATAAAATTTCATTATAATTATAATTATAATTTAATGCACAGATGGCGCTACATGTGTCAAATATCGAAAATTGGATGTACAGTTGTGTGTAAAATGGGACTCAATTATCAGAAATAGTTCAATGGGTTAAGATATTTGTGTGACAATTACGTCTTATCTATGTATAAAATTAAAACTCAATCAAAGTAAAGAGTGGAGAACTTCCCAGATTTATTTAACAACTTCTTAAATGTTCATTGAATCTTACTTCAAAATTTGGATTATTTTCTTTAGTTTGTTAAGGAAATATTAGTTGTAGTGACACTTTCTGTTCTTCCTTTTTAGTTAATTTATTTATGAAATGTATTGGATAGCCATTAGATGTAGTTGTTTTATGATATCAATTTCTTTATCAAAGTTATTTTTGTCCATTGGAACTCAAAATTCTCTATATTTCATAGAATTATAAGCTGCTAATTTATGTATTATAGGATAATTTGAAATTAAAATAAAATGCTTAAAACATAGTTGTTCTATTTAACTATTACATAAAAATAATTTTTTGTTTTGCTTAAACAAATAACTGCCTATTTGAGATTAAAATTTAAAATAATACACATGAATAAAAGTAGTTTTTTGTCTCTTATTTTGATTGAAAAAGAATTCAGCAATTCTGGCAACTTCAAGAGATTCAATCAAAAATAATTAGGTACATATTTTACCTTAGAATTAAGTAAAAAATATTTTTTTAAAATAAATAACTCATACTATTGTTATTTTTCTTAAAATGTAACGCACAAAAACAAAAAAATAAATAGCTAAATATTTCAAAAACAAAAAGTGATAGTAACCCAAAATCCCAACAATCAATTGTTTAAAAATGAACATTTTAAATGTTTCAATCCTTTTTTTATCCATACATTATTTTTGAAAGTTAAAAAAACGTTGAAAAAAAATAATAGAAATAATATTTCTTGTTTGCTCCACATTATAACTAACAAAATTCGATTTAAAAGTTTATTACAAAATTCCTAGTTTCACCCACGTGAATCTGGCCCTGACGCCATTATGAATGGTTTGTTAGTTTCGATAACGGCCAATGTTAAACGCATATGATATATATCGAAATTCAATGCGATAGATTTTATTTTTAGGATCGGATAAGTGTTTATAGAAAAAAACTTCGTATCTCCGAAATAAATCTGTTGAAGAACGATATTCAATATTTCACTTTCGATTTTTAAAATAAACATTCAAACTGTAAATCTAGTAGATATTTACAGTTTAATTAATTAAGTGGGATTTCTGAGAAATCCAGCAAATCCTTTCGCTCTACTGAACTGTATTCATGTTATTATAAACTAAACCAGACATAATAAGTTATTAATTTTAATCCACATTAATAATAAAATTCTAAGCCACAGTTTTAATATCAACGGATATTTCTTAAGTTTATAAAGGTTTCTGTAGGTCCAAAATCAGTTCTGTGTCACTTTGTTGGTACTGAAGTATCAAAATTAATTTTTTGGACTGATTTGTCACCTGTACCTTCACTTTTACCTATCTTACAGTCATGCAGCTTTAAAGGCTCTAGGTTATAAAAATGTAAACATTCAAATCTAACCTGAATTTTGTTTTGTGAAACTATTATTTCATTTGGTTTTAATCCTGTGTATTAAATATTATATGTTTACCTACTAGTATCCTTTCTAGTAAATGTAAACTATGAAAACAGGATTAAATTTGGCAGAACCTTCAGACATTTACATCAAAGTAATAATGATTGTCTACCAATTTTTTAAAGAAGTGTTTCTTGAAAATAATATAATTATACTATTGAAAATTATACAAAATTGCTAAAATCAAAACAATATGTTACAGGTTCCATGTACAAAACAGAAAAAGGTCTTTTGATAAAAACAAAAAGATAATCTTAAATTCATTTTTGTTAAAACAAGTTTATATTTTTTACAGCAATCTTTTAATCCAAAACAGAAAAAAAGCCTTTTGATAAAAACCAAAAGATAATCTTAAAATCATGTTCACTAAAACACGTTTAGATTTTTTCAAAACTCTAAGTAAAAAATGTCTATATTTGGCTGAAGATTCGCTTGAAAAACAAAAATCCTTTTCATCTTTTATTTGAAATAATTTGAGAGAGTCTGAGAAGTACAATGTTTTGTGCAAAAATAACTACTTCAATTAGGTATTGTAAAAAACTAAAATATAAAAATTTTGATGCTTTTACGTAGTTTATACTTATTCTCTTAATAACAAATTTACAAATAGCAATATCAATAAACATTTTAAGGTAAATCAAGTATGGTAAACATTGAAAAAGAATAGTTTATTGATTTTTATATAATGCCTTGGATAATGATTTAAAATACGCCACTGAATTTTTCCAGAAACTTCATTTACCTATGACAAATATTTGAAATACTTTAAAAAAAAATTTGGTTTGATTGACTTTATGTTCGAAGTACCAATTGTATTTCTTTTTTTACATTAATCGTTCAAAAATAACGCCGTATTAAAATTTTAGGAAACTAAACCATCATATTTCTTTTAAATATCTACACCATTTAATGATTTGCAAAACAGAATAAATTGTAATAAAAAAAACTTGTACTGCACTGTCGCTGTTAACAATCCCCTAACACCTTAATGGTAATAACGAAAATTTTAGTGAATTGAAGTACTACTACCCCTTATTATTATGAATGAAACTATTACGGAGGGTTGGAAGGCATCGAAAGAGGTCAGCCGTTGACTTCCGGTTCCTTATTTCCTGTATATTATCTTACCAGATGTTGAAAAGAACACATTTCATTCATTCATCTATTTGTTCGTGTCTAATTCCGTATAAGTAAGCTGGGTAAGGTTCACTCGTTTCAAAACATATGAATGGAATTGAAAAGCGGGTTGGTGTTGTAAAGAAAGGCGACTGCTGAACAGGTTCGGGTCCGACCACTTCATCACACAATTCATTGTAATTAAATTCAACTAATTTAATTAAAATACAATTTGGCTTTGCCTATATTTTAGTATTTTGAGAACATTAAATAATTTATATAGAACTATTTAACGTTTCCTGACAAAAATTATCAACTTTTTCATACTTATATTACCTAGGTACCACCAGCTTAATTTTCATCTTTGACTAATGTTTTAGTGGCAATGGTCTAAGTAGGATACTTTTTGCTGATTCTAGTAGGTCAGTTATTTTTTATTCTACATATACCAATAACATATTTTTAGGCAACCCCAGGCGCTACAAGTTTGCTTTCTATGAAATTCATGAATATTTAATTAATAATTTGGTCCGAGTACCTACGCATAAATAAATATAGTCATTTAACTTTTAATCCAATTAACTAAATCTTTCCGTTTATCATAAATATTATTTTCAGAGCTTTTCAACACTTTGTAATAAAAGAGATTAACAATTTATTTTCCATATTTCATCGTTTCTAGCTGGTTTTATCCACATTTAACAACCCATTCTTTAACTTCAAAATACCATATGCTAATTTCGTTACATTAATTTCTTGTTTCAACCGTTAGATTTACACAACTACAGCATTTCAGAGAACCCACAGTCTCGACATTTTTTTACATCCTCCACAAGAACACCCACGCGCACAACAGCCAGTCCACTCCTGTTCCGTTCAATGGCGAGGCGAGGCCGCGGAGCACTAGGCCGCGCATGTCCGTTAATAACCTGGCATTCGCTCTGCATCTTGTGTTGCCACGTAGTTACATTTTTCCGAAATAACAATGGTTTTATTTATTAAATATAGAAACATATTATTGTGGTTTACTTCCCAATAAACAAAGATCACAGAACATTTTATGAAATATTTAAATTAGATTAATTTTTCATAAACTAATGACTGACAAAAATCAACAATTAATCATTAAAATCAAATTTAAATTGTTTAAAAATTATTACAAATCGGTATATAGTACATTTTGGGTTGATTTTATTATGATATATAAAATTTATTTTATTTAATTTTATATTACTGCTAATAAATCACAATATTATGAATATTTAAACGTCAGTGGTTCAAGCTCAGATTAGATACTTATAAAAATAAAATCGCAACAACACCAAAATTATTAGAATAAAATAGATATAAAAGAAATAGTTCGATGGTGTTGTGTCCCTGAACTATCTTTTAAATTAACAGACGTTAAAGGTATATGCTTCAAAATACCACTTAATTAATTTCAAACACCTTATATATTCCAGTAGCATCAATTTACTTTAGATTCAGTAGAGTAAAAACAAACAACTGTAGAGGTAAAATTACGTAATTAATATTGTTTAAAAAAACTTGGATTTTCAAATCTTTTTAAAATATTGTTTCAAACCCTTACTCTCTGGAATTCCATAAAACCCAACAACACTTTAAACACTATTATTTTTAATTATAAAAAATTAATTTACGAATACCTACTTTAGATTAAATTTCTTCTTTAGATTCACTGATTGAAGTTACACTTTGTTTTATGATGTAGCTACTTGATGTTGATTAAATATTATTTAGACTAGACCATGTATTGAAGGAATAAGACCAAACAATATTAAAGTCTAGGGAATAACATCTAGATATTTTCTGAATAGGTACATACTGTTTAACCAACATCATATTTATTATAATAAAATGTAACTTCAGTTCGTCAGTCTGAAGATGAATGCTAGTTCGAAACAGCTGTCATTGACAAAAAAGTTAATTTTTTTTAATTAAATAGTGTACTTAATTTTTATTAAATTGTTTATATAGTGTTCTCCGAAATATTGATCCGGCAACACTGTTAGCATCCCACAGAAATTTCTTTCTAAGGATCGTGGAAAACAACATCTTGTCGGGACAATTTAGTGACTTAATCGCGTCGAACAAATCAAAATTTTTGGACTAAAGTGACAAGTGGGGGTGTATGCAGATATTCGTGTATCTTTTATATCGAGTTTATATCAGAAAACCGCGAAATTTGTGCCAACGGCGATTTATCTTGTAACTGACATGGCTGCCGAATGAGGCATGCAATAAGTCTATGCGCAACAGGCTTCAAACCGAGCTAAATACACCCCAAAAAGTGTTACACCCTCTCTTGGAAAGTGATTATTTTGAATCAACACATTTGGTGGATATTTTCTATTTGGCGATATCGCGGTATTAGCTAGAGGTGAGTGTACTTTTATTTATATTTAGATTTGGGATGTCTTGGCAAGATCGTGGTAAACAAATCATTTACATCTTGTGCGGAGAAGGGGGCATTGTCGCCTACTTACTCCTCTTTTTCAGAGTTACTTACATACAGCAAAAAGTATTCTCATCCGAAAAAATTTTAAAAATCTACACGCATACTTATTTATATTCATTATATTAATTTAATAATACGCGTGCTTTAAAAACAAACACATTATCAAGGTGGTTAGTTATATTTGCAATGTAAATTTTGATAATTAATTAACAGTAGCACTTCCTTTCGCTCAATATCAGCCTTTTAGGTGTTTAACACGATTTATAAATAGGCGTTATCACGCCGTATTCAGATGAAGAGTTTTTCGCACAGGAAACCAAAATTTTGTTGTGCGAAACGAAAATTGGCCAGGGTTATAAATATATAAATTGATAAGTAGTATTTGCTTGTATAATACATTTAATCGAAAATTTCGTCATTCACAATTTATTATTACAAATCAGTTGTTGATTATACAATATGAGTAGATATTTTATGCAGAATACCTTTACAAAGTTACGTGTTTTACATCAGTGTCAAAAACAATCTATAAATTAACTTATTTAAATTTAAGTTTTATTCCCCAGTTGCGACAAACTTGACATATGAAGCGAGATATAGAGGAGTTTCTTGAATATAGTGTTTAATATTGGTAAAAAAACCAATACTATTTTCTATTTACTAAATAGTTGCAAATATCCCCAATTCATAATAGTTTAGTTTAAATCTATTTCAAATTAAATTACACCTAAACCATAATAAACAAAAATTATAGAGTGGAAAGTAAAAATATACTTTTACTTTTTACTTGAAAAATTTAAAATAAAATATTGTAAAAACTTTAAGATTTTTAAGCGTAACGGATATCTCGACGGATATCAAAGAATAGTATCGTACAGAAGATTTTTTTAATTACCACTCTTTTGTTAATTTGTTAAATTACTTATATTTTACACAGATTTTAGTAAAAAAAATCTAAAAAAAATATTCTTCAGCACTTTACTTACAAAGATAATAAAACATTTAAAATAAAGGAACTAAGGACTACTTTTTTTTTAATTATTCATTAATTTCTTAATGCTATATGATTTTTAGAACAGCGATCTTAATACATAAAATAAATGAATCTAAACAAATATTAATGACAATAACACGGAACCAATAACTTATATAAGTTATAAAACTTTTACTATTTTATTCAAAAGCTTAATTTTGTACCCAAAAGGCTTTAATATTTTTATGTCTTATTTCTTCAATTCTTATTCTAGTCTTAAAACTACTTAATAAACATTAAATAGTATTCTTATAAAACTTCAAGTGAGGTTTAGTACAATAAATTGCATTAATCTTGGTTTGAAAAAAAGTTTTTATTTAAAGTTGTCATAACATTTAAAACCATCTTTTCACATTATAAAAACAATTCTTTCGATATTCCAATCACGAGTAAAAGTTAAATCTCCTGTTCTAATAAAATCTTTTATAGAAATTTCAAATTCTGATTTGCTTTTGCATTGCATCAATCTCTTACGTCCCTCGTAATGTGTATCACTTGCTGCAACCAGCAAGTTCATTCACCTCGTAACTCGCACAAAAACTCAATATTAAATAGTCTGTTTCCGTTCAAACTAGGGGAACTTTTTTTCAAAGATATGCCTTACTGTTTTATTTTTAGCTTTTACCGTTGGTAGTTGTCTGGTTTGATTTGACAACGTATTTGCCGATGGTGATGAAACAGACGAAGAACTCACAATCAATGGAAATTTTCCCAATCATTATTCAATTGATCAAAAAATCTCCAAGATAAATCTTGGACTTGCGTTGTAGGATAATGTTTGAGGTTTATTATTGTTAAATTCATCTTAGACAACTAAATTCTCTAAGACTTTGGTATGATAAACTTGTGGACTCTCTAATGTGGTTCCAGAAATAGCTAAATCTTAATGAAGCATATTCATTACAAATGTACCACATTTTTTATTAAAATTACTTAAAAGTTGGTACCTAGCAAATACGAGACCAAATATGCCTGAAAAATAAATCAATAATTCACAAAACAGCTACTAGATTTAGGCTCGGATTTAGGTTATGTATTTAAATAACGAAGAACATAAATAATCTATTATCTATAAAGTTATACTCATACTCGTACTCATATTTTGGTGAATTAATATGGACTAAAATATAAAGTAGTTTACTCGGTAGTTTACTAGGGTTAATGAAGGTATATATTTAAATTTGATGTTTCTAAATGACCAAGAATATAAATAATATATTATTTATTAAGTTATACCTCGAGTTATACATACTCTAAAATCATTAGGTACTCAAAATAATTGTTCTACTAGCTTTAGGGGGTTGACTTTACAAAAGAAAACTTGCAATTAAATATCACGGAAAATTCAAAAAATAAGGAAATTTCTCTCTTTCAATAACACATATGGGTTCAGTGTAGCTAACATGAAAATTTCTTGTTGCCCAGCTACATTTTGCATGATATTGTAGAGTTATAAATTTGTTTATACCTGTTATTTTAACAATAGTAGATTATACCAGAGATTATACCTAACCTAACCTAACCAAAATAATTGTTCTACTAGCTTTAGGGGGTTGACCGAGGGGTTGACTTTACAAAAGAAAACTTGCCATTAATTATTATGGAAAATTCAAAAAATAAGGAAATTTCTCTCTTTCAATAACACATAAGGGTTCAGTTTCGGGTTCAGTGTAGCTAACATCAAAATTTCTTGTTGTCCAGCTATATTTTGCATGATATTGTAGAGTTATAAATTTGCTTATACCTTTCTTGTTAACAATAGTAGATTTATACCAGAGATTATGCGACTAGGAATAGAACTGACTCTTTTTGTGTCTTCAGTTTACAGTCGAGGCTGCAATAAGGACGAAACACAAAAAGAGAGTTCTACTCTTTGTAATATATGTTTTTTATTAAGCGCGTGAAATAAATGAAATTTAAACATAAATTTATTTATTTTGGAATACTCGTCTGCCATTTTGTCTGTTTTTGACATTTATATGGAGGTGGACGGCACAGAATATTCAGAATATTCCGTAACTATCAATTTTTATTACATTGATAAATGAAAATGAATATTGATAAATAAATGTGTGCTCAATAAGGTGGGCTAAAACACTTATCTGAGTACAAGGTAATTAGAGTAAGAAGAAATTTGATAAGTTGGCCCAGGTAGGTGCAAACATGTCATTGATAGGACCTAAACCCGAATTCAGATACATTTATACAGATATAAGCCGAAAAGTCAGTCATAAAAGTAAATTCTACATACTCCCCGGCAGATCTACTATCAGACAGACGAATGTTAGTAAGAATGATGGTAGGCCTGTTAACCGGACACTGAAGGCTCAATAGGCAAATGAGTCTAATAGCCCAGTGAGAAATAGACATATGCAGGTTCTGTCAGCAAGAAGAGGAAACTAAAATTCACGTTTTATGCCTCTGTAAAGACCTGACAAAACTACGGTTTCTAGAACTTGGAGAGAAAAAAGCGAATGCTGCAGGCGAGGCTGCAGGCTATATGAAAGGGTCACAGTCAAGAGCAGGGTAAGATGAGGTCCTTTGAAATACAAAGCCAGCATAATAGATCTGCAAAGTTCGCAGTGTAACAAGCTGTCAAGCCGGCACAGTTTGTATTCTGTAAGAGATGGAAAATTAGAAACCTAATCGTGGAAATTATAATGAAAAAAAGTGGGCAAACGATCAAAATTCGAGAAAATGCTTTTGGGATGCTAAATGAGGGATTTTGACGTTTGATCACCCTTCAAGTATCACTGAATCGAATAAATTTTCAAAAACAAAAATTAACCAAAAGAAAGATATTTTTTTTAATTCTAAATAAAATGTGACGTTTGCTAACCCACAAAAAAGTATTACGTTCGTTTGGGATTAAGAAAACAGTGGTCTTTAGTTTAAAAATGGCTTTACTGCTTCTCAAAGTAAGTTCCCTTTGGCATTTCCTAAAACAACTGGTCATGGTACCCATGTCACTCAGAAAGTGAAAGCTTCCAACGTCGATAAAAATTGTTTAAGTACCTACTGCATCCTTGACAGTCAGGGCCGGTTTATCAATTGAAATTTATTTGTCAAATAGTGCCTATCTGCCAGTTAATTTGAAAAGGTAGGCTTATCGATATAGCTAGCTGTTAGTTTCTACTGGCGGATAAGTCAAGTAACTACAGGATAGTCTATAATACCACAGTCTATAATACAGTACAGTATTTGTACAACAACAACAACAACAACAACAAAAAGAGATAGATATGAATAAGAATGTGAATAAGATGAAAAGAGTTATCAACTTCACTCCTCAAGAAAGGAATGTATTGATAAAACTTGGAAATCCAAAGAATTGCTTGGAAGCAAATCGAAATGTATTTTAACAGTTGTAGTATTCCCTGTATTCGAAATTCGAGTTAATCTTTAATCATTTCCTAAATTGGCAATACAGTTTATTCCTGCATCCTGAATCTTGCGCCATCGCATTTGTCAAAATTGTCCACCCATCGCTATCCAATAGATAGTTCTCCAAACATTCCATAGTAGGTATTATAAAATAAATAAAGCTAAGATTAAGAGCAGTTACATGGTTAAATCTAAATCACGGGTTAAAAATTGTGGAATTTCTTTGTTTATACATAATTCCCATTGGTCGGTGAAAATCATGTAAAAAAAGACAACCAATCAAATTCATCACTATTGCCAACATCTTTTAACTGTCAGTCACTTAACTAAAGGATAAAAATTATAAAAAAAACGAACTCAACCCTTATCTGCAGGTTAATATTATGTGATGGATACCTAACTAGCGGATAAAATCTGCAATTGATAAACCGGCCCTCAGGAACACAAATATCCACAAATCTTTATTACTCATGTGGGTTTGGTGAATAAGACTTCTACGAGGACTTCTTTAGCTGCCGTTGACGTACTTAGCGCTCGTAGCACTCCAACATACTTGCTTTTTTATACCATTGTGAGCTTTGATTGTTCTAACCTGCTTTCTCTGTCTTCGATCACTTCACCACCCAGCCCTAGATCGTCATTAATGATATTGTACATGAAATATTCCTAAAATTTTCTATATAAAAAAAAAACTGCAATATGCATTTGTTTTAAGATTTTTGACAAATATTGTACGCAATAACAGCTCCTTTTATTTTGTAATTGGCAAAAAGAAGAAAATTAAACGAGTCGGTCATGCTGTTATTTCTGTTCCACTTTTACCGCTGGTCATAAACACAAAAATTTCATTACGCATTTTTGAATAGTTTACTCTTTTTCCTTATATACATGTTTTTTTTTTTTTAATATCACTTCGTATATTATTGTTATGTACGTGCACATATGTGTGTGCGTGTGTATATACACCAAACATGAGGTGACTGTTAATTCCCGGGAAACAGTCTATTACTAAATAAGTAGGATGTCCGTCATTTGTCGATTATGTTCTATAATATACATACAACGTACAGTAGCTACATCCACAATTATTAGTCTCTACGGCAGATTTGGAAGAAAACGTATAATTTTATTAGTTTTTTCGTGCGCTCGATGTTGTTTTTTCGTCGAGGTCAGATATTGTGGGTACGTTTATTCGCTGCCAGAGGGGGTAATCATTCCATGAAAATTGTACCTACATCGATTTTGGGTGTATGCGAAATATTTCATTATTTGATTCGGAAAGATTTCTAATCATTTATTTCTAGTGATTCCGGGCTATCTTTAGTTTGCTTGCAATTATTTTAGGGATCAAAGAGGATATTAAAAAAAATTAAAAACAGCTGTTTTTTTGTATTTCACGCTGCTACTTTTTAACTAATAAGATGCCTTCATTTTGTCTAGTTACTATGGCAACTAAAATAATCCGGAAATTTCTTCGTGGCGCCATGATATTTATGTTGAAATTTTTTGACATCTGACACCATCGAGAACGCCAAAACATCAACGTTGAGATTATAGATAAATAAAAATTTGTTATATTTCTTTATGGTGCAGACGTTTAAACTATAGTAATTATTAAGCTCTGTGACATGTCAGATTGGAATAATATTTTTTTTCCAATTGTGTATCTTATCGAATACTACTCAAGCTTAAATTATTCTAGGAAATTTTATTTTATTTCCAGCAATATTTTAAGAAAATTTCCAGAAATAATTTAAGCTTTTGTGATATTCTAATTGAAAATTCTGAAATAATAAAACGTAAGGGAGTTTAATTTCTTTGAAATTCGCTATTCTGAACATTGTACTAACTTGTACTCGTTTTGTACTGTAAAGTAAAGAAGAGAAGGGGGAACCACTTCTCGCAATACTGTCAATCACTTAGCAATCATCGCAGTCGCTTCGCAATCATTGCAATCGCATTGGAATCATCGCAATCGTTTGGCAATCCACGCAATCATTCCAATTATCGCTAAAAAACTTTTTTGAAACAGATAATATTGCGCTTCCTAACATATTTCGCATTTCGCCAATGTTAGATGATAATATTGTATTAATTTCTAGCATTATTTCTGCCGCCCTCCGGAGAATGTATACTGTTTTTGGGCTCCTAATACGAAATATCTAATTTACAATTTGTTTTATGTATTATATCTATGTAGGTTTATTTTTGTTTGTCTAGGTAAATGATACTCCAGAGGAGGATACAACAGTTTATTAAAGCCTTGAACTTTTTCCAATCACAGTGATACTATCCTCAACGTCTCTGAATGTCAATGAAAACGAATCCTTCAGCTTCCTATTTTCATTACTCCTGTTACCTCATTATATACATTCATTCACTTCTTCATTGGAATTCACCTCGTCTTCCGATTCTTCTTCCACCTCATCATCTGTTACTTCATTTTCATCAAGTGACTGTAGGTCATTCAGAATAATCAAGATCAAGTATATTACAAACAGCAATAAGATCAGGCAACTCCACTTTTTGCTTTATCTTATTTATTTTTTGCGTAAATTCTAAAGACTTTTTGTCTAAATGGAAACCAGAAAAGTCACGTACCTCTTTTCGGGTTTTCCTACCTTCCCCCTCGTTTCCAAAGGCGACTACATGTAAAGCCTTTACTCCTTTGAGTGAACTACTGGAAATATTTTTCCCGTACGGTAAAATAATTAATAAAATGATACTACAAACAGAATTCACCTTATGCCTCAGAATTTAGATTAATATGCAACCTCGTATGCAACAAGTCGAGTCGCAACTTATTTTATATTATTTGGGAAAAATCAAAATGAACTTGAATATTGTGACGTTTACAGAATTATTAAAATAAAATGTAATAATAAACCAAAATTATTAAAACAGTTAATTACGTCTTCTATTAGCAACTGGTGCAATATGATGGTCTACTTCGTATATTCCACAATAATTACGTCTAAATTTTCCTCTTACTCCGTTCTACAGGTTTTACTTCTTTGTTTGGTTGTATTTGAAGTCGTCTACTCCCGTCCTTTCACGTCTGTTGCTGCTTTGCTGGAAGTATTCTTACTTCCGTCTTCTTCAGTTGAAACAAATGTGTCGCTGTCGTCTACAAGTTCTACTCCTGCGTCTGGTTGTGCTTGAAGTCGTCTTACTTCCGTCTTTTCTCGTCTATTATTTTACTTGAAGATCTTACGTCCGTCTTTATTCTTCAAAAATACATTCACCTTCATGAACAACTTCCGTAATATGTTTCTTTCAATAAAATTTTTCGTTCACCCCAAACGTCAGGATAAACGTCAACTCGTTCACGCTTCAATTATAATTTTACCTGTATCCCGGTTGAGCCCCCAAAAATGTAGGTTTATTTTCGTTTGTCTAGGTAAATGATACTCCAGAGGTGGATACAACAGTTTATTGAAACCTTGAACTTATTCCAATCACAGTGACAACCTTTTTTCAATATCCCGTCACAATATTCTTCTCTCTCTCTTTTTTTTCGCTACCCCGGAAACCAAACCCAAAAGTCATAAGGTGATTCTCGTAAAACATTCTAAATAAAATCTTAACTAAAACTTCAATAAGACTTTAAAAGAAAATTGCAATAATAATACTAAACAAAGTATATTAAAAATTCAGTTATCTACATCTATTAGGAAATACATGCTATAAAGAAACGAAAAAATGTATTGTCGATTCGATATTTCATATCAGGCGCCAAAATGCGACGTGCTATATACAAAATTAAAACAACTATGCTATGAAATATTCTCATTTACAAAAAGTGGTTCCATTCGGTAGAAATCAGTGCTAGATTTTGAATCTAGTTTTAAATACATTTATATTCAATACAATATGTTATTTTGTTTTCTTTTAAATATAACCATATATAAAACACCAATTTTAAATATATAAATATGTCTAATATACATTAATAAACCACACAAAAAAGTTATATTTTATAATAAAATTTGATTTTTTATGACAAAATGTTGCATAATTAGGGTATGGCACCCCAAAAACGTTTTGCTTGCCGCGCTATTTTTTTCTTCAATGGCAACACCCACCTCCTGCATTTTAATATATCCAAAAAATCTGACCACTTCCAATTTTAGGCTATAATATAAAAAACATGAATTTGAATATTAGTTGCATTGCTGCAGCCCAAAGTGCACGCAAAGAATTTCAAACTTGATAAAGAAGTGTCAGAACTGGCCCGGATCGGGTACTCGGGGGTTTTCGAGGCCGCTGATCACGAATATAATGTTCAAATTGACCTCCGAACACCTGGTGCACCAGAACCTGACCCTAAACGTCATCTCCGGGGGTTTTCCTGACACAATCAAAGAAGGTCAACCAAAAATCATTTTGGGGGGTTTTTGGCCCGACCATAACGATCTTGTTAATTATTCCCAATTAGTCCAGGCGTGCTGATGTACCAAAAAAAATAAAAAATAAGGAATTTTTGAGACCTGGAATGTAACAGTTGGAGGTGGTAAAGGGGCTTATAATACATGAAAAAAAATACAATAACTATTTCAATTATAAAAAATTATAAAAAGGGGTAAAAAACTGAAATATTGCTGTTTGCGGCTAAAATTGACGTCAAAATGAAAAATGCCCAATAGAAAAGTTGTAGATCATGTAAAAATCTAAAACTTTTCTCTTGGTGATTTTCTCACATAACCTCAATTTTTCGAGGAAAATGGGAAAAAAACGATTTTTCGTTTTTAGTTTTTAATTTTCCAACGGATTCCTCAATCTTGATAAAACTTGGTGAAAACTTACCTTTTGATTTTTCTGGAAAACTTTTCTGTCATGTTTTCTTCTACTTAAATTTAAACTAAATTTAATTTAATTTAAAATTAAATTTAATCGTCTAACCAAAAAAAGAAAAAAAATGTAGTATTCCATTTAAATAAGTAAAGTTGGTGTCAATTTCCGGTATAACCGGAAGTGCTATAAATTTGAAAATATTTTAGTTGAATTCAGAAGGATCGAAAACCCCTGTATACCAAATTTCATCCATCCAGTATTATCCGTTCCCCATAAACTTCTAGGTGAAGGTCGATATAGGACACCCTGTATAGAGTCCTATATGAAATGGCCATTCCATCACGATATATTTTTACATATTAAGCTTAGTCTAATACTAGCGTGAAATATAGTAACCGGATACACACCTAAATAGTTATAGCAAAGGTTACTGTATATCTTAGTATTTAATCACCTTTTTGGCGCTTGTATATTTACTAGTTGGGACCATTAACCAATTATGAATGTATTAACGACCGGTTTCATAATAAATTTATAGTCACCTTTTAAACTAAAGTGTTAGAACAACATCGATTTAACAATTTCAAAAGTGAACTAAATCAGTGACTCTTAAAACTAATGCTTGACATTTGGGCATCAGCAGCTAAAGTAGACGATTTTCTTATTTTTGCATATTTTTTAACAAAAGGTAAAAGGTACAAAATGGGTTTTTTATGAAGTGAGAGCAAGGCACATACAGGGTCCGGCAAACTTCTGTCGTAGTTCTATAACTCTTATTATATATAACTTACATATTTATTTATAAGGTATATGTAACGGGTAATTAAAATCAAACATTTTAAAATTATATTTATGTATACAGGGTGGTCCATTAGTAAACTAGGCAAATGACTTAATTTTTTTCAAATGGAATGCCATACTTTTTTTTCTTATTTTTAAAATCGCAATAGTTAGTACTATACACTCCCAATTTTTTTTGTACAATTCCCAGCCATGTCGGAGAAAACTACCTTTTTCTCAAAAAATTTGAATTTGCACATACCTCTTTGAAAACCCCCAACTTTATGGGATTTGAAGATAAAGCTTTCAAATTACCAATGTACAAAGACAAAGGACTGAAGATTTTTTTAGACTCCATTTGAAATTTTTATTTTGTACTGGATGGTCTTTAATAAATTTTACATTCTGTCTAATTCTACTGGACTAAGAATAATAATTTTGTCGTACTATCATTTTTTTTAAATCTACCGCCCGGTCTCAGGCCGTTACCGACTTGGAGGAATAGAGTGGAAATAGGGACGAGCGGCAAGGCCGGCAAGCGGCAGGGTCAGTGTGCACCCTTACTGGTAATAAGCAGCATGTAAATATATATGAAAGAAGTACGTAAAAATAAACGAAAATTATAAAGTATGGTCATTGAGTAATAAAGTAATATGGTCACATTTTTTAACTGCACACATTTCTTTCTTCCTTTGTCACATTTACTGAAGTGCATCCAAAATTCTACACATTCCAATAACTTCAATTGAAGTTTTTCCAATTTTTTTTTTCAAATGGGGTTTAATGCAATAAATATTATGATTTAATGATTATAGTTTAATTTATTTATAAATTTGATATCGATAAATATTTGATATTATTTATATGTTCTAAAGTAGCAAGATCTTTTTTTTCTCAAGGATGTTTTGTTCTGCAAGCTTCTAGTTGGATAATTAGGTAGGTATATGAATGAAAATATGATTAATTATAATTACAAATTTATTATAAAGAGAGTTAAGTTAAAACAGTAATATATTGAATGTTTAATAATGAAACTAATTAGTAGGAAAAATAAGAAAAAAGAAAGGGCTTTTATTAAATAGAAAAGAATTTACTTGATGTTGAAATCGTGCTAAATTATTTATTGTTATTTATGTAATGGTAAATAAGTTATTATCGAAATACAGTAATTATTGAGTATCAAGTAAATTCTTTTGTTTAAAATTATATAGGTAACTTAACTAACTACTACAAAAATTCAAAATGTTTAAAACGTTATCCTGCTGTCTGGTGGAAAAAATCCGTAGTCGCTCTATGAAAAACGGAAACCAACGAAGATATACGTGGAATTTCCGACTTTGGCAAACTATCTTGGTCGTGGTTGTTACACGTTTGGTTTCTTGTGTAATATAACTGTTCTTCCAATTCGATTTATGGATATAGTTCAGTGTTGGATTATATTTCTTTTAATGTTATAATAAATAGTAAGTACACATATAATTTCTTCTTTTTTATACGCCGAAAATATTTTTAATTACACTTTTGATCAGTTCTTAATGTCATTTTTTAGCACTTTGTTTTACTGCTTGATTACTTTAACTTGTATTCTTAATGGCACTATTTAAAACTTTATTTTTACTACTTTTAAAAACTGTTTGTTCACTGACTGTTCACTCTAACCGATCTTCTATGGTTGACCTCTAATCATATACTTCCCCCAACGACCTCTGCTCAAGTCCTTTTATAGGTTTTTTATCCTTCCAGAAACTTCTTTTATGTTCTATGGATTAGTCATTGCTAGAATACTATGTGTATCTCTCTCTTTCCTATGTATAACTAGACATACTCACTCGTCTACTGTCGATCTTTCTAGAGAACAATATAGTAAAAATATATCTGTCTCCTTTTTACACATTATATAATCAATTTCCCGAAGTTTCTGGTAGGTTTAAGTAACATATTTATGTACAAAATATAATATTGATACATTACATAATAAAAATTATTTCTAACTTAAAATTCTCTTACAAATACACAAAATATATAATAAAATAATATAAGGTATATAAGGTAATATTAAACAATTTCTGTTGATATTATATTCATTATACTATTATCAAATATTTAAATATTACAATAAATATTCATCATATTCAACTTTACTATTTACTGTCCTCACCTATTTTCTGTCGTTTAAAAGTTATTTGGATTAAACACAATTTTTGTTAAAACTCCAAGTAGGCTGAAATGTTAAAATGTTTATTGTTTCTATAGTGACTGTTCAGATTCATTTTTGCTAGTTTATTGTGTTTTAAGCTTTGTGCGTTAGGTAACAATGAATCATCGAGCACTTTAAGGCTGCTTTTCTGTAGCTGCCTGTATCGTTACATATTTTACAGCTGCAGAAGATCATCACTAAGATACCAATTTACTTGTAGTAGATTTTAATTAAGTGGAAACTGGCAGCTTATTTTGTAAGAGGCAGTCTAGCAAGATGATAGAGCCTTTGCAAAAATATAATACAGGACAGTAATATTTGAATGTTATTTAATTTAATATTAAGTCAGGTTTTATAGGTAAATATTTTATTAAAAACAAAAACATATCTGAAATATTCAGAATAACATTTAAAAACAAGCCAAAGTGTTTAGAAAAAAATGTGTTGCGTCAAAAAGAGATTTTTGAGATTATTCGATTTTGAAATTATTTATTACAGTATATTACAACTATTTATTAATTATTCCCAATATTTACAGAATTACAGGTGTTTTTTGGTAAGTAGTTCTACCCACGCAATAACTGTTCGATTTTTGAAAATGTTGAAAAATTCGTCGTCTAGCCAAATCACGAGAATCCTTGACGTCATTAGGAATATTTTGTAGAATCATTAAAATAGCCGTTTAGAGGAATTATTATTAAAACAAAGAAACAGCTGTTTTTTGTTGTTTAAAATAAGATATTCTTGAAAATTGTAAAAACTTTTACAACATGTTGTATTAAATAACTTTTAGAAATTTTTAAAACTTTAAACAACATTAAAAGGTTGGTGTATAAAGACCATTTTGTTCTCCAAGTAGATAGGGAAATTATTCAAAATCATTAAATTAAATGAAAAATTTGGATTGTAACTTTAGAAATTTGACGTTTAAATTCAGTGTGTGTAGTGAGTGCTGAGAAGGCAAATAAATACCATTGTACCGTAAAAAGGTAAATTGAATCCAGTATCCAATATACAATATCCGACTTTTGTTAAATTGTTGGTATCAGTGAACTTACGAACCGTAGGGTGGTTCAAATCATCATAATCGGCAATTTGGAGTCACAAAATGCATCATCATCAACGTTTGACGTCACAGGAACTTTTGTTGTGGGAACAAATTAATATTTAATAGTACACTAACATTTTTCGGTCTTTAATTGAACTGTCAATACCCAAATTTCTAGATAACTCACGCACTGTACAGAGTAGATTTTCTACTGTCATTAAAATTATGTCTTGATAAATATCTGTATTAATTTATGATCTACCTTGCTTTGCTGCATCCCTCTTCTTACCATTTATTGTGAAATAGGTTTCCTATCTGTGTGTATTTCATGGAATAATCGGCATACCTCTGGTTGAGTCCGCACCTATTACTAATACCAATCAACATTAATATCTCAATCCTATCTCTTTCAGTTTAAGGCATTTTCTAAATTATTTGGATAATTTTCACGTAGACGTACCTTCTTTAAAGCTTTAACAATTCAGAATTGTACTTTTACAGCTTTTAACGTCTAATGAAAAAAAATTCGAAATATCTACTGTAAAAAATTAACACTGTTACTAATAAAAATCTCTTATTCTATTAGGTTATTCCATACTTAAACTTAGAATAGTTGTCCTAAGTATAGGGTTGATATAAATTGTTAACAAATAAACTCGGAATAAATTAGTTATAACTATTCCCTCTTTATTCCAAAAGAATGATTTGGCAACGTAGCAGACGTTGACACAAGTACATGGAACAGTGTTAAATTAAATGAAGTATGACAGTTAGGTTAGGTTAGGTTCTATGTGAGTGGTCGTTTAATGTCCCTTCCACTGTGACCTGAAAGATTTATTGTGGCTCACCCCTAGGTTATAGTCGTTATATCAGTCCTATGCCTCTGATAAAGCTCATCAGGGTCGTTGGCGACACTGCCATGAAGTCCTTGGGCTCGAGTTAATGCAGACTAAATTTATTGATCCTTATTCTCTCGAGCTCTCGGCAGTTACACAAGATATGCTCCACTGTTTCATCCTCAGCCTGACAGAATCTGCAGTCCGCACTCTCTGCCAGTCCAATTGTTTTCATATGCCTATTAAGGTCCAGTCAGTAGTCCTATCATTATTCGTAGGTCCTGTCTGTCCTGCCTTTGAGTGTCTTAAACCCTCTAGCTCGAACCAGTAAGAACGTCTCCTCCGATCTACCCAGTTCGATATTGTTCCTCTGACTACGCTATTCGCTATGGCTCCGGGTCTATAATTATTCCTTCAGCACCTTTCCTGGCTAGAAGGTCCGCTTTTTCGTTACCTTCAATGCCGGTATCCCCAGGTGCCCAAAGTATGGTTACTTTGTTATTTTCTCCTAGACGTATTAGATCCTGAAGGCACTTCCAAACTAACTTGGAGTCGATACTATTTGATTCCAGTGACTTTAGTGCCGTCTGGCTATCGGAAATGATTTTCATAGTTTTGTTCCTGCAGTCATGTCCATTGCGAAAAAAAATATGACAGTTAAAACCAGTTTGTAGTTAATTTGAATTATAAATTGTTTTTTGTTGTAAAATTATTAATGTGCTTTCATTAACTATTTCATGAACTTATCAAATGAACCAATTAGGAGCTCTAGTCAAGTTCGGATTATCGATATATGTGACGTCAAATATAGTAATCTCGCCATGCACGCATTTAAAAATAAGCAGATTTGGGATAAATTCCATCAAATTAATGAATGAAAAAATGGATGCAAATGTACCGAAAAATACGAAGAAATTGAGATATTTAAGGACTTTATGTTAAATATGTGTTTTTTTTTAATGTAAATATGTTTCTTGTTTATTAAACTGTTTCTCTAAAAAATTTTTCTTAATTTGTTTGTTAATTTCATCTAATTCAGCCGGATTTCAGATTTTTCACTATTCTCTTTGTTTGAGTACAAAAAAAATTCCACACATCAATACTTTATTTGAAAACTTGACTGAGATGCTTGAAGAAAACACAATCACTTTTTTAAAATATCTCAAATTTTTGCTTTGAAATCTGTTATTCATGAAGAAAACGTATTTTTATAAAATCACATCTTCTTTCTTGTATATATCCTTTGCAATACGACATACATTTATTTTTCGGTTTATATATGTTTAAAAGACGCAAGACCGCAAGACTCTTGCAGGCTTCGTCTTGGTCTTGCGTATATCTTGCAATGCTAAATCTTGGTCTTGCATAAGTCTTGCACTGCTCAGTCTTGGTCTTGATCTTGCAGACTGAAGTTGGTCTTGGTCTTACATTTTCTGCAAGACCAAGACCAAGACCGCAAGACCAAGACCAGTCTCGCTCATCACTAAATGAGCAGTATAATGTATAACTATTTAAATTCATTTCATTCAGTAATATTGTTCATTTATTATAATTTTTTTTACATTTTCGCCCATCATGTTCCAATTTGAAGTAACTTGTTATATTTTTGGAATCTGCTCAGTAAGGGAAATCTATAAATTGAAAAAAATGGATTATCCTTTAAACAAATTGTGATATTAGATTATAAGTTGAAAATGCAGTAATTTTAATGAAAGACACTAATTTTTTTTAAATATTCCACTTTTCATAATAATAAATTTATCATAATCTTTCCTTTAGTAGAAAAATACAAAGTCATTGTTCATGTTATTACCATATCACCGGACCTTTATTTTCCCATCGCACCGCCACAGGCTCTGGTCGGTGCTGTTTCGAATTTGAATCGTTTTTTTTATTAGAATGTTTCATTTGTTTCTGTTGAAATCCGGTGTTGGATGTATGCGGAATCGACTTCCGGCCATTTAAAGATGTAGATGGTAAGATTTTCCTGTCTCTAGGTTTAGCCATATCCGGTGCGCGTATCCTTCAGGTAGCCTTTTTTATGTTGCATATGGTGGTAGAACAACATCGCCGTATATGAGAGGTCGTAAATTTTTTATAATTCGACACGATGTCTATTAGATGTTTTTTTAATTAGAAGCACGTTATGTACCTTCCATTCATACCGCGCGATGCTAGGTTAGCGAAAATGGCAATAGGGGGCGATGTTACTTCAAATTCAACGTTAGACATCCAACTAAATGCATTTTTATGGTTCAAATCTAAGGTATTTTACTCTATATGAGATATAATTAAAAAAATGTATTCTTTAGATAGCGCAGGTAAAAAGAAATCGGTATGTGTTAGTTTTAGTTCACAAAATAATAAAATCATTTTTAAAATCTAATTAAAAGTTTTCAGTCTTTTTTATCTGTTCTTTATCACGATGAATAGTAGCATACATGTTATTACGTCTTCGGCTGTGTAAACTAAAGTGACAGTCACAGACTAATTTCATATTATGGAGGGTAGAAGGAAGAAGAACCCAATCCATGTATTAAAAAGTGTACATCTAAAGGAAACAAATTGGTGGCGCCACAGTAGCAAGAGTAAGTGTCACAGGACGTTATAAACAGTAAAAAAGAAGAATTTGTCCTGTGATCGGCTATATCAAAATGAATTGTTAGAGTAAGCAACGAAATTAAATAACATTTGACTAATTAAATAGTTGAGATTTTAAATACTGCATAATTTTTAAATACATGTCATGAAAAATATTACATTTTTTAACCCAGGTCACTTCACTCTGTTTATGGGGTGTTACTGACTTCAAGTGGTCTTTTTACCCTTCTGCTACTCTAGTATTTGCTACTTATCGCTGGATAGTTTTCGACATTATTGCTATACAAGTTAAATTTATTGTACTAACTCTTACTTTTTGGAAGTCCATCTTATTAAGAATAATAAAAAACTTCCAAGTTTATTTGAAAAAATATGTTTTAAATCACAATGACGGCCGTTTCGCTAAGAAGCATCGTCAGATTGACATTTAAGTTACATTTTGTTTGTTTGTAGCTAGGTACCTGATGTTTAGGTAGTATTAAGGCTCGACCAAGTATGGAAGTAATAAGACATAACAATATTAAAGCCTAGATGTTAATAGCCCTAAGTGATTATCCTGAATGTAATTCCCTCTAAGATCAGTATAACTGTGCAATGATATAGAAAAACCAGGAAAAAACTATATCATGCTGATCTTTACAATAACTTAATATATTTGTGTTTTACAATTATGTCTTACCTATGTATAAAATGTAAACTCAATCAAAGTAAACAGTTTAATAATGAAGAACTTCCAAGATTTAAATTGTGGATCTGCTAGATGTCTTTTTATTTCAAGTTCTTCAAGGAAATCTAAATTTTGTTTTTTATCACAAGTGTGTAGTATTTGGATGTCATTGGTGTGTAAGAGTGAGGTTGGATGTTCAAGTAGGTGTTTTGCATAATTTGTTGTTGTTTTAAGCTATATGCTCTTAAGTGTTCATTGAATCTTACTTCAAAATGTCTTTGTGTTTGACCTATATATACAGAATTATATTTTGTACAATTAATTTTGTAAACACCAGGATAATCCTAACCATCTTCTTAATTTTAAATTGCAACTAACTTGTTTTACGAGTTTAAACTGCAAAATGTCAAAATCAGGTACGTGACAGCAACGGGAAACTAGATGTCAATTTTTATTTAATTGCCTGTTATTGACGAATTGCTGCGTACAAACAGTTAAATTCTGAGACGTATTTAGTGTAGATGTTAAATAATACGCCATTTTTCGTTCTAAAATTAGTACGAAAACTATGTTTTTTGTAGAGGTCGACGGAAAAATCATTAAAATAAATTTTGATGTCACCCTTAAACATACCTTCTCAATATATTTTGTCATATATGTTGTCAGACAGGTAGACAGCTCGAATCAGCTGGATTCTAAGCTATTTTGAAATTGTATTAAATCCCTGGATTGTATTGCTTCGGGTAACGAATTAACCCTGCCTGGACACAATGGAGTGGAGGGCAATGATAAAACCGGCACGCTCGCAAAGTGGGGAACAGAATCTGTGTACGTTGGACCGGAAGCACAATTTGGCATTGCAAAAAGCATCGCCAAATAGACTATCTTTAATACTGGATAGATGCTCTCGGGCTAGTTTTACTCCAAGACGTTTATTGTGAAACCCTCAGGTAGTAGCTTGTCGCATATCCTGGAGAGGAATAGAACGGATCTTCGCTGGAGCCTAATCACCCTCAGTAAGCTTCTTACAAATCAACCAATAACTTGTAACATATTAGTTCCCAATAAGGCAGGGTGCCAATTTGTAACTATGTACTCTCCAAAAAGAGATCCCGGCTATGAGACTCTCCCAAGGAGTGGTTCGTCTCCAAGTTAATGCTTACTATAGAAAGGATTGGTGGTATATAAGGGTTAAGGGCGCCACTATCTTTTTATACGTTTACGATTAAACAACTGAAATTACACAAAGAAACTAAGGTGAAAAAGATAGAAACACCTTGTAATTAATCTGAATTTGAAAGCAAAGAAAACTATATTTAATGACAACTGAACACGCTACACCCTTAAACCTTATAGTCAGTGGGTATATAAATCAAACTGATATTAAAGAATATGGATGATTTGCTTTATTTAAAGAATATTTGTTTATTGAAAAAAAATTATAATTGCCACAGGAGGTACAGACGGAAAATAATAGGTGGACTAGACTTATCTTTATTGCTGTAGTGGTCCGGTGGTTCGGTTTGTGTACCGATGTCTGAACCAAATAGGTTAATAGTTTCTGTAATTATATATTTTTTTAAATTCTTTTCGATTCTATTTCTATGAACCTGAGCATACATAGGTACTCCTGACATTCTGACATAGTAGGTAGTTCTCACTACTGTAACCTTTTTAAGCTACTAAATGACCTTTTTACAGAACATATTGGAGGCATAGTTAAAAATATTTAAATGGCTCTTATATGAAAAAAATAATGATTGACTGCAGTTAAGCTCATTATATGTGCTAAATATGACAGACATTAGTTGAGGGCACCGGATTAAAATAATTTTAAATAGGGATAGCGGGTAAAATTTTAAGCTTTTTTGATCAAATTTGTCAGTTTTCATTTCTCGCGAAGTCTTCAGTTGTATTTAATACCTAATACGTTGCTCATACGCTTTATCATTCTAATAAATACGAATATATATCTATAAAATAATATGTGGCATCCATGAAGAAACAATAATACTCCGGTGAAGGCTAAGCATTTATCTCTAGATGCTGAAGAAATTGCAAAAACGGTATATAACTCCTTACTAGGACTTGACGCAAGTGCAGCTGTAAGTGAAATATGTGATTTGATCAACAACTGAAAAGAATCGCGTCAACCCCCACCAAAGCCAAAGCAAAAAGAAAGCGAAAAGCATGTCTATGCCATGCACGAAGAGCAACGCATATCTACATTACATGCTCTGAAGCAACGTCTCATTGATGACGAAACTCAGATAAGTTGAAGCATCATTTAGTTTGGAGAATTTTGTTTATAATGGGATGCAGATGTCGTTCAAGTCCTTATAGAATCCCAAGGATTACAAAAGTGACGTTATGAGTATATAACTTCATAAAATAATAAAAATATTCATAAAATGTCGTGCCGAAAATCATGCAATAATTTACCACGATGAAACGCATTCAACACCATCCAAAGAGTGGTCTAATTCATCCAAAGAGTGGTCTAATTCCTCCAATAAGTGTCAAAAAAACTCCTTCAGATAAGGGCAAAAGAATAACCATTTTACATGCAGGGTCAGAAGACGTCTGGGTCCCAAATGCCATGTGGCTTTCTGCAAAGAAGATTCCTGCATGAATTACCATGAAGATACAACGGCAGCACTGTTTGAAGAATGGTTCAAGAATTGGTTATTTTACCAAACATTCCCCAGAATAGTCTGATAGTAATGGACAATGCAAGCTACCACAGTCGCCAATTACATAAGACTCCAGGTGCAAATAACACGAAATGGGAAATTTAAAACTACATGGCGGATAATGATATATATTTGGAAGAGCGTTATACCAAAAGTGAGGTTTTAGAAGTTCTAAAGACATTTTCTATTAAAAAAATGTAGGTATGCGACGCATTGGCAGAGAAAATGAGCCATACAGTACTACGACTTCCAGCCTACTATTGTGTATTGAATCCTATTGAGCATATGTAATATGAATTAAAGTCAAAGATTAGATCAGAAAATATTTCACCCACTTTAAGTTGTACTTTTGTAAATTTAATAAGAAAATGTGTTACTCATATTTCCCCAGATAGTTGGAAAAATTCAGTCCGTTACGTAGTTGCTGTACAAAATTTATACATTTCTTAGAAATCATTATTAAACCAATCATAATAAATTTGGACGAAGATAGCAACAGCGAAACAGAACTATTTATAGCATAACATTATAAATGTAATTATGTAAATAAAACTAGGAGTACCTAATATTTCGAATTTTACTTAGTTGTATTATATAATAAGTTTCATTTGATTATAGTAATATAATTATACGGATACGAAGGTTAGCACTTGTTCTACTTAAAAGCATATTAAATCAGATACATTTAATTCATAAATACCTAAAATTCGATCCTTAATACTTTCCATGTTTATTGACAAGCTCTTTCCTGCACAATGGGATTAAAGCAGGTAGCTTAATTGCAGTCAACCATTTTTCTTGAAAGCACTTTAAGAAAATGTTTATTCTAATAAAATATTCTTTAATTAATAAGGTAGGAAAATTAGATCGATAGTTTTGTTTATTAACTATTCTTGGAGATTTAATGTCGATATCAAACATTTTTCCGACCTATTTCAAATACTCGAGATACATCATCGATATGTTTTTTCACAGAAAAAAATCAATACTCACAGCTTGGAGTTTATTAGACATCGGCTCTAACTTGCGTGAATATGTTTTTATAATCCCTAAAATTGGAAGAAGACGTAGTTAAGAGTTGAGAGAAATAATTTATTAAAATGCAATATTCATTATTTATCTATCTGGAAGTTCAGCAATGCTCCCCTTGTCCTGCAGTGGCGACGCCCATGTATTTACTTATTAACAAGTTGTTTACACTGACAAATGAATAATTAACCGAATTATACAGGGTGTCTCGAAAAGAATGGTCATAAATTATACCACAGATTCTGGGGAAATTTATCAGCATAGAGCCTTGCAGCCGCCGCACCATTTTCTTCACATTCACCTAATTAGAAAATGAAAGTAATATCTACATACAAACGTTATTTTCATAATGAAATCTTTACCTAAGTGCCTATCAGCCTTTACTGAGAAACTATAATTATTTATTTTGAGTTATTAACTAGAAAAACTTTTCTACTTATGTCAAAAAGCAACAACAAATACCCTGACAGTAATCAATGAGAGACTACTCAATTATTACATGTAATAATTAATAGGTAGTGTATTCTACATACGTAGCAAATTTGGAATAACTTGTAAATAACATTAATTAAAATTATGTATTACATTAGATTTTTATCATTTTACTCCTATTTATTATTTTATAAATTGTTATTTTAATAATAAAGATGTTTTTAATATTTGTGAAAATGTAGTTTAAATATTCAATATTGAAATTGGCATTTTAAAGGGTGGCTGTATCTTCCATAATAAAATATTTACAAGGAAATACAAAGAGATACAAAAGACTAGACGTTTGATTCCAGTGGTGGTCCATATTTTGTTAAATTATAGCCCTAAAAAAAGTTGGGAGGTGAAAGGGGTGTTTATCCCCTCTGAAAATCCATAATAAATCAAAATAATTGGATACAACTGTTTCCAATTTATTGGGTATTCTCTACTAGTATTTAATATAAATTTTCATACATTACCGTTAAACCGTTTTAGAGTAATGTTAAAAAAATTCTTTAACTTTTTAACTTTAGCACCTTGTAACTTTTTTTGTGTGTGCTATTGTATATAAGTAAGTGGGGTTCAATCAACATATTTTTGACCCCAGAATGTGTGGTATAATTTATGACCATTCTTTTTGGGACACCCTGTATATTAGAATTTTTAACTTTATTTTATTGGGGCATTTAGATTCATTAAAAAATATCGCATCAAAGATAGTAATTTCCAAAATCCCTTGAAAAATGATCGGGATGACAACGTCGCGAATTATACGATTGTGATATCGGCTGAAACACAGGAAATGACGTTGCTGGGACCGACCAATAGATGAAGTTACGACAGACTGATCCGTTGAATGGAATCTCAAAATACAAGATGAACATTATTTATTGACTCACAAAAAATAGGTTTTCGTGGATACTCAGTGCCGGGTTGAGTTCGGACTGTTAAAAAAGTTAAATACCTATTTGCATAGAAGACAAATTGGTAAACATGATATATCATTAACTAAGTTAATCCTAGATTAGCTTACATTTCCATTTATTATCATTAAAAAAATAAATAAAAATAATATTTTTCTTTACTTATATATCAATTATTCTTTCTAAGATTATGTAGAATTGTGATATCAAGGATTTCATTTATTATTATGTACGATAGGGATAATAATAGTTTCACATAGGTACAGTGTGGAAAAGCCAATGGAATAAATTCATTCTTTCGGTTACTGTACATATTTATATAAAATACTGAAACACGTTGAATTTAAATTATAAATTGACATTCTTTATAGTGAAATTTGACTACATACCTTCAACCCCCTTTGAGTAACAGTTACAACCCCAATTTTTTAAATGGGATGTATAGGTTTGTGATATATCGTTTGGAAGGTCTCTTCATTCTCTATCCAAAATGTTATTGTTTTTAAATTCATTGCAAAAATTAATATAAAAAAGTAAAATAATCTTATTACCGAAATTCGCTAGCGTTAGAATACCTACACTAATAATTTATTTCTCGTTACAATTTTTATAATAAGACAGTTCCTAAGCAAAAAACATATCGGTGTTCTTTTATAATATCAATTTAAAAAAATCCTTTAAAAAACTATCATAGCAATGTTAGTTTGCTTAAAACGCCTCAGCAAATTGGTTTGCAATTTCGTTGACTGCAATTCATATAAATGGTTAGATTAACAGAAATGCATAAAATAACAGTTTTACAGATGATTGGTTACGGAGATAACACCCGAAGACAGATGGAAGTTGCTCGCCAATTTCATGAAAAATTTCCGAATTTGCTGCCTATATCCCAAGGTACAATTAGTAAAATAGAGAAGCAATTTCACGAATTTCGACATGTAAAGCAGATGGAAGAAACGCTGCTAATGTTCTAAATGATGATATCAAATTAGATGTGATGCTTTAGTTTGTGGAAAACCCACATACATAGAGTAGACAAGCATCTGCAATCTGGGCTCATCTATACCCACCAAAATTCACACAAAGTTTCGCCCCTTTGGATCATTCTTGCAATCTTGTTTTTGCATTCAATCGATTTTTCTATATACTTTTCTGCAACTGAAGAACTCTTCCATCCACCGTTTTAGAACTTTAAGATCAGCTCCAGCATTGGCCAACAACGTTGAGGATGTCCTCCTGAAGCAATGACCTGTATACTTTTCTGGTTGGTCTAGTTTTAAGAACTCAGCTATTTTCTTAGTTGCTCCGACAACAGTATGTATACCAGCTCTTTGAGTCTATAACCCACCAAAAGAGCTTTTAGGGAGACGTGTTGCCGTAAATTCATGTATTTTCTAAACACGTCCAAATAGTGAACCTCATCACTGTTAATCACAGTGAAAGCTCGTCGAATATGCGTTTTTGTCTGGTTAATCTTAACTACTAGCTGAGTACCTCCACATCACTAACTTCTAAATTATAGATCTCTTCCCTTCGGCAACCTCCAGCAACTCCAATTATCATACCAATGCTATCAATTTGAGTAATAGATATTCTTTATCTGGAGCGTCCCTCATGAAGCTTTCAATTTGTTCCTTTGTCAGCACCTTCGACTGGTTTGGCTAATGGTCTACGTTTTGTTTTTTCAAAAAAGCTATTAACTTTGGGAAACTTGATATGTTGACATTCTCTTAACCATAATCATTGATTTTACCATCGAGTCTTTGGACCATAATGAAGAAGGGTTGAATGTTTTTGACTGAAAATTTAAACTGTTGAAAAGAATATTCTTTAAAAAAACTGTTCTTACCACGTCCAAAAAGTAAGCCAACATCACATTTTCATCAGCACTACTTTTCAAATTGTGTTGTTCACGCCAGTTGCAAAACAGCGCATATTCTTTTTCATATCTTTTCGCAGACATAACTGGAATGATTTGCCCTATCGCTTCCGCAGTTTTCTCAGCAATTTCATCTAATTTCAGATCCATTTTCTCCGCAGATATTTCGTTTGGGCAGGAATATTTAATATGTCACCTTTATTTACATTGTTACTTGGTAACCGCTGTTCATTTTTTATTTATAAAGCAAATCAACCATGTTAAGAATAAATCAAGTAACATAATGTTTTCACAGCAGTCTACATGACTTCCTAATAAAATGATCAAATATGTCATTTCAGTTTCATAAATATTTTATTGCGTTTAAAACCAAAAAAATATAGTACGATACACGTCCGTGAAGTGATTATTACGGTACTCGATTAGATATTCATAAACATATATCTCGTACCGTAATAAGTCACTTCCCGGACTTGTAACGTAAATAACTACTTTTTTCATGATAAAAACTTTTTGCTTTAGAAATGCATAAAAGTTTATAGAAAGGGGTATTTTGGGACGCTGCTTCGACTGGTGAAATTAGTTTCTCAATAACATGTCTAGAACACGTTTTAAATATAACACATCGGAAAGTCTAGAGATATTTCTGAATTGTTTCGGATAAATAATAATCCATTTATAGCGCTTAAGTGTTTTATATTGCATAACATTGTTTATTGAGAGTTTAAAAATACTTTTTAAACTCTTTTTTTACCGCTTTTCTTCGTTGAACAAAAATAAATATTTAGTCTACGTATGTTTATGGTCAAAAAATGTCAAATTTTATTATGGTGTTGCTTGATTTTAGCTATTGATAACTTTGCTGTTGTTTTCCAACAACACCAAAGTGATCAATACAATGGGGGAGTCCCTTCATGGTAGCCAACCTAGAAAAACCACTGCCTTTTTTTTGGGAATTATTCAACTTTGAATGTATAGTTTTTGCCACATTCAGTATACTGTAAAAGTTTTTCGTATCACGAAGGTCTCATTTATTAGATATTGAAAAAAAACGATTTTTGTAGGATATTTTCGTATGTTATGTTTTCAGTAATGAATTGTGACAATTGAAAATTTTCATTCATGCCATCATTGTCAATTTTGCTATTTTGATTTTTACTTAGAACATAAACTATTTTATGTTCTAAGGATTTTTATTTGTTCTGTATTCTGCTTTTGTTTGAATTTCATTACATGATCTGGATAAATTGATGCCGAAAGAAGTCAGAAATCCAATAAACTAAGTAGACAAGACAATTTTGGTAAAAAAATGAGAATAATTCAATAACTACTTGCTGATTTCTGCGAATAAACTGAATCTACAAAATGACCTTAACCACGAATAAAAACACATACAATTAACCTCCAAACATCCACCGCTATAGTGTCAAAACGTTGTTGATATATTAGACATTTGACAGACAAATAAATAGAAAATGACATATGATAATGGTTTCTATTGGTCATCCTTTAGTGAAAACATAACATCCGAAAATCCCTACGAAAAACATTTTATCCAATATCTAATAAATGAGGCCTTCGTGACAAGAAAAACTTTTACAGTATACTGAATGTGCTGAAAACTATACATTCAAAGTTGAATCATTCCCAAAAAAAAGGCAGTGGTTTTTCATCTATTTTTTCAGGTTGGCTACCATGAAGGGACTCCCCTATTGAGATTGTAGAACAAAACATTGAAACAAGCATTTCGTTTTTTGTGAAAGAACAATTTTTAAAAAATTTACAATGTATATTGTGGTACTATCAAATAGAGTTTTGGGAATCTAAGAAAAAAATAATTTTAATGATTATTTTTTGAAGTTTCTCGAAACCAATAGACATTTTCAATTTAAGTAATTCATATACATTCTAGCAAATCAAAACATTATTATAGTGGGAATAATCTACTTACATTATTCCAGCGAGAATAATTCAATGTACATTGTTTTTATTGAATGACAACCAAATGACAACGTATTTTCTTGATCTGACGCGTCTGTCATAAATTTTCAAGAAATTCGTAAAATGAATCCCAAACGTTTCAGTGAATCATCAGTCGATGAAATAAATAATATAATCATTGAAAGTGCATGTAAGAATACCATGATAAGCAGCGCGTCGATTTGGAAACAATTCCAAATATTTGGCAACAGGTTTGAACAAAATCTGTCAAATTATTTTCTAAAAGTGATTTTGATTGTAACGTCAAAAAATAATCTATCGAATACCACACGAGAGTTCGATAAATTAGATAATAATTCTCCAGGCATTTTCTCAAACTTGTTGCCATCTGGCAATAGCCACTCGAGCCCTTCGGGCTCTCGTGTCTATTGCCTGGCAACAAGTTTTCTAAAATCTGTCGAATTATTTTCAATTTATTCTCACTCTCTTGTGATATTACTACAGACAATTTAATTCACGTATAAAAAATCCCATAAGCCGCGTGATTTTGTCATTATGACAGCGAAAAAAGTTTGCCCTAACTTTTCCAGCGACAATAACGAACCTAACTTTTGAAAGCATGACAACCAGCATTGTAAACAAATTTTTGATGACGTTACGTCAATTTTTCTCAAACTTGCGTTGTCAGAAAAGTTTTCATTTGTGGAAATGTCGCGATTTGGAGAGTTTTCGAGTGGAGAAATTGAAAAAGTCATCAATGATAATGTGCCTCGGAATACTGTGAATTCAACTACATCAATTTGGCGACAATTTGCGATGTTTTGTTTTGAAAAAAATATGAACTCATTGCAGAAACTTCCACTGAAGAGTTAGCTTCTATTTTATGTGACTGGGCATTCAACATGAAGAAGAACAATGGAGAAGATTATAAAGAGAGTGCAGTCAAGACGATTTGGAACACTTCAGCAAAAATGTTACAAAAAAAGTACTTTAAAGATTATAAAAGAATTTTTAATCCGTTCACGGACATACAGTTTAAGAAAGCGAGAAATGCACGCGACACAAAACGCAAAATTTTACAAGCAATCCCAGAAAAAAGGAAGGTGAGTTTTAAAGCTCTCACAAAACGAGATATTTTTGAAATGGCACTGGCTGAAATACGGTTACATATTATGGAATCAATGAAGAATTAAATAAATAAAATTTAGAAAAAAGTTAATTTTAAAATTACATTAATATAATAAAAAATTTAATTAAATTAACTCAAATTTACAAATAATTTAATTCAAATTTACAACTAAAGAATCATAAAAATCAAGTACATTTATTTAAATCTGATTTAAATTAAAAAGCTTTACAAGGTTATTTTAATATAAAAACACAGTTAAGTTACCAATAAAGTCATTTAATAAAGCTAAAAATATGATTATATATAACATCAAATCTTCAAAACTCAAAGTTGAATTTATTTTATCTTAACCGTGTTTTTGTATTAATAACTAAAAATGTATTTGTGACGTCATTAAATCCGTGACGTATATCCTAATCCAAATTTACAGTTAAGCATATTACGGTTAATTTATTCCTGATTTGGAATTAGCAATCCAGGCGATGAATTCTAGTTGCTTAGCCGTGATTTTTTTTCCCAGAGCATGTGAAGAGGTTTTTTTAACTCCAAATCCTTTCTGGCAAAAAACAAATTCGAAAGGATGGTATAATAATTCTCCTATTGGGATAAACGAAATATCTAAATGGACCAAATCTTCGGCAAAAAATATTGGACTTGACATCAAGCGGGTGAAAACTACGAACCATTCTAATCGAGCTGCCGCTGTAACTGAATTGTCCAGAAGTGGTATAGGTGAACAAAAACTTGTGAAAATTACGGGACATAGTAACCCATCGTCATTAAAACCGTACCTTCAGTTAGATGAAGAACATCATAGAGAAATCATTGGTTCCATTCGTACTCCCATAGGGGAAATTACCACGGGCCCAGTCTTGGCCCGAGCTTGGGCCAACTATGTAGAACTCTGGCCCAGGCTTGTAAGCCGGGATTGGCCCAGGCTGGGTAAAAGTCTGGAGTGATAACGATGGGCCAGACTTGGTTGTCAAACCTGGCCCAGGCTTGGTTGCTAAGGCTGGGTCAGGCTTGGCTGCCAAGACCGGGCCACTCTTGGCAACCAGGCCTGGCCCATCGTTATCATTCCAGACTTTTACCCATCCTGGGCCAACCCTGGCTTACAAGCCTGGGCCAGGCTTTGAATGCCAGGACTGGTCCAATTTTGATTGCCAGGTCTGGGTCAGACCTGGTTGACAGGACTGTGCCAGTCTTGGTTGTTTGGACTGGGCCAGGCATTGATTGCCAGTACTGGGCCAGGCTTTGTTTCCACTACTACGTTTTTAACTGCTATTAATTTATCGCAATTAAATGCCAAGTATTGACAATTAATGAAACAATGGGATTAATAATTATATACACATATTAATAGTAATTATGTATTTATTAATAAAAAATCAAAAATGCATGCTGCGTTGGGCCCGTCCGCCATCTCTGTTTTTTGCTCCTGGTAAATAAGTAGAAACTGCAGTTATCAGTGCGATTTTATCTGTTGTTGTATATTTTGCCATTATAAATTCTGAAAAGATAATAATTACAGTCAATTTATGTTTCATATTTAATTAAAGCTTTAACATACTCTCCATAATTTGGTAAGTTTTAGTTTCCCTGAAACTTTTTTTCCATATTCCCTTAATTTTTCTGCCACATCCGCTGTACTGTAGTTGAATTTCAAGTACAATTTGCATTCAAATGTGACAACATTGCCGAATGTTCAAATTTTACGGCGAATACAGAATGTTTGATGATCATTCTTTAATGTGTAATACAAAATGATAAAAATATTGAATTCGATAAATAAAATTTATATTAGTTTATCCAATATTATGGAAAGTGATTTACAAAATACACTTTGATTTGTGTCACTTCAATATCTCCATATTATCCATATCACTAAATTAAATATTTTATGGATTGGCATAGTAAGATCTACCAACGCCATATTGACATTAGTTAACATCGCACAGTAAAAAAGTTCCACCTAATAACTAATTTTATGAAAAATAGACATCAGCATACTACCGATATGAATTCCGAACAATTCATCATTTTTGTGATGTGAACTTTCGCAAAACTTTTAAAAGTCCTGAGATGCTCAAGTAAAGAAATACCTTTGTTGGTAAAATTAAATTTATTGTACTAACTACCTTTATTAGTAGTAAATTTATGTTAATACTTACTAGTTTTGATAATAATCTTGATGGGATACTTAAGCCACGTTTCGGACGGCCTACAATAAGTTCCACCAACTTTTTTACCTTGTCTTCATTTTTGTTTGGTGGCCATAAACACATGTTTTCATTATCTGTAACCCAACTGATCGGCACCAACTCTACCACCTTTTTATTATTTCTTATTTCATCAAATTCAACCAGAGCGTAATGTTTACTAGTTTCCGGCATATTAAAGTTAAAAGATTGAAAAAGCAAATAAAATTAAAAATGTTAACTAAAACACCTAGCAAATGGCAATCTTGCATACATAGACAAAACACAAAACGTTGCATGTACGATGTATACTAACGACAAGCAAGTTTATTTATAAATGGCAAAAGCTTGGGTAATCAATGGCATGGCTCAGGCTGGGTTATCCACTCCTGGCCCAGGCTTGGGTTACCATTGAACGGCCGAGGTTGTTTTACTAGTCTTGGCACAAGCTTGGGCTCCCATTGAACGGCCGGAGCTGGGTTATCCAGTCCGGGCACAGGCTTGGGTTACCATTGAACGGCCCACGTTGGTTTATCCAGTCTTGGCACAAGCTTGGGCTCCCATTGAACGGCCTGAGCTGGGTTATCCAGTCTTGACCCAAGCTTGGGTAATCATTCGCATAACCAAGACTAGGCTACCAAGTTTTGGTCCAAGCTTGGGTTTCCACTGAACGGCCAAGGTTGGAATAGCCAGTCCTGGCCCAAGCTTGAGTTCCCATTGAACGGCAAGGTTGGTTTATTCAGTCTTGGCACAAGCTTGGGTAATTAATGGCATGGCCAAGGCTGGATTAACCAGTCCGCGCCCAGGCTTGGGTTACCATTGAACGGCCAACGCTGGTCTATCCAGTCTTGGCACAAGCTTGGGTAATCAATGGCATGGCCAAGGCTGGGTTATCCAGTTCTGGCCCAGGCTTGGGTTACCATTGAACGTCCAATGCTGGTCTATCCAGTCTTGGCACAAGCTTGGGTAATCAATGCCATGGCCAAGGTTGGGTTATCCACTCTTGGCCCAGGCTTGGGTTATCATTGAACGGCCAAGGTTGGTTTATCCAGTCTTGGCACAAGCTTGGGTAATCAATGGCATGGCAAAGGCTGGGCGAGCCAGTGTTGGGCCAGGCTTGGGTTACCATTGAACGGCCAACGCTGGTCTATCCAGTCTTAGCACAAGCTTGGGTAATCAATGGCATGGCCAAGGCTGGGCGAGCCAGTGTTGGGCCAAGCTTGAATAATCATTGGCAAGACCGAGGCTGGGCTAAACAGCCTGGCCCATGGTTGGGCCAATACAGGTGCGCCGAAGCTAGGTTTCCCGGGACTGGCCCAGGCCTGGCTCCATTGTCAACTCTGGGGACTTCCTACATGGGCTACCATCCAGGAAACAGTTACTACCACCGCTCAAAATACTAGCATGCAGCAAAATATTAACAAACGACACGAAGCTTCTGAAAATCAAGCTATTTTTAATAATTGTGTTTTTAACAATTGTACTTTTCCGTTAAATTAAATAAACTAATTTACATCTCATTTTTTAATTTATTGATTTAGATATTCATTAAATTGTCTTACCGAATTACACTCTAGCTCTTTTTTGTCGAAGTAAACTTTACATTTATAATTCGAATTTTGTTGCCATTAGGTGATTCAACTCAAAAAACTGCCAGAAAAAATTACTCGTCCTACGGACTCATAATTTTTCCAGAGGCAGTTTTTTTCGTTAAATTGCCAGGCAACAAAATTCTTATTGATACATGTCAAGTTTACTTCGACAAAAAAAAGCTCTCGTGAAAATTTTCCTACGACTATACTGAAATGTTTCACTTCTAAATCTCTCACTGATTATTAAATGTAGTATATTGTACACTGGTTTTTATTTCGCAATAGTTACTATGCAAACTAGTATACAATATGTCCATTGTGCACTAACAAATACAAAAACATAACTAATGTAAAAAGGCAATGATCTTATATCTTGAAGTAAATAACAGTTTTGACAGTTGGTTGTTAGTATAGCTTACAAAAGTCAATATATTATAGTATTATAATATAAGTGAATTTTTACTTAAAATAACATGGAAAATAGTGATAGTGAGTTAGATTTAACACCGCCTGATATTTCAGAAACCGCAAATGATATGTTTGTCAAATTAATACCGGATGTTGGAACACGCTGTGCATCCTTTTACAACGCTTTTACATAGTAGACTATGTTTTATGTTTTTATTATTACTGTAACTAGAATAATTGATATTGTCAGTTAGTTAGAAGTTGTCAATTAAAAGGTTAATTTAAAAGTCACCTTCTCAAAGAATTTATTTCATTTAAAAGAACCGCGTACCCAACATTATTGGCATCCCTGGTAATTTGAAAGGAAGAAAATGCAGTCTATGAAACTAGAGAGAAAAATAATCAAAGACGCTGCAAGAAAACATTTCCAAGAAATTGAGAAGGTAGGATCGGACGATAAGAAGAAGATAAATGAATTACTGCAACAAGTTTTATTAAAAGCAGAAAAGGTATTCTCCCTTGACAACAATATAAAAGAATTGCTTTGTAATGAAGAACCCAGTGACAAAGATTTTAATGAAGAAATAATAGAAGAAATGGAATTTTGCACTGAGGTAACAAAATATACAAGCGAATGCAATTTTTTATTAGAAAATTTGAAAGAAGTAAAAATGGAGGTTAAAAAAGGAACAACGAACAGACCAAAAAATTTTAACCTGCCAAAATTAGAAATAAAAAAGTTTGACGGAAATGTCAAGAATTGGATCAATTTTTGGGGTCAATTTCAAAAAAATAGATGGAGATCCAGATTTGCCAAATGAAGACAAATTTCAGTACCTCATCCAATCCACCGAAGAAAACTCGCCAGCCCGAAATTTGATAGAAAGTTTCCCACCCTCAGCAACGAACTATAAGCTTGCCATCGACCAACTCAAAACTAGGTTTGCACGAGACGAAGTTTTAATTCAGGTTTATGTAAGAGAACTTTTAAGCCTAGTTTTAAATCAACATATTTCACCGGAAAAAACAGGTATGGCCTTATCTGCTTTGTATGATAAATTAGAGACACAGCTCAGGGCGCTGGAAACATTGGGTGTGACTAGTGATAAATACGCTGCAATGCTTTTACCATTGGTTGAGTCAGCTATACCACACGAATTGCTAAAAATTTGGGAACGAAACCGTTTAACTAATGATAAATTTATCAATGAATTACAGGGTCTTTTGCAGTTCCTAAAAGCCGAAGTGGAAGCAGACGAGCGAATAAAGCTTGCACAAACCAGTTTTTCTTTGAACAATGGAGTCAAAATGGGTACGGATAGGTGCTCTGTAGAAATGTTGCATGTGAAAAATACTTTCCCCAAAGGTAAGCCCAATTTTACTTGCATATTTTGCGATACAAACACTCATAACAGCCAGGATTGCATAAGAGCACAAAAAATGACATTGGAAGAGAAAAAGACAGCAGTAGTAAAGAAAAAAGGTTGTTTCTCGTGTCTGAAACCCAATCATAGTTTCAGAACTTGCAAATATACAGTTAAATGTATAAAATGCGCGCGAAAACATCACACTCTTATGTGTCCTGATCTGCATGAGAAGGAGAAAGAAAATAACGGAAATAGGCAGGAAAAAATTGAGCAAACGATGACAACGGTGAATTCAGAAACTTTGCTTCAAACAATTAATGTCAAAATTGTTTCTGATAATAATAGATCTAAAACAGTAAGGGCTCTGCTAGATACCGGCTCACAGCGTTCGTATATTTCATCAAAATGCGCCGAAGAGTTAGGGCTTATTAAAATCGGTGAGGAAAATATTGTTCAGGGAATGTTTGGCGGCTTGCGAAGTGATCCAAAAATTCATAGATTATTTAAAGCAAATGTTCAAAATTTAGAAGAAACTTTTAACATTGGTATGTCTTTGCTTGAACAGAATAAAATATGTCATTATATTCCAAAGCTAAACGATATAAATATCATTAAAGAGTTGAAATCAAAAAACATAGTGATAAACGACATTGCTTCTAACAATTTTGAAATAAATTTATTAATAGGAGCAGATATTTTCGGAAAAATTCTTACAGGAAACATATTAAAATTAAATGATTCTCTAGTAGCTGTAGGTACAAATTTTGGATGGACCCTAATGGGTCAACAAAGCTGTATAAAAAACAATTTGTTTGTCTCTACTTATTTTTCTGATTCTTCTTTGGCAAATTTATGGAATTTAGACGTGTTGGGCATAAAAGAACCAGCAGAGAAAAAATGCCAGGAAGAATTGGAGATTCAAACACTGGAAAAATTCGTGGAGAGCACCAGAATGAATGAAGAAAACAGGTACGAGGTGTCTCTACCATGGGTCGACGGTTTTCCCAATATTACGTCAAATTTTAAACTGGCGGAAAATCGATTATTTTCAAATACAAAGCGTTTACTGTCAATAAATAAATTTAAGGATTATGACAAAATATTTAATGAATGGGAACAAATGGGAATTATCGAAGAAGTCGAGCTAGATGAATATGAAAATGAAGATGGACACCACTACTTGGCGCATCATGCGGTCATAAAGAAAGCAAGTTGCACAACAAAAATAAGGCCAGTATTTGATGCGTCACAAAAAGATAAGAACGGTAATTCTCTTAACGATCTACTAGAATAGATAGAGCTAGTTATTCCACTTATTCTAAAATTTAGATTACATAAAATAGGGGTAACAGCAGATATCGCAAAAGCATTTTTACAAATTAGTATTAAAGAAGAAGATAGGAATTATTTGCGTTTTATTTGGTGGAAAGATTACGAACAACGACAAATTAAAATATTTAGACATTGCAGGGTTGTTTTCGGGTTAAAACCTAGTCCGTTTCTTTTAGCAGCTACACTAAATTTACATTTGAAAAACGAGACAAAATTTAGAGAAACAGCAGAACAACTTTTAAATGCATTTTATGTTGACAACTGTGTTTATAGCGTCAAAAACGAAAAGGATTTGGAAAAATTTATGGGGGAGTCAAAAGATATCTTGACAAGAGCAAACTTTGATTTAAGGGGGTGGACTTATAACGAACCAAATAATGATAGTTTAGTACACCAGGAAAACAAGGAAACTAAAATCATTTCTATTCTAGGGATACAATGGAACTTTGCAAGCGACATTTTAAAATGCGAAATTAAAAATTTGGGTTCACTTGAAGACATTCCTAGAACAAAAAGGGGTATTTTATCAGCAACTCAGCGAGTTTTTGACCCCATTGGTTTCATAGCTCCTTTTACATTGTTACCAAAGGTTATGTTACAGGAAACCTGGAGCTTGAAACTTACGTGGGATGAAAAATTGCCTGAGGATTTAAAAAACGATTTGAAAATTGGTTGAATAGTGTAGATCTTTTAAGTTTTTGTAGTATTCCTAGATATTTGATAAATAATGTAGAAGATGAAGAAATGATAACACAAAAATCTCTTCACGTTTTTGTAGACGCATCAAAGTTGTCTTATGCGGCTTGTGTTTTCCTTAGGTTTGAGAATCAAAATTCAGTTTTTATTAGGCTTTTGTTAGCAAAAACTAGGTTAAGTCCCATAAAATCAGTTACTTTACCTAGACTCGAATTAATGGCTGCTTTAATAGGAGTAAGACTAGTCGAAACGGTTAAAGAAGTAGAAGATTTCAAAAACCTGGAAACTACTTACTGGAGCGATTCCATGATCGTTTTGACCTGGATAAAAACAAAGGGGTTGTGGAATACCTTTGTTGGAAATAGGATCAAAGAAATAAGGAAATATAGCAGAGCAGATGAATGGTGTCACGTACCGGGAGAAATGAATTCTGCCGACGTTTTATCACGTGGTTGCAGTGGAAAGCAGCTTATGGAGAAAAAATGGTGGCAAGGTCCAGAATGGCTAAAAGAAAGTAAAGAAAAATGGCCAAAAGGGAAAATATATGCTACAGAAGAAGAAATTGAGAAAGAACAAGAAAATGTCATATGCTCAAATTTAGTAGAGACTTCAGTAGATGAAGTATTTTGGCAGAAAATAAACCAAGTTTCAGAATATAACAAAATTAAAAGAATTATTGGATGGATTTTGAGATATGGTAATAATTTAAAAAACAAATTAAGTAAAAAGTGCCTTGAAGCAAAACGAAGAAACAAATACGTACATCTTAGCACAGAAGAACTTGAAAGAGCAGAAACATATCTTTTAAGAATAGTGCAAAGGAAAGATTTAGGTAAAAATCTGAAAGGAATGCGTAAATTTGAGTATTTTAAAGACAGTAATGGGATTTTAAGAATAAAAACAAGACTGGAATTTGGCGATTTTACTGAAAATTTTAAATACCCGATTATCCTTCCAAGTAAAAATGAAATTGTTAAGAAAATTATTATAGAAGAACACGAAAATAGCTGTCATGCAGGACCAAAAGTTTTATTGGGAGTCATCCGAGAAAAGTTTTGGTTACTGAAAGCCCGTAAAACGATAAATTCCATAATATTTGCCTGTGTAAATTGTAAAAGACATACATCTAAGCCATTTGAAACTCCTTTTGCGCCTCTACCTGCAAACAGAATAAATGACGCTGGGGTTTTTGAAATTGTGGGTGTTGATTTAGCAGGACCCTTACTGCTAAAAGATGGCAGCAAAGTATGGATTGTATTATTTACATGCGCAGTCTACAGAGCAGTTCATCTTGAGCTAGTTAAATCACTTTCAACAGAAGCATTTTTGTATTCATTACGACGCTTCATCAGTAGACGTGGTAGACCAAACACTATTTATTCAGACAACGGGACAAACTTTCGTGGCAGTGATAATTTGTTTAAAAATTAAATTGGGAGGAAATTGAAAATTTTTCAGGTCTCAAAAGAATTAAATGGATATTTAATCCACCTTCGGCTTCGTGGTGGGGCGGATGGTGGGAGAGATTAGTACGGGTTGTAAAAGAACTGTTGCGTCGATCTTTGGGAAAAGCATCGCTCTATTACGTTGAACTATACACTGTACTATGCGATGTAGAAGCAGTAATTAACGAGCGACCACTCACCTATGTTTCCAGTGCCGATGATTGGGAGATTCTTTGTCCTGCAAGGTTTTTAAGGCCCATACAGTCGGCAGGAACAGATTTTTCGGGTGACGTTATTGATTTGGACCAGGTAGACGAGTTATTTTTAAAAGGGCGTTTCACTTATTTGCAAAATATTCGAAATTTGTTACGTGAGAGATTTAAAGAATATCTTGCAGAGTTAGTTAATAAAGGTCACAGGCAGAAGACAGAGAAAATCAAAGTTGGTGACGTAGTTTTGGTCGGAGCAGACAATCTAAAACGGGTTCTTTGGCCAATGGGAAAAATAATAGAAATTTATGTTGGAAAAGATGGAATAAGTCGTGTTGTGAAAGTAAAAACTAAAAACGGAGTACTAATTCGACCATTCCAAAGAATTTATCCATTGGAATTGGGAACATCGACAAAATCAAGTAGTAAGCACGTTATCACTGCGGAAAAGGGACAAGAAGTTAATAAAGAGAAGAACCAGAAAACAGAAAAGAAAAGTGAAGAAGAAGTTAGAAGATCGAGGTTTGGTAGGATTTTGAGGGCTCCAGTAAGGTTGGACGAAGAATAAGCTTGGGGCGGGAGAATGTTGGAACACGCTGTGCATCCTTTTACAACGCTTTTACATAGTAGACTATGTTTTATGTTTTTATTATTACTGTAACTAGAATAATTGATATTGTCAGTTAGTTAGAAGTTGTCAATTAAAAGGTTAATTTAAAAGTCACCTTCTCAAAGAATTTATTTCATTTAAAAGAACCGCGTACCCAACACCGGAAAAATCGAAAGAGAAATACCAACTCGCATATAATTCGTTCATTCAATGGCGTAAAGAGCAATTCACTTTCTGAAAATATTATGTTGGTGTATTTTGGTATTATCTCCAGAAATTTAAACCTTTCAACATTATGGGCACAGTATTCTATGCTAAGAACAACCCTTAATAATAATAATGTAGATATAGCTAAGTACGCAAAATTAAGAGCATTTCAAAAGCGAAATTCAATGGCTATCGTCTAAAGAAATCTAAAATATTCATATCAGAGGAAATTTTAAAATAGTATATTAAACAACGCATTTCATATGGAATTCTGTTATGACACGAGTTCAAGTTTAAAAAACGAATCGCGAAGCGATGAGTTTTTTAAAGAACGAGTGTCACAACAGCCATATGAAATAAGTTGTTTATAATATTTTTTATATTTTGCCCTTTTTACCATTTTTTAAATTAATTTTCTATTTTTATGTAATTACGAAAATTTTTATTTTAAAAAGTATGTCGGCAGCACTGTGTAATTTATAAAATTTGACAGTTGTGACATTTAAATTATCAAATGTTAATGTTTTAAAATATTTTAAAATGAATAATATACCATTAATAATATATTATATAACTAAAAGATGATATTGATATTCACAAATACTTTTTTAAAGAACAATATAAAATTAATAAATTGCTATTAGCCTCAAACGTCATTGTCAATAGTCTTGCCTTTAGATACTTCACTCATGTCGCCAACCATTTAAAACAAAAATTTGCGTGCGTAAAAGTTACATTACGATACGCAAATGCGTTTTATAATGAAGATTTTTATAAGTGCAAAATATAAAAAAGTATTAATAAAGCACCAGACTATGAATTCCTGCTGACAATAGGCATTTTCGGAAACCTACCCCGGGTTGCAAACCCGATCCACTGAGGTCACGTGACGGATCACCATATGGATCACTTACCCACGAACCATGTTGACGAACATCACAGGTTTCAAATCGGAGTATTCAATATGCTGTCATAAGTCATTCAAATTATCAACCCTAACCCAACTATTTCCAATTATTTACTTTTTTTTATCTTGTTCTTGGTGTTAGATGTTGTTGCTTTTTTTGGTGTTTTTCAAATCTTTTCTGTAATTTTGGTTATGTATTCATCAACGTGAAACAATTATTAGAAAAAAATTGATCCTATTAAAATCTCAGAAAAGAGATTATGAAGAAGATGCTGAATTCCCGCGCTTATAGAGAATTACAAAATTTAAAAATGGTTCGAAATGCGCATGCGGTGCGGTAGATCAACCTGAGTCGGTGATCGAGTTAACAGCTCTGTGGTTTACGAACACGGGTAGGTAGTTCGGGTTAGGTAAACGAACGCGTAGGTTAGGGATCGGGCCAACCCGAGTAGGTTTCCTAAAGGTATGTGAATATTATACAGTGTAATTCAAAGGTTTTATAGTAAACATAAAAATAATAATTTACTATTAAAATGTTTGTAGGTCGTATTAATTATCGGAATTATGGTAGCTCACCGCCGCGACGTACTGTATAAAATAAAAATAACTGACTTCAAATTCTGCATTTTTAGTTGAGGTACCTAACACAAAAACAAAAATTTCCAGAAAATTTTTATGAAATCTTTAAAAAATATGCACCCTAAGAATGTTGAAGATACCTATTTTTCCTTCTATCCAAAACGAAAATGTAAAGTTCAAAGAATTGATATAAACAAATTTGGATACCTAGGAAAACAAATTACCGTCTATTTAAAATTATTCAACCCGGAATTATACACCGGAGACTGTTTCCGCAGATCTTCTGTAAAAATTCTAATTGACAGAGGATAAGACATAACGTCTTTAAAAAGGTGGGTATAAATCCACAACAGTGGCCGAGGGGTACATCGACGAATCATTTAAAAATAAAAACCATATAGCAAATAAAATCTTAGGACCTATTGAAAATTTAACAAATAAACCATCTCCTTCAAGAACCAAAATCTTTGAAAACTCAGAGAATTTCACGATTTAACAACAGTTAAGCAATTCTCCAAGAATGCCATTTAATAACTGCAGTAATTTTACAATTAATGTTGTTAATAAGTAAAGGAACTTTAATTCGAATATGAATATTTGATCACGTTATGTATTTATTGTAAATAAAAACCTCCTTCTCTTTATAAATATTTCAGTATAGTCGTAGGAAAAGTATAGAGTACAACACTACAACACGTATTGAATGTCCATTTTCCACTCGAAGTGATACGAATTTCCGTGAACATTCGTATCACTTCTCGTGATATAATATATTATTACCTACTCTCTTCATTTTAAACTAACCATTACGTATTTGACAGCACATAGGTAATGGCTCATTTAGAATTAACGTGCGTATTCTAAATTAAAGGCAGCCACTTCCATTAAAAACTAATGCGGTATGTAATATTTACTCTGATAAATATGTTCTCATGAAAATATTCAATTATCTAATAGCCAAAATTAGAGAATTTCCCGTAAAATCAAAATAAAATTCATATTTTTAGTAAACTAATTATTCAACATTTTGTAAGTAATAATAATACAATAATAAATCTCGTTATTATCCGGCAATCAACAACTACTTGCTTTAATTATAAGCTGTCATTCAGTATTGTAAATCGTAAATAACTCTAATAATGTAACAAAAATGAACCCTAATAAAATAATTTGTAGGAAGTAATGTGAACAATTTGTAAATCATGTCAGTTCTGACTGACTGAATAAGTTTATTATTCAAGGCCATAATGTTAAACAAAACATTATACTTTTCCTTTCTACAGTCAGTCATAGAAAAAGTATAGTACGTAACTCGAGGATAAGGCCAATTAAGTCTTAGCTAGTTGGCTTCTTATCCTACACGGTTACATTATAAAATTTCAGATGATTATAATCTAAATCGACAAACTCTTTTCATTATTTTGTCACTTAAACTTTTCGATCTTCGTAATGGGATAGGAATTATAAAACTTTTTCCAGGTAAAGAACATACATTATTGTTATAGTTTATATATACGACAAGGGAAAATTCGAAGGAAAAACGATATTTTTAGTTTGTTTTCAATGTGTGACGTTGGTGTTGTCTAAAACGTACTTTGAATATCCGGTGAGATGCTATTTATAAATTTCACAATTTTAGATCCCCCTCCTTTTACTCGCTTTAGAAAACTAGACAATTTTCTGATTCTTGAAAACGCGCTAATTTTACATTTATAGACTATTTTTATTTAAAACTCATTTAATTGATCATTTTTTATTCTGCAATAGAATACATAATTATTTAAAAAATTTCACACCTCTACTTTTTAACCAATTAAATTTTTTAATTTTTACTCGTTACCGTGGCAATTTAAAAAATTTCTGGAGATTTCTTCGTGGCGCCATGATATTGAAGTGGAAATTTTTTGACACCTAAAACAACATATTTATGTTAACAGCACCAAATAACACAAACTGTTAGGTTAAGTTTACGTTTTAATTAAAAAATTGTTATCCACATTCACAGAACACTTAATCTGGAATGTTTTAGCATGTACACTCGAAATTGAAAGTTCACGCAATCTTAGCTTATTTTTTGCTTGAAAAACGCATTTGATCTTAATCGATAGTTAGCTATCAAACCGGGTTTGCAAAACCTTTGGATTAAACTTCTATTGAACACCCGGCCCAAGTTGTTCTTATAGCGATAGGCCAAATATCAAATGGATTACAAACCCAATTCCAATTGGAAAAATTGATATCTTCTTCTGCAAGAAAATAACGTCAGAAATTCGTACTCAGGTTTTTTAAATTGCACTCCATAGTTGTTAACATTACAAAAAAAAATCCTGGATAATTCTACACAACGTGGGAAACATATTAAAAAAGTTTTCTGTTAATTTCCTTTTCCACATATAAGGACAGATTTTAAACGAGTATATTTTATTTTTTTGTTTTTTGACCGACATACCTTATCTGTAAATTTAGCAAGAATTTATGGTCGCACCATAAAAAAGTTTTTATCCTTTTTCAACGTAGGTGTACCAACGTTGTGTACATACGCCCATCCTACAAACTCTTTCATTCTAAAATAGAAAGTAGAATTGCTTTGGTTAATAGTTCATTCATAAAATTTACATACCTACACTTTGATTATTTTTTTTTTCTCTCTTCTACTAAACGCCTCGTTTTCTTGCCGAACGCCCAACACCGACAACGAGCAACCTATTTTCGATTACTGAAATTTGAATTCAACTATGGAGCTGTTGATAAGGTTGCGGTGTCAATGCAGCACTTGTTCAAAGAAATTTAATGTGTGAACAAAATTGACCAATAGAGATTTACATAATTTATTGAAAATATCAGATATTTATGTGGTTTCAGTATTTTATTTTTATTTTGAGGTGGGTGAGTTTGAATATCTTTAATTGTTCCACTTCATAAAGGCGGCTGGTTACTACACTACAACTTATTTATTGCCAATTTTATGGCAAATATTTGTTCATGCAAAAGCATTAATTGATTTTAATTCGTAATAATACACCAATGCAATAATTCCTATCTATATAAGTGAGGTTTTTCAAGAAAAATGGTTGACTGCATTTAAGCTACTTGCTTTAATCCCATTGTGTAGGAAAGAGGTTTTCAATAAACATAGAAAGTAATAAGGACCGAATTTTTAATATTTATGTATTAAATTTATGTAATTAAGTATGATTTTAAGTAAAACAGGTGCTAACCTTCGTACTGTATAGTTTTATTAATATAATCAAATAAATCTTGGTTTATAATATATAACTAATATAACTAAGTAAATTCTAAATATTGTTCCTAGTTTTATTTAGATAAATTCATTTATACTATACTACACATAGTTCTGTTACGCTGTCGCTATCTTCATAAAAATTTATTATAATTGGTTTAATAATACTATGATTCTGTTCTGAGAAATGTATATTTTTAATTTTCTAATTATTTAATTAATTAATAATCTAATTTAATTTTCTACAGCTTCTTCGTGACCTACTTTTTTTCCTACTATCTGGGGGAATATCATTAACACATTTCTTATTAAATTTACAACAAAAACGTATATTTTTTTAATAGAAAAGTTGACTTTTGGTATAGCGCTCTTCAAAGTGTAAGTATATCATTCTCCGCTATGTAGTTTGGAATTTCCAATTTCTTGTTTTTTGTTACTGAAACTTTATTTAATTGGCGACTGTGGTAGCTTGCATTGTCGATTACGATCACATGGGGAATGTTTGGTAAAAGCCAATTCTTCAACCATTCTTCAGAGTGCTGCCTTTATGTCTTCATGGTAATCCACTCAGGAATCTTTTATATTATTTGCAGAAAGTCATAAGGCATTTGGGACGCAGCCATCTTCTGACCCCGCATGTAAAATGGTGATTCTTTTGCCCTTATTTGAAGGAGAGATTGTCACAAATAAATTACAATGAAATATATTTTAAAAAAATTAATTAAAGTCAAGATAGAAAGATATCGTTACGATTTTTATTAAATTCAAAGAAGCAAAATGAATATTTTTCATTTGTATTACTCCTATATTTATTGTTTGGGGAATTTTTCTCCGAAATTTTAAATGGCAAGTGGCCTACTGTAATCGGCTTAATACGATTACACCTATTTACAAATTATTCGATTATTGAGAGGGATTTTCCAAACAACCCAGTTTTCTTAGATACATTATCGGGAATATTATTTTAAAAGAAAGTAGGTACATTAAATCAGTACTTAGTGTTAGTTCTTTGAGTAAAGTTGTATGGTTTTCATAATATTGTAAACAGTTGGAATATATTTAAAACATTTGTTGAATGTTAATTGTGCAAGTACCAAACAATGTCGATAAGCCAAGGACCATCTATAAACGACCAAAAACAGGTCCATTATCTTTAAATGAAAAAACTCTGATATTGAATTGTTATATATCATTTGAAAAACAAGGATCCAAGTGCAAGTGTTGATGATATTGTGGAATTAACGGCTGCTATGTTGTGTGTTGCTAAATCAATAATTTATAGATTACTAAAAGAAAGCAAGAATGGAACTCTTCAACCCCCTAAAACTCCTTCAGGACGAAAACCAATTGAGATCGATGAGTCATTAAAGCAAAGACTAAGGCGTAAAGTCCATGGATTTTACTTACGAAAGGAAATTCCAACACTTGACAAAATTATGACATCAGTGCAAGAAGATACGGACTATACAAAATTCTCCAGAATGACATTACACAAACTTTTGAAAGATGTGGGTTTCAGATATACAAAACATAATAGAAAATCTCTCTTGATAGATAAACCGGAAATAGTTTTTTGGAGAAGAGACTATTTAAGAAGCATTCTACATGCCAGAGAACAAAATTTGAAAATCTTCTACTTAGAAGAAACATGGATAAATGCTGGATATACAGTTTCCAAATCTTGGCAAGATGAAAACATTAAAAGCGGAAGGCAGGCATTCGTGGAATGTTTGTCGTTAGGTTTGCAGCCACCATCTGGAAAAGGAAAAAGACTTATCATTGTCCATGTTGGAAGTTCTGAAGGTTTTATTGATGGTGGATTATTAACTTTTATTTCAAAACGCACGAGGGACTATCACGAAGATATGAATGGGGGTGTCTTCGAGGAATGGTTTGTTCAAATGTTGGATCTGATTCCAAAAGGGGCTGTTATTGTTATGGACAACACAAGTTACCATTCACGGTTACGAGAAGCATTGCCCACAAGTCGTTGGCGTAAAACAGAGCTTTTGGAGTGGCTTATTTCGAAAAATATTAAGTTTCCAAAAGATCCACTAAGGAAAGAACTTTACAGAATTGCAGAAATGAACAAGAATAAATACAAAACCTACATTGTAAAAGAAATGGCTTCTTCTCGTGGTATATCAGTTCTTCGACTTCCCCCTTATCATTGTGAACTTAATCCCATAGAATTAATATGGGCTCAGGTAAAGGGGGAAGTTGGAAAAAATACTACTTTTAAAATAAACGATGTTGTGAAATTGTTTGAGAGTGCTGTAAGTCATGTTAGTAAGGAAAATTGGACAAACTGCATGTTATCAAAGTAGAGGCAAATATGTGGAAAATTGACAATATTTGTGATGATTTAATCGACCCTATTATTATTAATGTCAACAAGGATATTTCCTCTTCCGAGTCGGATATAGAATAAAATGTATGTAATAAATGTATTCCAATAATTATTTCTTTTCATTTTTTATTATATTATAATTTAAAACGTATTTTTTCCCAAAATACACACCACTGCATTGCGTTATTGCTTAGTTGCTAATCCCTTAACAATAAAGAACCCTTAACTTTGCTACAACTGAAACAAATACAGGGTCGATCTAACTGGTTTTTAGATTTACGGAAGAAATGTAATTTAAAGTAAGAGATTTATCAAAAATTTTATGGTGCTCCCTGTAAAGGTTTTGCATATTTAATTAGGGTTTATTACTCCTCGCACTTTTTATACATACTTATTGTTCTTCATTTCTCATTTTTTATTTATTTATTTTTTATTTCTTTTAAATACTTAATTTTATTACCAAAACAACCATGTGTTGCATTTTCCAAAGAAAGTTTTTTCTCTATTTTTTAAATAACTTAATATTTCTATGCCTTGAAAATTTTATTTTTTTAAATAAAGCTGTAATTAATTTTTAATGATAATTAAACTACAAAAAATGCAAGTAATCGAAACCTTATAATTTAATAATTTAACGATAGATAATATTTAATTAATAGAAAAGCATGAAAAAAAAACGTTTTTTCATTAATAAATTCAATAATTAAATAAATAGTAGAGCTAGGGGTTTTACTTAAAGCTAAAATTGTTAATTAATTAATAGTTAATACCAGAAGTGTAATTGTAAGTGTAATAAAAGACAAAAAAGATGAAAATGAAAATATTCCACTATGTAAGGTTTGAAACCATTTATTTCGTTAAATAAAATATAGTTTAAACAAACGAAAAAATATTATTAGTTTTCCAATTGTTATGTTTTTTATTAGTTTTGTTCTTTTGAAATTTTCCAGTAGGAATTATAGATCATTATTTTCATAAAAATATCCAAAACATGTATATTATGAACTCTACAAATCTGAAAACAATTTAAATATGAATTCTTATGTATACTTATTCACATATTAATATAATATTCAGATATCAAATATGACTGATTATCTACAAACTGTCGATAGAGTAACGATCTAAAAATTCCGTTTGGAGTTCTTTATTCTACTACGGTCAGTATAAGACTATACCTAGAGAAAATGAATGGGTGGTGACATCTCTCCGCCAAAATCGTTTTACAGCAGCTTAATTGCAGTAGACCATTTTTTTTGAAAAACGCTATACAACATATTGCGATAAGTAAAATAAACGATTTATTAAATGTAGCTGTCTTATTATGCCTTTTATGTATCTACTAGGAGTTCACGAGACCGGGACGGTCTTGATCTCGAAAATAAAATGTTGCTGTTGCTTTCGGTCTCGAGATTGTAGGTTGCTATTGGTAAGAAAATTCTTTATACCACCTCAGCTTAAACTTTGGCGATTAAAAACAAGGCTTACAGGATACTATTTTAAGATTTTTACCGCTACTGACACACTATCCATTTAAGTACTGTACAAGGTAAATCATAAAAACATCTTTTATTTACTAATATTATGGGTTTTAAGTATAAATCATTTATCATCATAGCTAAATGGTCTGATGATGGTCTGTTGACCGAAACATGTCGCACTGATTTAACATTTACCATTAAATTATATATTGTGGGTCGAATTGGAATTTATTGCTACTATTTTTCTATTCTTTCAATTATTACTCCTTCTTATTCACCCACAATATAATGTGGCACATTCTATTCGATAGACCATTTATTTTATTACATAGAGGCATTGAAACCTGCCTGATTAGGTAAGCTTGACCTTTGTTTACATTTATTAGCTTCATGTCCTTCTTTCTTCTTTCATCTTTATGATATATTAACAAATTTAGATAAATTATTGTCTTTGTAGCTCTTACTCGTATAATTGACTTTTACTACTTTTACCTTGATGATGGTCTAAGAACGAAACTAGTTACTCTTTTGGTTTTAAACTAAAATGTTGTTATAATATAAAAATACTTTGACTGCAATATTATTAAAATTGGCCGGATAGCCCTGGCACCAAGGCTATATATTATGCAGAAGTAAAAGGAGAAAATGCGATTGGTTTGCATATGATTCCTACGTTCTTTTGTTGGTCTTTCAATGTATGCTCTTTTATATTTTATTGGTGATTTTATTCCAAAAACGTAAAAACAAAACCATGCGCAATCGCGTAACATGTCATAACAGGTAAACTGTTTACCTTCGGTCCCTGAAGAAGATAACTTGGTTATCGAAACGCGCGTTATATAGGCAGATAAAAGTGTATGTTGGTGTAGTGGTAGTGTAAACGGTTTTCGGTTTAAAGCTATAGTCTTTCTGGGGTTATTTTTATGGTACATATAATTTCAGCTCTGGTTTTAAATTATAAAAAGGATATTTAGTTCAAACCAAACCATTCTTTTAATGCATCATTAATTTTCACTTAATATAAGTTAAAACTGACAGCTGACAGAATTCAGTAATTTATAATAATCAGGTAAAAATTGAGGCAAATTGTTGAAACTTTATTTAACAGCAATATTTTTTATTTTGAATTTGAAAAAAAATATGTCCCAATATTATCCCATTACGAGCTTAGGCTTACAATTTGTGTTTTAAGGAGCAGAATTTTTAAGAACTAAAAAAGAATTGAAGGATCTTAAATCTTGTTTTATCTTTGAAATAAAAAAAAAAGAAATTAAATTTATGTTGGATAATTATTTGTGTAAAATTTTCAAAAATTCCATCAAAAAACACGAAATTAAAAAAAAATACTAAAATCGGACAATTTGGAATTTTTTAAGACGAAGAAATAGTGATAGAGAAAGATGGACAGAAAATAGAGACCATTGCAGAGTGAGGATTTTGATCTTTAAAAAAAAAACAAAAGTTGCTGCGCAAAAAAAATGAAATTAAAAAGATGGCATATGTGTGTGCCTTTACTGAGTGCACAACCACATGTACAATTCGTTGATGTAAATGTTTAATACACAGATGCGGATTTTTGTAATACGATTGAAATTAAAGCATTGCATAAGATATACAAAAATCGGAAAAGTATAGGATATTTTTATAAAATAAAAAATGTTAAAAAACATGAAGGCGGTTATTTTTTGATGATACAATTGTTCACACGGAACATTTGCTTCATTAATGATAACGAATATTTTTTTTAACAATAAACCATTTTAACTACTTTATGAGAAAAATGTCAATTATCAAGCATATTTGTTGTCATTTTCATAGCTTACTTTAATAATGTTATTTTTTTCATATTTACAGTTACTACTAAAAATAAGATATTCAGCATTTAATTCAATAATGGTACAAGGAAAAAAAATACCTTGGTGAGAAAATTGGTGAGTGTATTTATGTAGAAAACCGTTCCTGTAGCGTGCCCTTCACTGGATACCATCCCGAATGAACTATGACATTGTTATAATCGTATAATAAAATATTTAATTAATTTCACATTTTACCAAGTAGTCTGGTCGAGAAGTCATTTATATCGGATTTGGGTTAAACCTATCCAAAAAATCTGATTTTGATGTCAATCGATTCTAAATGACAAATAGAAAAATGTTCCTGAATATCAAAATATTTTAAAAAAAATTTCCTATTATTAACAATTTAAGATTTTAAAAAAAGGGATTTTACATTTTTGTTAATAACTCAAAAACTATAATAGCTAAAACAAAAAACTGAACGGATTCTTAAAGGACAGGAAATTTCCAATAAAAAAGTCCTAACTCCCCGAATTGTAGCTCAATTATTTATAGGTCTAAATTAATGTTGAAAAAGGCATAAAAAACGGTCGGCGCGTCACCATCGCAACGACCAAATGAAAAGAATGGCAAAAACAAATTTTTAAAAATTGTTAAATAAGCCATTTGTTTATAAAAATTTTTTAAACAATTGGTCACAAACATTTAAAAAAATTGGATTTATATTGTTTATAGCGTATTAAAAACGACTTTAAACAATTGTTTATAAAATTTAAAATTTTTACATCTAAAATGGCATTTGTTTACTTAGCTTGTTAATAACAATTTCAATTTTTAAAAATTATTAAATTTTATTATGTAACTTTGTTCAGTAACTTAATGATAAAGGATTCCAAGGGTTAAAAAATTCTTGTATTTTTATTTTACTCACAGTAACGAATTTAGTAACAATGAAGATGTAATTTTTTAATTAACAAATGGATAGAAATGTGAAAAATAACGAAAAAAATTTTTCAACTGCAGAAATTCGTTCTCTGATATGTTCTGTTAGTGCTAGAATTTTTTTACTTTTTTTTATTAATATTTACTTATTGAAAAATAGTATATTAAACAACGCATTTCATATGGATTTCTGTTATGCCATATGTTATGCCAGCCATATGAAATAAGTTGTTTATAATATTTTTTATATTTCGCCATTTTATCATTTTTTAAATTAATTTATTATTTGATTTTAAAAAGTATGTCGGTAGCACTGTGTAATTTATAACATTTGACAGTTTTGACATTTAAATTATCAAATGTTAATGTTTTAAAATATTTTAAAATGAATAATACACTAATAATAATAAATTATATAAGTAAAAGATGATATTCACATTTATAAATACTTAAGAACATTATAAAATTAATAAATTGCTATTATAGCCACAAATGTCACTGTCAATAATCTTGTCATTAGATACTTCACTCATGTCGCCAACCATTTAAAACAAAAATTTGCGTGCGTAAAAGTTACATTACGATATGCAAAAGCGTTTTATAATGAAGATTATAAGTGCGAAATATAAAAAAATAATTTATGTCATTTGGTCGTTGCGACGGTGACGCGCATGCGAAGCTATTAATCTATCTATATTTCTGACAACTTTTTATCTCCATGACGATTAACATAAAAATTAAAATATGAAGATTATAGTGTGTCACCACACAGTTGAATCTTATTTTTGCCAACAGCAAGGAATTTTTTGCAATATCCTGTGGAATTAGTACAGCAAATAATTTAAATATTCTAAATATTTTTATTTTGGTGTTTTCCGGGATATTCTTTAATTCACAAGAACTTGAAACCTTAATAGTATATTAAACAACGCATTTCATATTTGCTTCACATTTGCTTCACACCACTCTTTAAATTGCTGATATGCATTTTCATACTGGCGCCTCGATTTCTCCGGTAAGAGATTTGAAATTACTGAATTGGCCGCATCTGTCAAGTTAGGTGGGGTACTGCTTACTTCATCGTCGCTCGAAATTTCCATTATTTCACAGTTATAAATATCACACACGAAATTGAGGCAAATAAGAATTCACTCTAAAATAATGAAAATAATTATCAAGAACTGTCACTTTGAAATAATAGGCATGATGACTGATTTTTAAAAACTGATCCACGATATTTTCACGTATATACTTTATCTAAAATAAATGTTATTTTTGCAAAAAAAGAGTTTTTAAATGAGAAATTTACTTTTTAAAAATGCATTTTAAATTTAACGCCAAAACGCTAGAATAGTCTATCTATGACATCATCGATTCTTAAATACCATTTATACTATACTGCGACCCGTGTCATCTGTGGATTCTGTGGTAAAAACGTCAAACTTCAAACATTTTGCAGGTTAAAAGAGGGTGGTGAAAAAAGTTTATTTTGTTTTTACTTATTTTGTGCGATTATAACAGTTATCATAGTCATGAATCCTATTGTGTATCGATGGTGTGCGGTTCCACAATGTAAGAATATATCAATAAAAACTCCGAACAAGTTATTTGTTTACGTTCCAATGTCAATGTCAACAATATTTACGAAAGTACGACGTCACGCTGTTCTGATTGGTGTTTTAGCTAATATGGCGGATTGTTAAATTTAATTAAATTGATTGTACTAACTACTAACCCTTACTTTTTGGAAGTCCATCTTATTAAGGATAATAAAAAACTCTTCGTTTTAACAAAACTTCCAATATTTATTTAAAAACTGCTTTTTTAAAAGACTCAATGACAGCCGTTTCGCTAGACAACTAGCATCGTCAGATTGACATATTGAAGTTACTATTTATTTTTGTAGCTAGGTACCTGATGTTTATTAGGTAGTTATAAGGCTAGACCAAGTATGGAAGTAATAAGACATAACAATTTTAAAGCCTAGATGTTATTAGCCCTAAGGGATTATCCTAATAAACATCAGGTACCTAGCTACAAAAATAAATAGTAACTTCAATATGTCAATCTGACGATGCTAGTTGTCTAGCGAAACGGCTGTCATTGAGTCTTTTAAAAAAGCAGTTTTTAAATAAATATTGGAAGTTTTGTTAAAACGAAGAGTTTTTTATTATCCTTAATAAGATGGACTTCCAAAAAGTAAGGGTTAGTACAATCAATTTAATTAAAACATCTTCGAGAGAAGAATTAACCCGATTATATAAGAAGTTACAAGAGAAAAGATGTAAGGCATCCCAAAACATCTGGTTTAACCAAGAATGTCTGAAGAGCAATTTAATACCCAATTATGTAAACATAAAATGTAAAACTCATCAAAGGAAGCACAAAAAGTAGTTAAAAAAGCACAAAAAATGTGGATAAAAGAGGAAAGTAGAAAGTGGTTTAAAATAAGAGATGCTCTAGACATTTACATTAAAACTGTTCATTCAGAATTAACTTTTTCAATGCATTCAGTAGAATTTGACTGCTTAGATGATAAAATTAGAGAACAGGTCAGTATTTTGAAACATGATAAATATAAGAAACAGATAGGTAAATTAGAAAAATTAATGAATTCACAACAAACCAACAAACAATTTACACAACATAATAACATAGTAAATTCTCATGTACCAATACATTTTGCTCCTCGGTTTGTAAATCTATCAGACACCATTTTTTCAAATAATGAAAATAAAAATTTTTAGATAAAGGTTTAAAATATTGCATACCACCTAAATTTACTAATAATATAAAAGAAATTTTAGCCACTGATTCTGAAATAGCTTTGAGAAAAAATTCAAATAATTTTATTTATGAAAAAATGCAAATGGCAAATCTTATTAGTGAAATTAAACCAGATAAATTTAAAAGTCAAAGTCAAATTATTAAAAATGACATTTTAGCTTTAAAATCAATCAAAAATAAAGTAGATCAAAATAACCTAGTCATTACAAAATCAGATAAAGGTAACTCAACAGTAATTTTAAAAAAAGAAGATTATAAATCTAAAGTGAATGATTTCATAATGTCAAGTAATGTCAAAATTCTAAAGAACGATCCCACTCAAAAATTTTCTAACCAAATAAGAGAACATGTAAATGATTCAAATTATCTATTAAATGACTATGATAAAAAATATCTAGTAAGTAAAAATCCTCAATGTCCAGAATTATATGGAACTATTAAATTACATAAAGAGTCAAAACCAATTAGACCAGTAGTTTCGTATGTTAACACTCCTAATACTAAGGTAGCTAAAAAATTAAATACTATTCTAAATAATTATGGTTACACATCTAAATTTTCAGTACAAAATTCATTAGATTTGATAAATAAATTAAATAAATGTAAATTACAAAAAAATACTAAATTAGTATCATTTGATTTAACTAATATGTTCTCTAAAATTCCTCCTAAAGAATGTATAGTTCTAGTTAAAAAGATATTAGATGAAAGAAATATCCATCCAGGAATAATATCAGATATAATTGACTTATTTAATGTATGCATTAGTCAAAATTATTTTACTTTTGATAACAAAGTATATATTCAAAATGAGGGTCTTCCAATGGGAAGTCCCATTTCTCTAATTTTAGCAAATATATTTATGGATAATTTAGAAAACAAAATCTTTAATTCTAGTTATAAAAACAATATTGTATTTTGGTATAGATATGTTGATGATGTGTTAGCAGGATTTGTAGGTAGCGAACGACAATTAGATATATTTTTTAATTATATTAATACCTTGCATCCTAAAATTAATTTTACTTTAGAAGTTGAAGAAAATAATTCAATTAATTTTCTAGATTTAAAAATTGAAAAAGTTAATAATTTACTAAATTATTCAATATACAGAAAACCAACACAAACAGATGTAACCATACCATATAATTCAAATCATCCTATAACACATAAATTAGCAGCTTATAATTCTATGATACATAGGGAATTTTCAATTCCAATGGACAAAATTAACTTTGATAAAGAAATTTATATCATAAAACAAATAGCTACATCTAATGGCTACCCAATTCATTTGATAAATACATTAATTAATAAAAAAGAACAGAAAGTGGCACTACAACTAATATTTCCTAAACAAACTAAAGAAATTAAAAGTTATAAAAATATTACATATTGTGGAAGTATTTCCAATAAAATTTCAAAAATAATATCTTCGGCAACATCAGCAATAATATCATTTAAAACACAAAATAATGTTGGTACAAAATTGTTAAATGTAAAAACAAAATTACCTAAATTAAAAAATCTGGTGTTTACAAAATTAATTGTCCAAAGTGTAATGCTGTATATATAGGTCAAACACAAAGAAATTTTGAAGTAAGATTTAACGAACATTTAAGAGCATATAGATTAAAACAACCAGATAAGTCAAATTATGCAAAACACCTACTTGAACATCCAACCTCACTCTTTCACACCAATGACATCCAAATACTACACATTTGTAATAAAAAACAAAATTTAGATTTCCTTGAAGAATTTGAAATAAAAAGACATCTAGCAGATCCACAATTTAAAGTTGTTAATGAACAAATAAATCTGGGAAGTTCTCCACTTTTAAAGTGTTTGCTTTGATTGAGTCTTCATTTTATACATAGATAAGACGTAATTGTAACACAAATATATTAAGTTATTGTAAAGATCAGCATGATATAGTTTTTTCCTGGTTTTTCTATATCATTGCACAGTTATACTGATCTTAGAGGGAAATACATCCAGGATAATCCCTTAGGGCTAATAACATCTAGGCTTTAATATTGTTATGTCTTATTACTTCCATACTTGGTCTAGCCTTATAACTACCTAATAAACATCAGGTACCTAGCTACAAAAATAAATAGTAACTTCAATATGTCAATCTGACGATGCTAGTTGTCTAGCGAAACGGCTGTCATTGAGTCTTTTAAAAAAGCAGTTTTTAAATAAATATTGGAAGTTTTGTTAAAACGAAGAGTTTTTTATTAACCTTAATAGTTAAATTTAATGCTTATATTTTTACTAAAATAAATGTAATCACACATGTCATATAAAAATGAGTAAATTCTTTAGAATCTCCGTATCTTATATAGGGTGTGTTCGGGGAGCACGCTTTCGAGCTATGTAGCGCCAAGAGCCATATAACGCAGGAATAGTACTAGATAGCGCAAAATGGCGCAAATAGCGTGCTTCCCGAACACACCCATAATTATAACAAATCAATATTTTAGTGATTCTTATTTACTGTCATCATGCCTATTGTCAACAAATGCCATTTTATTTCCATAGTTACAGTACCTAATTACTTGATTTGGAAAAACAGTTCAAACCAGTTCAATACTTTTTTTCATATTAAGCTAAGCGTTTGTAGAAAAAGTTTTGTTTGCATCTCATGCGCGAAATACTTTGGTGATCCCGACTATTTTTCTCGATCACCAAAGTAGCATTTCGCGCACTAGATACAAAAATATCTATCTTAAAGAACAATATGAAATTAATTAATTGTTATTAGCCACAAATGTCATTGTCAATAGTCTTGTCATTAGATACTTCACTCATGTCGTCAACCATTTAAAACAAAAATTTGCGTGCGTAAAGGTTACATTACGATACGCAAATTCGTTTCATAATGAAGATTTTTATAAGTGCAAAATATAAAATAGTATATTACGTAACGTGTACCTACATTAATAATCTTTTTGTTAATAATAATTAAACAAGAGCAGCAATAGATGTTTTTAATCATTTTATTGTATAATAATTAAATACTTAACATTAGTTATATTGGGTGGAGTTATGTTAGGTTAGGTTAGGTTAGGTTCAATGTAAGCGGGGCGTTTCCCACCCCTCCACTGCGGCCAAACTAGGGCCTATTGTGGCTCACCCCTAAGGGTCACAATACGCCATCCAGTCTGCACTTAACAAAGTCCAAGATCGATTTTGGCGAGACTTGTCTAAAGTCGGTAGGCTCTAGCCGTATGAGGCCAAACGAGCGGAGCCTGATCATTTCTAACGCGGGGCAATAGCAAAGAATGTGCTCTGCCGATTCGTCTGCCACACTGCAGTAGCGACAGTCCGACGTATTGCTCAGACTAAGCTTCCTCAGGTGGTTTCTCAGACGACAGTGTCCAGTCAACAGTCCAGTAAGAATGCGTAGGTTACTTCTACTCAATTCCAGGAGCTGTGCTGTTTTTCTGCTCGAAGGTTGAGATATAAACGCTTTCGAGTGGGTAAGCCCCGGTATATTCTCCCAGTGCAGAAGGGTTTCCCTCGCTGCCCAGCTGGAGATAATGTCCTTGGCAGTGCTTTTTGCTATGCCAAGGAATTGTTCCGGTCCAATAAACGCGGAATCCGTTCCCTTTTTTGCCAGAGTGTCGGCTCTTTCATTGCCCTCCACTCCCGCATGCCCTGGAGCCCAGAGTAGCGTTACTCTGTTATTTGCTCCAAGGTTATTAAGGGATTCGATACAGCTCCACACCAGCTTTGAATCAACCCGGGTAGAATTCAGTGCTTTTAACGCTGCCTGGCTGTCCGAAATTATGTATATGCATTTGTTTACCAGGGGTTGGGCAATCAACTCCCTTGCGCACAAATCTATAGCAAACGTTTCCGCCTGAAAGATAGTAGCGTACTTACCAAGGTTTATTGAAATGTCAACTCTCGGATTTCTGCTATACACCCCGGCTCCCACACCCAGTGGATTTTTCGAGCCATCCGTGTATACAACGCAGTCGGACCCAGAGAAGGAGATTGCACCTCCTTTCCATTCGTCCCTACTTGGGAATAGGACGTTAAAGGCCCTTTCCACGTGTACACGTGTGGCAAGCATGTCTGATACCATTCCAAGGACTTGGTGGGAATTTAACTTCCCCACCAGTCCCGCGTGGTCCCAAAGTGCTTCCCCCGTTATCTGGTTACCTATCGACTTGGCTCTGTAAGAGACCATCCTAGCCTCCTTCTCCAAAAGAATGGGGAGTGGAGTTAAACCAAGAAGTATCTCCATTGCCGCCGTCGGAGTGGTGGACATAGCGCCCGTAATGGCCAAGCATGCAGTTCTCTGCAGACCAGACAACTTTGCTGCAGCAGCTTGTTGTAGTCCTTTCGACCCCCACGCCACTGAGCCATACGTGACCATTGGTTTTATCACCGTTTGATAAATCCAGTAAATCTGTTTGGGATTCATCCCCCACGATTTTCCACAGACCCTTCTGAGATTCCAGAGGGATACCCTGGCTTTGTTTGTTGTTCTCTCCAGATGGGAGTTCCAGGTAAGTTTTCTATCTAGGTTTACCCCCAGATATTTTACCTCCTCCGCAAAAGGAATGAGTTCACCGTAAAGAGTCGGCTGTCGCAGATTATCCAGCTTCCTCCTTTTGGTGAACGGAATGATTAATGTTTTGTGGGGGTTTACCGACATCTGCTCCTCCTCACACCACCTGTGTACTATATTTAGGGCCATTTGAAGGATCTCCGAGATGGTCGCCTCAAATTTTCCCCTTATTATTATAACCAGATCGTCCGCATAGCATTGGAAATCCACTCCCCGCAGGGAGAGAGTCCCAAGAAGCGAGTCCAAGAGTGACCACAGAACGGGCGATAGAACACCCCCCTATGGGCACCCCCGAGCCGCCCTGAATCGAACAGCCTCTCCCTGCAGTGATGACACTACGTACCGATTACCAAGCATTTGGGTGGAGTTAAATTCATTTCACTATCACTTGACATTTTTTTATAATTGTATAAAACTTCAGGCATACAAACAAGTTATAAGAACAATAAAAAATGGGATGTTTTTTGATAATCGTTTCTTGATAAATAATAACGTGTGCGCATGCCGTCAGACGTCAGACGTCAGACGCATGCGCAGACGCTCAATGTGTAAAAGATTTTAAATATGTCGGTTCAATGTACTCCTTATTGTAGTAAAACTCATTTTCGTCATTTTTGAGTGATTAATTTAGTGCTACTGATCGGTTTCTCGCGTAATATTAACATTTACTGCATTCTTAATATTTAAAACGATTTCCAAATAACTCTAAATTTATATATATATATTAAATGCAATCTTATATCTAATAAATGTTATCTGCCATTTATGTAGTATAAAATTCACCTTCAAATATGTAAATAGGAAATTTTGAATAAAATAGCGACGTCTATTGTTGCTAAGTGGTTGCTAGGCAAGCCGTGCGTTTATTTTACGTGCGTAAAGAGATACATTACATAGGTTGTAGATTGTAGGTAAAGTACATTACGTATAAACAGTGTCTATTCAATTATTAATCATGTATGTATATTATTTTTTTTTGTTTAGTAAAACAAATTTATGTACAATATGAGCTCTATAAATATTCAACAACTTTCCTCAGTATCTGTGTTAAATCGAAAGCGTTATTTTTATCATTGCGTTTAATACAAAAAAGAATAATATGTTATAATCTATTGTGCTCAATACATTCTTTAGATTCTAACATGTTTGCGTGCTGTTGTTTACTCTTTAAATCTATAACCATGAGAGGATACCTACGCAACCGCATAAGGTACTGTATAATATGAGACCCGAGTTTACAACGTCTTACAAAAAATTTATTTGAAGCAGTGAATAGTAAGAAGAGATAATCAACTTTTTAGCCCACCATCGAGTGTTGTATCTCGTATTTATTTTGATGTGTTCTATTCATATGCATGTACATCTATTATATCAACATAATATTGAATGAGATTAAGATATGATATAAAATATTGTCTTTTATATCTATTTGGTATTCATAAAAGTCCTCTTTTGAATTTTAAGTGCGTATTTCAGATGGGCAGGGACGGAGTCGGTCAAAAATTCGTTTCTCATTGCTTTGTTATAATATAATAATAATAGTAGATGTACGGTAAGAGTTGCTGTCAAAGTTAAGATATTATTTTATCATAATAGTGAAATTTATTAGGTTTGTTCGTAGAACAATTAGAAACTATCAGAAACCGTCAGAGGCATGCGCATTAAAAAAAAGCGTTCGTAGAAGCAATTTGGTAGTTGGTAATTTTAAAATACTTTGTTCGATAAAAGAAATTTGCAGTTTCGGATCAGTTGCCAACTGTCAGAATAATTCGCTGACCGGGATCCTTAGAACATAAAATAGTAAGGAAGTATTGCTCGTTCAAGGACAGTTGACCGGGATGGTTATCCAAGATGGCTACCGGAAGTTACTTTTTAACAGTGGCGTCCTATATTTTTATTAATAGAAAAATAATTTCCTTATTGAAACAGACTATTATTCAGTATGGACACTAATCATTGTATATTAAAATAACCATTTTAATAAGGAATGTAGAGGAAAAAAAATAGTATACCATTGCCTAAAATGGGGGTGCTAGATTTAAGGAAATAAAACCAATTATATACTACACAATTTTTATTAAAATTTTTCATTCTACCACTATTGGCCCTTAAATTGAATTTTGTGTACACATGTCTAATTTTTTCTACATTATTTATTTTACTTTTACATATAAAATAAATTCTTGTTTTTAAATATGCTTCACAGATGCTTTTTATAAGTTGTTTCCTACGAGGACTTGGTAGAGTTTCAGGAACAGGAAGTGGTGAAATAGTTTCACTGCTAGTAGTTATTATCTCTTCAGCATAAGGGTCGTTAGTCCTTACCTGCATAGAAAAGGTATATATTAGTGAACTGTAAATAGATTTGAAAAAAAATATAAATTTGGTCAATGTTATTAAAGCAATTTGTGGATGTAATAATTACTTACATATTTCATTCTTGCGATTTTAATTGTTGGTATAGCATTTGGTACTAGTATAACAATTACTGAAGAAGTTCTATCAAATGATTGTTCTGTCAAATGTTGGGAGCCTAAAAAGCTATTCTTGCCTGGACTCCAGTTATCTTTATCCACAATATTTAACCATTTCCGTCTAATATTTTCATCCCGTGGGAAACTGTGAATGTAATAATGTGTTAATTAATACACAAATACATTTATTGTACAACGTTGCTTTAGAATACTCCATAGACATATACAGTTATGAGATTAACCAAAAAATTGTAAATTAATGATAATTAAAATAAAATATCCTCTTTCCATTATTGATACGCCTATGTCACTTTAAGTAGATAGGTTAGGGATCAATACAAAGTATTAATTTAATTTAAACATAAAAATATAGTTTACGTATATATAATGTATATTTATTATAATATTAGGGACTTAAAGCAGTTCTAAAAATCACTACGTATCCGTATACGTATCGCAATGCGCATGTGCAGAAGCGATACGTGGGTTTCGTTACGTTACGTGAAACGTATCAATCCGTCACACGTATCTAAGGTAACGTATCACATTATTGTGTTCCGTGATCGCGTCTTTCAATAATTTAGCGATAAAAGTATGTTGTATGCTCAAAAATCATAACCTTATTTTCTGTTCATCAATCATAACAAACATTTCTGTGACATGCGATAATGGATTTAAAAAGAAAAAGATTATTTTACAGTGGCAATCAGGGTTATTCCGGTGGCCATTGTAAAATGGACGACGTTGAAAATATTCCAACAATTTTTCAATGCTCTCTTTCAACGTTGATCAAAAGAAGTTATTCAGGTGACCACACCTTTTCAATGATCACTTATAATCAACGTTGAAATCAGGACAACTATGAAGTTAGTAATTATTATCACGGAACGATGTGAATTCATACTGGATTAACCTCAACATTGTCAATTTGACAAATTTAACAAATTTTGTTATTTCTTTTACTTTGATACGTTTTAGAATGGATAGAAAAAAAAGAACGTCTAAAAAACAATTCCAAATATACGTTAAATATTTGAAGAATCATGAAATATTAAGAACTGGGAAGCTGAACCCTTCTGATGATCCAAAATATATAACAAATATTTGGGACTGCATGACGGCAGAACTTAATGCCACAGGTGACGGCCCCAAAAGGGATGTTCAAGAATGGAAAAAGGTGAGTGGCAGAATGAATATTCTTTAGCCACAGCTAAAGAAGTTACTCTTTTACGTTGTAGGTATTTCGTGAATGGAAAAGTGCCGTAAGGAAGAGGGCAAGAGAAAATAAAGACTTAAGTCATCTTGAGGAAAGTTTCTTACAATTGACTGGTATTGTGGCTGTGACAGGACTTCCAATTGCAGAAGTTCATGATATGGAAAAGGTTGAGGATCTTGGGGAATGTATTACTGATTATGAAGTAATTGTTGAAGAAAATGATGGTGAAAATGAAACTACTACTGCAGAAGAAAATATTGTTATTAAAGTGGATGCTCCTACCAAGACAAGCAAAAAAAAGAAAAATGATAACCCACTTCTTAGTGCTTATATTGAGGGGCAGGAATCAGAGAGGAATGGCCTCTCAGAAATTGCAAAGTCTCTTGACAATATAGCCAAAGGTATTAATAGGTTTTGTGATTTATATGAAAAAAATAATTAATAGGTTTGGGGTAGATAGGTAGGTTAGTTTTGTTATGTGCTGTTTTCCATATTTGTACCCGTGTTCAATGTTCTTTTTTTATTTGTGATGTTTTGAAAATATGCATCTAGTCTGTACCTTGAGAATTTGTGTTTATTTATTTATTTGTAGTTTTTCTTATTTGTACTTACCTGTGTTCAACATTCCTTTTTTTGTGTGTGATATTTTAAAAGTATTTATTTATCTTGTTTGTATCATGATAATTTGTATTTATTTTAATAAATATTTTATAAGAAAACTTGTATACATTCTTTTAGAAAAATGTAAAAAAACAAATGCTGAGCAGTATAAAACTTACCTAACATTCTTACAAAAATATAAAACACATCAAAATATACCTGAAGAGGAATTTGAAAAAATGTGTATGCTTTTGAATAAGTACAATAAAGGCCCAAGTAAAAGTAAAGAGGAATGGCATCAGGTAAATTAAATGAAGTAATTATTTTGTGATTACTTACATTATATTAGACTTTTAGGGAATGGACAAGTAAAACAAAAAGAAAAGCTAGGGAAATATTTCGACATCAACAACAAACAGGAGGAGGTCCCCCATTGAACAGCTTCCTAAGTGAATTAGAAAATTGGCTTATGAATATTCTTGATATGTTAGTTATAGTAGGAATGAATATTTGTGAGCTTGGCCTGCATAAGGAGAAGAAAATGAAACCCACTGTGCTCACAGGGAAAGTTAACAGAGGGAAACAAAAGAGGAAAAGTAAATTATTTCTAAATCTTTTTATGTTTAATTTAATCTTTTTGTAACTTTTAGGAATTACCAAAACCACAAAAACAAAATGAAATGTGATATTAATTTATTATTACTATCATCTATAAACAATGTTATGTTGGCCCTTATTAGATTTTTTTCTATAATAAATTATAAAATCTAATTAACTATTAACTAATTATTAAAGAAATTCCTTATAATTCTATTTCTGATGAGTTGTGCTGGGTTGTTGATATTCATTATTGGATGAGGAACATCATCTACATCTTCATTAACAAATCCTGCAAATTGTATGAATTAGAGATGTTATAAATCTGTTGCTTTAATAAGTGCTCACCATCATCCATAATACCCTCATTACCCCTTTCAATGCACATGTTATGTAGTACTGCACAACTATAAACAATTTTAGCAGCAACTATTGGACTGTAATGCAGAGTTCTATGTTTAAGCAAGCATCTGAAACGTCCCCTTAGAACTCCTATGCATCTTTCAATAACATTCCTGGTGCTCTTGTGTGCTGCATTATAACTTGCTTGAGCCTCTGTTAAATTATGTGTTGCTATTGGTGTCATTAGCCAAGGTTCAAGAGGATATCCTGAATCACCTGCAAAAAAAGAGAAACTAAAATTTGATTACAAATTTTTTAATTACTTACCAATTAACCAAGATGAGTGATCCCCTGCTGTAAAACTGTTTTCCAGAAGTTGCTTTATTTGACATGTTGTCCAAATTGCTGCATCATGCACAGAACCTGGAAACCTAGCATTTATTGCCAAAATGTTAAGTTTTGAATCACATATCTGAAAATAAATTTGAATTAAAATTGAAAAATATAAATGATACATGGTATTACAATTTGGACATTGAGACTATAATATCCTTTTCTATTATAAAATAATAATGGTGGACCAAGTTGATTATTCATTGATGGTGCAACAATGGCTATATGGGTCCCATCAATAGCACCTATTATTCCAGGAAATCCATTTCTCATCTCCATGAAGCTAAAAAATATAAATACTATATAATAAATAATACTAATTGATGAAAAACTTAATGTTACCCCTGTTTAACTGTAGAACGCTCATCTTCATTTGATGGAAAGTGTATTTTAAAATACATTGTTTCAAGCGCAGTATTCACTGCTGCAATGCACCTTGAAACAGAACTTTGGCTCATAGGAATAAAATAATCTTGACCCACACTCTTCTGATAGCTGCCTTGGGCAAAAAAATGTAATGCAACCATAATCTGAAAGGATATGAAGGGCAGAATTAAAGTCAGTGTGTTATCTTTTAACAAACCATACTTTCAATTTTTTGGGAATGAATATTTCCCTCTGTCCATCAGGTAAGTGGGGTCCCAAAGCCATAACCAGATCATTCACCATGTCTCTTGATATGCGATATATACTCCGAAACTGTACTTCAGGCATTTGTAAGGGATCGCTATGATCCCTCAACTGTCGCATCAAGTTCATATTCCTTATTCTAAAAATTAAAGTTTATTAAGCAAGCCACAACTTTAGAACTTGTCTACCTACCTATCTATATCATCGTTTGCTACGTTAATGAGCAGAATAAAATTTGCCATGATAAATAAACCACACACAATTTAACTCACGTAACTCCAACAACTGAGAAACAACGTTGAAAAATACCCTGGCAAGTCCGAAAAGCACTTGCACATAACCAACGTTGCTTATAAAACGCATTGAAAAATGTTCAATTGGGGTTGGTCACCTGAATAGGAAATGTTTGTCAACGTTGAAACATTAACAATAATTGGTAATAAATGAACGTTGTTTCAATTTCAATGGTCACCTGAATAGGAAATGTTTATCAACGTTGAAACATTAACAATAATTGGTAATAAATGAATGTTGTTTCAATTTCAATGGTCACCTGAATAACCCTGAATGACGACATTATTTTTTTAAGGTAGATATCGGGGCTTATTTTTTACGTTAAAAATTAAAACACATGAATCGTTACGTTACGTTACAAACGCATTTGCTTTATGCTTCTTTTTGCTTAGTTACGTATCTCCTTTACGTTACGTATACGGATAAGGATACGTGATAAATTTTTAGAATTGCTTTAAGTCCCTAATAGCTACTTAACAATACATAATTGATCCAAATTTTTAACAGAAAACTAAATTTTTATAACTTGTAAACAAACTATGAGTCATAAATGGTTATCCAATATGGCCGACTTCCGTCGCCAGATTTTAACATTGTAGATATAACATAAACTCCTTCCTTACTATTTTATGTTCTAAGCCGGGATCAAATTTTCGGTTAGAAGCATGCGTACTGTGATGCTGTTGAAAGTGTAGTAATGTATTTTTGGTATTTGGCTATGAATACTACTTTTCTGTAATTGTGAAAAAAAAATAACGAAATAGCAAACCACTTTCTTCTACAATAAAACGTAAGTCAAATTATTTATTGACTGTAATACTGGACATTTTTTAAAAAGCCCTAACACATGCTACAAAATTATTTTCTACCCGTTCGTAGAACAAAAATTGCCGATCGATTTGCAACGAATCACAAACGGAGTGTCTGAGTTTGATAAATTTCCAATCGATTGGAAATTCCTTTCTACGAATAAACCTATTGTACTACCTTACTTAGAAACACGAAACAGAAGAAATTCAGATACTTTGAATGGTACGACAGGGATGTGTGTATTTAGAGAAGATATTTATAAAGAAGCTCTCGATGACATCGAATTGGGAATCTCAATAAACGACCAATATTTAAATATCAGATACACCGATGACACTGTGGCCTTTGCTGACAGTTTAGAATTCTTAAAAGATCTCATTAAATAATGTTTATTTAAAATATTTTACCAAGTCAAATATCATTTACAAGTTTATTTAAATAATAGTAATTTACATAACAAGTTCCGAAAGTAATATTTTACGGGATGAGTAGGAAGTAGAATCACTTTCGGATCGTGTTACGTACAATAATTTTTCTGTGGCCATTACTTTTTGTTAAAAAGGATTGGAAGAATATATTTATATTTGCTTATTATAAACTTTTTTTTTATAAATTACATATAACAATTGCTCTTAGAAATTATTTACTTATGAATATTAATTACACAATTATAGCAGTTACTTATACAAGGTGGTCCAGAATTGTGTACATTAGTTTTCAGAGGTCAAAAAATAAGGGACTTATTTAAACTATAGGTATACAGGTATTTTACTGTAATCGTTACATTTCTGCATAAGCATCAAGTAGGCTTTGGGATTCGAATTATTACAAGAGCACCTTTTTTGCGTAGAAAAGTTTAAGGAAATAATTTTTAAAATAATTAAAAATTAAAAAAAATGTCTTATAATCCCTTCCGAAATATGAACTCCGTAGTTAAAGCCGTTTGGAAGATAGAAGTAATAAAAATTTCAATTCGCCCCCTTAAAGGGTTGTATTTTCCTTATTATTCGGTTTTATAAAAAAGTGTACATAAGGAAGTGCCCTTATTTTTTGACGTACTATGACCTCTAAAAATTAATGTACATAATTCTGGACCACCCTGTATTTATATTACTAGAGATATTCCCATAAGTGGCAGTATTGAAATTAGTATTATTAGATGTGTCAGTCTTTGTACTAGTTTTCAGAATATTCATTTCGTTGTGAAACTTTTCGATCTGTGATGCTATTTAAATCTTATTTCTCAAACAATTTTCTTCGTATACTTCTGCTACACTGCAGTCTTTTCAAATTGGTTATACTACCACCACCATCAACTAATAAAGTTGCTAAGCTTCTTCGCTTCAGTGTCCGGTGTATTCTTTGGGATGCGGTAATTTAAGAAACTCAGCTATTTTGCAGGCGATATTGAAAAGTGTGAATACCAATAGGTTGTGTGGTACATTTTCCGTTTTTGTAATATACAAATAATCTACGATGTGGTGTGTTTAATGGACGTAATGATAAATATTTTCTGTATAAAGAAATAATATTATTTTCTCCAATGACGACAAAGGTTCTTTCCATATTCGTTTTGGTATTGGGAATTTTAAAAACTAACATGTTCATATTGTCTTCTGTCTTTTTTTAAGAAATGCAAAAATTTTTGATAGCGGCTTGCTTATACGAGTATCTATATTATTTTTAATGTTAATTGTGGACTTGAGCATTGAGTTATTGCTCCATAGGCTCGAGGGCTTTAAGATTTTTGATTTTTCCATGCCCCATTTTTGAAATAAGTTTTTCCCTTATATGATTCTTATTAACCATTTGTGTGTTGTATTTAATCAATTTAGATATGTATTTCTTATTCCATCCCAACCTAAAATCCAGGTAACTTGTGATTGTATAAGTGCATAATACATTATTTGTAAATTAGAGATATTTAGAAACTGTTTTAAAAAATTTAATTTAGATATAAGTCCCATTAATTTTGATACCACATTATTTGCATGGAAATTCCATCTTAGATGTCTGTCAATAACACTGTTATACATCATGTTGCTCAACCTTTTAGTTGGGATTTGGCAGATGTTTTAGATGTCAATTTTTAGTGGTCAATTTTTATGTAATTTGGTCACATATAGTTATTTAAATTTAAATATTTGTTGTATTGCAAATATACAACAATTTTGGCGCATTCAGTCATAAATGAAGAAATGGATTTACTATTACCTTCCAAAAATGTTCAAGTGAACAGTATTTCCAGAAACTACCAAAAAAATGATATGGTTTATGTAAACATTTACAGAAACGGTGAATATCGCTGAACTTCTGGAAAAATATTAGCATTGATTGGAAATGTCATGTACAAGGTCTTAGTGTCCGATCAAGAACAACATTATACACGAAGATTACACTATAACCAAATAAAAATACGATATATAAATCAGCCTACTTTAGATAATTTTATCCCTCTTGAAATACTTTTAGAGGAGTTTGACATAAAAGGAAGCCAGAGTTCTTTGTCATCTTCACCCATACTTAAAGAAGATCTTGACGTGAGTCCAGAAATCAGTGATGTCGAGCAACCTATAACTACACCAAGTCAACTTGCCATTTCTGAACCTAACCTATTGCATACCATAATTTTGTCAATGAATAAGAAAATGTTTTTGATGACAGACGGTCTCAGAGTGATCACATCGAAGGTGAAAATGCTTCTACTGGTCATATTTATATGCCTCTAAGACGATGTCAGAGGTCACGACAAAAACCTTCATATTTAAATGACTACATTTAAAAGAATGGAGAAATATTATACATCATGTTGTTCAATCTTTTAGTTGGGATTTGTCAGATGTTTTAGATTTTTAGTTGTTCATTTTTATGTAATTTTGTCACATATACTTATTTAATAAAACCCATTTTTACAATTTAAATATTTGTTGTATTGCACATCTACAACAAATACCAAGATATTTTATAGCTTCAACTTCTGGAACTTAAATATCCCGACATAATATGTTTAATGTTCCGACTCTTTGTTTAAATTTAAGGTAAGTTTGTTATACTGAAACCACTTTTGAATCTCAAGAAACTCTTTCTCTGTTTTTTCTTTCTCAAAGTATTCCATAAAAAATAGCAGTGTCATCAGCAAAACTAATTATTTTGCCAAAACTACCACTATTTATTCAAAAAATTGCTGTTTTAAATTCAATGACAGCTGTTTCGCTAAAAACTAGCATCTTCAGTTTGACATATTGAAGTTACGTTTTGTTTGATTGTAACTAGGTACCTGATGTTGATTAAGTACTTAAGGCTAGACCAAGTATGGAAGTAATAAGATATAACAGTTGAAGAAATTTGTGGAAGAATTGGACTGTATAAAAATATTTAAATTTGTTTTGCCTCAATGCTTAATTATTTATTAAGTTGCTTGCGCGTGGTTGTCTAAAATGGCGGATTGTAACTCCGCCGGAATCAGTCTCCGATATTAATTGTGTTCTGCTGGTTCAGGTTGCAGTTGGGAAAGTACCATAAAAACATCCACTCTTAATAATTATTGTTTTATTATACTCGAAGGACCACCCTTACGGGAATTGAATTTATAATTACAATGGCGATGCTTCATCCAAGTATTATAATAATTATTAAAACATTTCCTTGTTTGGATAACATAAAAAATGCACAACACAATATTCTTACTAACTTTACGTAACCAAGTCTCGAATCTTACTCTCCCCATCGTCCCCGTTAAAAGCGAAATTCAACAGGTCGCTTCATCCCCGCCATGCGCTTTGTTTTATATATTTGTTTTTGAGGAATTTAACCATGAGCGTAGTGGTAAATAAAAAGGGTTGAAATCCCAACAACAGTATTAAAGCCTAGTTGTTATTAGTCCTAAGGGATTATCCTGGATGTATTTTCCTCTAAGATCTGTACAAGTGTGCAATAGAAAAGCTAAGGATTTATTATATTAACACCACAATATCATAAGAAATAAATAGTTGTTTGCAACTTGAGAATGACGACTTTCGATAGTTGTCTTCTTTTAATATTTGGAGAAAACAAAGTGAATAAATAGTAGATACATTCGGTATTTTATCTAGATATTTTTTGTGTTGACAACAGCGCCTTCCTGGTAACACAATACGGATAACTAAACTTTAGGCGAGAATAATTTTTATTGTTTAAATATTGTATTGTTATCATTGACGAATGACATCATCCTAAAACGTGCATCTCTATTTGTTTTGCGTTTACTGTAATTAATATACTTTTTCAAATCATATTTGTTTATTTTAAAACAATATTTATATTCATAAATATGTTTGGCAGCTTAGGCAACTCTGACTATGAATGTGTTAGTAGGATTGCATAATTCTATATATACTTGATGTTTACAGTACCAATTTTAAATTATTATTTTCTTTTTCAGGCGGTTGATCCTAGCTAGGGAGTCTTCAAAAATCAAGTAAGTAAACAACACTCTCATATGTTTATTATTATTATTTTACCTGAATAATTTGGTACAGTATTACCTACGAGGTGTATCACATTTTTTTTTATAATGTTGGTACATATTATTATAATCAAGTGTTCATTGTTTACTTTGTCAGTGACAAAGAAGAGCTGACATAATTATGGCATAATATCTAATCATCTGGATGGTAGGTAAGTAGGCGAAGCCAGGATGTAGGATAGAGCTGTGCCATAGTCACGATCGGAGAGATTATAAAATATAAAAAATACAGTACTGCAGATTGTCCAAATGCAATGCAACCTAATTACAACTACCACAAATAAATCGATTTGTATAATAGCTGACCAGTGAGACTATGGAAAACCAAGAAGGCATCTAAACCAGAACTTAGGTAACCTATCCACAATTTTCGAAGTAGAGGTTTTTGCAATAAAGATAGGTCTGCAGGACCTGCTTAAGTACTACTGCTGGAACAAAATTATAAAAATAAATCAAATAGGATAAAGTTAGTTTGGAAATGAATTCAGGATGTAACATGTCTAGGAAAAATAACAAAGTAACCTTTACTTTAGGATATATTGACATTGAAGGGAGCGAAAAAAACATTCCAAAAAATATTTTATTAAAGAAGCGAATGAAGTCAAATATCTAGATAAAAGACATTTGGAGAGAATTTGTAATAAGAGTTCGGACATGCCACAGTATATGTCGTGGGAAATGAAACTCAAACAAATGTATTGGATATATCTGAAGAAGAAGACCACTAGGGAAAAGCTGAATAAGCTTCAACGGCAGGCATGCTGAATCACAACGGGAGGTATGTCCACCACACACACCGTTACCATCGACATTTTAATAGATCTTCCGGGTCCGGTGTAGAATAGGGAAAATATTAATACTAAAAAGAGACTGGTTTCTATAGTAAATTTTCATTTGCGGGTTATCCAGTATTTTTCGAGAAAATGGAATCAAAAACTCTAATTTTGTAGGCTAAATACACAAAACATTCACTGTCCAAGGTGCGTTATGTCATGTAGATACAAGCGTTGCCACATCTCTAAATAAAACCTATAATATTAAGATTATATTTTTTTACATTATAAATATATGAAAAATATTGATAATAAAATGTGAAATACAGAGAAAATATTACTAACAAAAACTAATCGGTCTTTTTGCATATTATAAAAGATAAAACAAAGATAAACAAACACGCGAAATTCAGTGACGGGTAGCAATGCTACCCTAATCCAACCTAACCAAATCTCACCAAACCTAACCTAACCTAACCTAACCTAACCTAACCTAACCTAACCTAACCAAACCTTACCTAACCTAACCAAACCTTACCTAACCTAACCTAACCTAACCTAACCTTACCAAACCTTACCTAACCTAACCTAACCTAACCTAACCTAACCTAACCTAACCTAACCTTACCAAACCAAACCTTACCTAAGTTAACCTACCTAATCAAGCCTTAGACTAGGAAAGAGAGAGGACTGCGCATTGGAATCAGTTTATGTAACCCACTTACCACCAAACTAATGGCGGACAATATTGACATAGGCGTATCATACGATTTTTCTTATACGATTATTAAATAATCATTTTCATTATTTCGTATTACAAATCTAATTTAAAAAGTCTTTAAATTTATACTGCTCCAAAAAAAAGAACAATCATTTTAAAACATATTTATTTAATAAATATTACAATTTTAATCTATTTTAAATATATGTTTTTATTCCACGCCACTGCAAAACTATTACATCTATGAGCAAATAATAACAATTAAATGAAAAATAATCTTTAAAACTGAATGAAAACAATTTTCAAAATGTATGTACAATTAATTTAAGTTATCATACATAACATATATGTGATTTACTTAAACATCTTGTGGTGACTTGTATTTCAAATGTCAATAACAACAGCTTAACTTCTATTTTTACTTCTGTTTCTCTTAATGGTCTTAGTCAAAATAGATTGTACAACCATTAAGTAAATAGAAAAAGAAGGAAAGATGAAACAAGCGAGGAACAGTTCTCCTTTGGTGTCAGTCAAGTTTTGAAAATAAAGATAAAAACGTCAATAGAATTTTAATTAATCCTCAATCTTACGGTTAGAGTCTTCAGTGGTGACCCCGACATTCCGATCAATTAATAATTATTAAGTCATCTAAACGAATACCATGGCAAATAACGAAGACGCGACCAATCAATCTATTGCGAGAGTCTCCATCAAAGCGCCACCTTTCTGGCCTGAGAAACCCAACCTATGGTTTTCTCAACTTGAGGGTCAATTCCTGTTAAGTGGAATTACCCGCGATGAAACAAAATTTGCATATGTTATATCCCAGTTGGAGAGTAGGATTGCCATAGAGGTTGAAGACATCATTACCAACCCTCCTGCCACGGATAAGTACAACAAAATTAAAACTGAGTTAGTAAAGCGGCTGTCACTTTCGCAAGAAAAAAAAATCCAAAGACTTCTCGAGCACGAAGAGATCGGGGACCGCAAGCCATCACAATTGCTACGACAACTGCGGTCTCTAGCGGGCACATCCATTCCTGACAACATCCTGAAATCACTGTGGATCGTCAAACTCCCTAGAGAAGTAAGGGCAATCTTATCAACACAAATGTCAAGCAACCTAGATAAAATCGCAGACATTGCTGACAACATTTGTGAAGTCTCTTTACCAACCATCAGTGCCATCAACCAGAATTCACAGATAGCAGCTTTAACCGAACAAGTTACTGAACTGACCAATCAGTTATCTCAACTTCAATCAAAAGCAACGTTCAGAAATAATGATAACCGTAGCCCATCTAGAAATAGAAATTATAGCCCGTCTAGAAATCAAAATTATAGACAATCTAGAAATCAAAATTTTAGCCCGTCTAGAAAACAAAATTATGACAGTAATTCAAAAGTATGTTGGTATCATCAAAAATTTGGTAAACAAGCTCGTAAGTGCATTTTACCTTGTGAGTTCAGAAATAGTAAAAATTCTACCATATCACCATCGGAAAACTAAAACCAGGGCAGCCACAGTGTGCAGCGAATTGTGCCTGCCCAAGCTCTCATCGCCTTTTTGTGACAGACAAAAAATCAAAAGTACAATTTTTAGTTGATACCGGTTCTGACCTTTGTGTGTACCCAAAGTCATACTTAAAACAGTTTAAGGAACAGACTGCTTATGAACTTTTTGCGGCAAATGGTTCAGTTATTAAAACATATGGTGCACTTAGCTTGTCTCTCAATCTAGGCCTTCGCCGTGACTTTCCGTGGCGTTTTGTGGTTGCAGATGTGACAAAACCAATAATTGGTGTTGACTTTCTGGCTCATTTTAACATTATAGTGGATGTTCATAATCGCAAACTGATTGACTCTTTGACAGGATTAAGTTCTCTTGCCACGTACTGTACTTTTTCACAAGACAATGTTTCATCTGTACTATCAATAGTGGGCAAGTCTCTGTTCCACAACCTTTTAAGTGAGTATCCGGAAATAACACGTCCAAATGGCATGCCACTTGAACAGAAACATGAAACTATGCATCACATAAAAACTACCCCTGGACCTCCTATTAGTTATAAACCTAGACGGTTAACTGGAGAAAAACTCAACATCGCAAAGCAAGAATTTGAAGCCATGGTGAAACTAGGTATTGCGAAACCCTCTGACAGCTGCTGGGCATCACCTCTTCATTTAGTCCCTAAGAAAGATGGAAACTGGAGACCCTGTGGGGATTACCGTTCCCTAAATGCTAGAACTATCCCAGACTGTTATCCCTTGCCACATATTCATGATTTTTCCCAGTTTCTAACAGATAAAAAGATTTTTTCTAAAGTAGACTTGGTTAGGGCATTTAATCAAATCAAAGTTGCCCCAGAAGATGTACCCAAAACAGCCATAACAACACCCTTTGGTTTGTTTGAATTTATGTACATGACATTTGGTCTCCGCAATGCTGGACAAACCTTTCAGAGATTCATGAATGAAGTGATAAGGGGGCTAAATTTTGTGTATGTATATATTGATGACATTTTAGTAGCATCTGAAACCTTAGAAGAACACATGAAGCATTTACGAGCACTATTTAAGAGACTCAAAGACTATGGAGTAATCATTAATGTTAACAAATGGAGCATCTGAAATTGAATTTCTAGGTTTCAAAGTAAACCAGGATGGTTTACAACCCACAAACGAAAAAATTACAGCTATCAAAGAATTTTCCCAGCCGAACAATACTAAACAGCTACGCAGATTCCTAGGAATGTTGAATTTCTATCGACGCTTTATTCCAAATGCTGCTAAAATCCAAGCACCACTCAATGTACTTCTACAAGGTGCTTCTAACAAATGCAAAAATATCGAGTGGGACCCAGAACTTCAAAAGGCATTCAATGACTGCAAGGATAGTCTTGTTCGTGCAACCCTGTTAGCACATCCAAACCCAACTGCCCAAGTATCATTAGTCACAGATGCTTCCAGTACACATATGGGAGCAGCCCTCCAACAAATGACACGAGATGGTTGGCAGCCATTGGCATTTTTTAGTAGAAAATTCTCACCTCCCCAAGTCAAATACAGCACATTTGACCGAGAGTTACTAGCTATTTATTCTGCTATAAAATATTTTCGCTATTACTTAGAAGGCAGGCACTTTACAATACTCACAGACCATAAGCCACTAACTTTTGCATTTAGCCAAAAACCTGAAAAAGCTACACCACGACAATTCAGATATCTAGATTACATTGGACAGTTCACTACAGATATTCGTCACTTGTCTGGTAGAGATAATATTGTAGCAGATGCCCTTTCTCGTGTGGAATCTACTGAAAGCATTAATTTTGAAGCCCTGGCCAAGTCTCAAGAGTCCGATTCTGACCTGGCATCCCTTATGAACAGAGGTACGGCGCTGGAACTCCAAAAGGTTAAAATCCCAGGTACTAATATCTCTTTATATTGTGACACATCAAGACCTTTCGTCACAGAAAAATTCAGAAAACAAATATTTGATCAATTCCATAACTTATCACATCCAGGGATTAAGGCTTCAGCAAAGCTTGTCAAAGAACGCTTTGTTTGGCCATCCATTGACCGTGACTGTAGGAGATGGGCAAAATGTTGTATCAAATGTCAGCAATCAAAAATACATAGACATGTAACATCACCCCTGGGAACATTTCCAAGCAGCTCCAAGTTCGAACACATCCATATTGACCTTGTAGGACCATTACCAATGTCGCAAGGTTTTAGATATTGCCTAACTGTAGTCGACAGATTTTCTCGACTTCCAGAAGCAGTTCCAGTCAGTGATATATGTGCAAAAACTGTAGCGGAAACTCTCTTTTCATCGTGGATTTCTAGGCACGGAGTCCCACTAACTATTACATCTGACCAAGGCCGCCAATTTGAGTCAGAACTTTTCAAACAGCTCGCAAAAATATGTGGTTTTAAACATATAAGAACCACTGCGTACCATCCTCAGGCTAACGGAATGGTGGAGCGTTTTCACAGGCAACTCAAGAACTCCATTCGCTGCTATGAATCTGAAGATTGGGTCAGCATTCTGCCAACAATCATCATGGGATTTTTAGCAACCTACAAAGAAGACCTCAAAGCTACTCCAGCTGAAATGGTCTATGGTGAACCTATCCGTTTACCTGGAGAATTCCTATCCCCACGTGAACCTACCCCACTTGACCCCATAGACTATGTAACTGACCTGAGGAAACATTTTCATTCCTTAACGCCTACCCCTGGGTCAAGACATTCAAAAAAAACTCCATTTGTTTACAAAAATCTCCACAACTGCTCCCACGTGTTCGTTAGAGTTGAGACAACCCGTTCTAGCATGCAATCTCCTTATGCAGGTCCTTATCCTGTAATCTCCAGGTCTAAAAAACTTTTAGTTGTCAATATCAAGGGTAAACATACTACAGTTTCAATCGACAGAGTCAAACCCGCTTATATACTTGATTACAATTACAACAAACAATTTTCAGACAGCCAAACTTCTCTGCCACCAATAAATAACTTTTTTCCTGCACCAGACGAACTCCCCACATCACCAGTAAATCCAACTCGCCCAGAATATTCCAAAACTAAGTCAGGACGACATGTAAGATTCCCACAAAAATTTACTCCTGATTAGAGAAAAGCAGTGCCGTTACTGTGTTTAGTTTAGTTTTTTTTGTTAATATTTAGTGAAAAAAATATGTTATGTTAAATCGGCGTTTATGAACAAAAAAAATGTTCAATTCTTTTTGTAAACCTTTTTATTAGCGGGGGAGTACTGTGGTGACTTGTATTTCAAATGTCAATAACAACAGCTTAACTTCTATTTTTACTTCTGTTTCTCTTAATGGTCTTAGTCAAAATAGATTGTACAACCATTAAGTAAATAGAAAAAGAAGGAAAGATGAAACAAGCGAGGAACAGTTCTCCTTTGGTGTCAGTCAAGTTTTGAAAATAAAAATAAAAACGTCAATAGAATTTTAATTAATCCTCAATCTTACGGTTATAGCCTTCACATCTATTACCTGAAAGCTGTAATATTAATAGAAATAAATTTCAAGGAAATAGTTTTAAAATATGTTTTACCTATGAAATGAAATTCCTTCCTCTTTTTAGCACCCTGACTGTTGCACTTATAAGCTGCACAATTAACCATTTTCAAATGTCTATTCAGGTAATTAAAAAAGGTAAAAATTAATAAAAAAACTAAAAAAATACAATTCGACGTTCCAAATTTGTTTACCACCAAACATATGTCAAACGTTTTAAACTTGACTTTAATCAAACGCATAAGGTTTTCATCGACATGCGCTGTCCTCTTTCTTTCCTAGTCTAAGAATTAAGCCTAACCTAACCTAAAGGGAGTCGATGGTTGGTGCATACAGAAGGCTAGTGAAATGCCAGAATGTTTCCAGAGCCAGGTGTTGAAGCTGGGGAAGCCAAAGGTGAATCTGAGCTAAAACTTGAGTAACCTGTTAAATATTTAGAGTGCGGTGGAAGCTGTCAGATACGTCATTGTAAAGTAGTAAAATTAGTATTGTCATTGTGATGAGATTTGATATTAAAGATATTAGAAGACTCCCTTGTTTAATTTGGATGTTATCCCGCTCATAACATTTCTGTGGCGCAGTCAGAGAGATTTTTAAAAAAGAACCAAGAGGGAGGAAATTGAAGCAAGCTATCAAAAAGATGACGTCGCTTGGAAGCATTGAACCGTTCAATATCAGTGACCCAACTAAATGGACAATTTACAAGGAAAGTTTTGAATTCTTTCTTACAGCAAACGGAATAACAGATGATGCTAAGAAAAAGGCTGTTTTTTTAAGTATTTGTGGGCCAGCCACATATGAAATAATTCACTCTTTGTTAGCACCGAAAACAGTTTCCAGTGAAACACTTTAAATCATTTTTGATAAGGCATTTCCTGCCTCGAACTTCTATAATAGTGGGCCGATTTAAGTTTCATAGAAGGGACCAGTTACCTGATGAAGTAATTACAGCATATGGAAAAATTTCGGTATAGGGGAACAACTCCGATTTTAACGAATTTTTTTTTGGACACTCCCTAAACATCCCTAAACACTACTGTGAAGTTTTTTTTTTCCGGAAATGAAAACTAAAATTTTGAAAAAAATTTGAAATTTAAAAAAAAAAATTTTTTGGTTCCAATTTAAACAAAAATTTTTTTGGAGAACCCGATAAAATGTAAGTTGAAACCTAACCTAACCTAACCCAACCCAACCTAACCTAACCTAACCTAACCTAACCTAACCTAACCTAACCTAACCTAACCTAACCTAACCTCACCTAACCTAACCTAACCTAACCTAACCTAACCTTACCTAACCTAACCTAACCTAACCTAACCTAACCCAACCTAACCTAACCTAACCTAACCTTTTTTCGGAAAAAAATTTCAAAATTTTAGTTTTCATTTCCGGAAAAAAAAACTTCACAGTAGTGCTCAGGGATGTTTAGGGAGTGTCGTGTCCTAACCTAACCTAACCTAACCTAACCTAACCTGTGCCAATTGGAGCAAAAAAATTTTTTTTTTTTAATTTCCAAATTTTTTCAAAATTTTAGTTTTCATTTCCGGATAAAAAAAACTTCACAGTAGTGTTCAGGGATGTTTAGGGAGTGTCCAAAAAAAATTCGTTAAAATCGGAGTTGTTCCCCTATACCGAAATTTTACCCAGCATATATCATAGAACTCTAAATATATAACACCCCTCCCTTTTAGATGAAATAATCCTCCAAATATTTTGGGGGTTTCCGTTCTCGAACCGGACGGTTCAATGGTGTAATGGGTATCGGTAGTACTTCCTTACTTCTTGCTGGACAAACTGGATCTTTAACCTTCTCACCTAATGCTACGGTTGGTTGAACTGTTGGTCTAGGTTGGACTTCAGGACTTAGCTCTTCATGTTCAGTAGACTTGCAGAAGCCACTTAAGAATGACTGCTGGAACAAAACTATAACATCAAATCGGATCGACTCCAAGTTAGTTTGGAAATGAATTCATGATCTGATATGTTTTAAGTACTTTGGGCACCTGCATATACTGGCATTGAAGGCAACGAAACAAATTTTTGGAATGTACCAAGGTATAGTGCGTTTTTGATTAGCTACAAAATACTTCTCTATTTTCCAAAGTGCCATTTGTGCCATTCTGTTTGATTGAAACCATCTGAAATACATAACTGTTACTTGGTAGATGTTCGATGAGAAACAGTATTTTCTGCATAAGCACTGTATGTAGTTTCATCCTCATCGGATGAATTTGTTGGGTGCTTTTGATAATTGCAGGTAATGCTTTTTTACCAGAAAAATGAATGGTCTTGTATTGCATATAGAACAGGTAAAGAATCATATAAAATTATAGCTGGAGGATATGAAAATGTTTTAATATCGCCTCTTGCAAGAAAGTATATATCACACACTACAGTCGACAGAAGCAAACATGGTCCGCGGAAAATATGCCAACTAACTTCAAGGTTATCACAATCAGCCAATCACGAGCCAATGTTAACGATAATATCAATTTTAGTGGCTGCATAAGTGAGATGAAAATACAACTACAGCGACAAGGACACGCCCACCCAGGGTTCATGTTTGCTTCTGTCAACTGTAAAGAAGATTATCTAAGTGGAAAAACTTTAAAATGTTCACAATATTAGACAGTATATAACAATATCTTAAGAAGTAGAAAATCCGCCGTATTTAGAATGAACATGGAGAACAGTAAGCCTAAGCCCATTTTTATTCGTCAAATCTACTACTTTAATATATTAAAAGAATAAAAAACAATAGGTGTACACATTTAACACCTGTTAAGTTAGGATTACTGTATGCCGACGACACGGTACTCAAAGCGGATATTCAGAGAAAGATGCAATGAATAATTAATTTATAAACAGAGAAAATAAAAACTGCCTATAAGGCCGCACCTACATTAAATCCGTATTTCTACCAAACCGATCCGATATGACGGAGTAAGGTATCGATTTCTTCGATGATTGGGGTCCATTTTTTAATTCCAAAGACAATAAACACGCTTGTTTTTACAAGAAAATTAAAATAAACTGAAGTAAATAGTCAATGGTACGATTTACGAAATTTATATGTTTTATGGATTTGCAAAAAATTATGGATAATGGACTGGGAAAGTGTGACGTAAAAATTTGTGTTCTATGCTGTTGAATTGGGAAATGTCAACGAAATGATTCCAAACGGCAACATTACAAATCTCCAGAAATAACTTTTGTTTGAAGTATTTTGTTATTATTATACTTTGAAATATAACGGAAGTATCATAATTAAATACATATAAGCAAAATCTTTCCAAATTCGATTTTTAAGGTACCATTTTTGTAAGTATTCTTAAAATTTATGATATGTAAATCATATGAATGAACACTTACCAATGAAAAAACAGTAATTAACTCCCAAAAATCAAGAAAATACAATATAATAGTTAACACTTATAAAACATACCATAAAAAAAGTTGTTTGGAATCAGTTGGTTTGACGCTTACGTCACTACTTTCCCAGTCCATTGGAAAATAATAGAAATAATATTAGTACAGTAGTACAATAGTTTATAATTTGCCTTATGGTCTAATTTATTCGAAAATAACTATCTTTATCATATTTTATTTTACGTTTTTATAATCATTTTGACATTTACTCATTAAAACGCGTCAAACTGTCATGGCGTATCGAATGACGTCAAAGTCTGCAAAACAACAGCTGTGTGTGTTATCTTATGATTGGTTATGTTACTGCATTGATGGGAATCGTCCTTGGATATAATACTTAAAGGTTGTGAGGTTAGAACGAATGAATGAAGTTGTAAAGTTTGTTTTGTTTCACAGACAATGACGTCACGCACTCTGTTAGGTATACAGTGTCACGTGACTAATAGTAAAGTACCCAAATATCGGATACTTTTTTTGAACCTTAATATTAATTTGAATACATCAATAAAGCTACAATGTTTTGAAAATAAAACAAATAATAGGCTATAGAGAATCATATATTAAACCAAAAATAATCATTGCCACATGTTAAAAAATAAAATTTAAGTTTTTCGAAAAATGGTCAATTTACGTTGACAAAAAATAATGTTCCGAATACCGGATAGGGTATCCGATATTAGGATAACGATATAAAACTAGCCATCGAGGCAGAAATTATAAATATATTGAAAAGGTATATTTAAGGGTCATTTCAAAATTTATTTTAATTTAATATTTTATTGTTTATTTTCAGAGAAATGTCAAAATTTGAAGTAAATGTCAAAGTTAATTTTTATTAGGTTAGATTAAAAAAAATTTATGTAATGTAAACAAAACTTGTATTAGGTTAAGTATAGATAAGAAATGTTAGTAAGAAAGTATGAAGTGCAAGTGAGTAGTGATGAAGAAGTTTGGTTGCCAGGAGAGAGAAGTTTTGACAGTTAGTTTTTTGAAAAAGTCAGGAGAAGAATAAAATGAATTTTTAAAAAAGTTAAACAGGTTTAAAATTATAATTTATAAAGAAGTAAAAGTCGAATAGAAGAGGTGGTAATTAATAATAAATAGAAGAAGTTTGGTGGATTAGAACATTGGAGAAGGTGATTTGGAAAGAGTAATAATAGAATAAAATTAAATAGCTAATTTATATAAGACTAGGAAGATAAAAAAAAGGTGTATTATAAGAATAGAAGGGTGGAGATCAAAGAACCAGGAAGTACAAGAAAGAGAAAAAAAGAGTCAGAAGAGGAAAGAAAAGAGGAGAATAGTGATAGTAGAAAAGGACTCTGCGGTAATTAAGGTTAGCTAAGGTAGTTAAGAATAGATAGGTAATTAGTTAAGACTAGATAAGGTAGATAGGTAGCAGCTAGGGATTAGGTAGATAGAAATTAGTTAAGAATAGATAGGAAATAATTAGTTAGACATCACTTGACAAAATTTCATTTGGTTGATTATTCAAAATTCAATTTAATAAAAAAAAAATTTAAAATAAAATTTGTTTGAACCCTACCCTAAGTAATTAAAGAAAATTTACAAATAAAAACTTTTAAATAAAATTTGGTATTGGGAAAAATTATCTCAATATATGTCTTTGTCTATATTGGCACAGTCGGCATGAGCCCACCTGATACATTTTGAGCAATGAATCCACTGTCCACCCGAGGTGTCTTCAGAGAAGAGTCCAGAACAAAACATACATTCTGCTTCCTCTTCCCCAATGTCACAGTACATGTCAAAATCATCATCTAAAATGAGTACTTCATCTTCTTAAGATAAACTAAAAGATTCCTCGTTCTTAACACTCTTCTTCCTAAAATTGGTTGTCATTGTCTTCTTAGCAATAGATTTTCCTTTCTTTTTATTTGTTTTTTTTTTTAGGAGGATTACATTTGTCTGTTTTCAATTTCGGAATTCTCTTTATCTATGTAGCTTTAGCTATGTAGGGATTATATAGATAGATAAGAAATATTTTGTCCTAATATCGGATATCTGATATTAAGACAATTTGACCATCCGATATTAGGCAAATTGTCTCCTGTTGAAGGTCAAGGTTATGGCACAAAAAAACTATAATAATCCATTTTCCGCATGCCCTTAATTGAAGTAGACATATTATAGACTAACTTAAACTACAGAGACAAATTTAAAAACTTACCTGAATGTCTAAAAATTACGTTTTCAACTAGCACGTTTAAAAACTCGGAATGTGACAGTTCGGTATGTCATACTAGAGACATCTATGTTGTATGAGATACACTAAAATATTATTAGAGGGCTTGGGTTAAGCTCCATGCTAAACTGTAGACGGGTTTCTTCGTAATCAGATTACAGATTTCTTCAAAACAGAACTATCCGTTATTAGGCAACTATCTGATATTAGGGCACTTTACTCTAGTAATTATATATTTTTGTTTTTCAGAAATATTAATGAATCAAAATTAATTCGATCGATGATATTGACATTCAAGATATTTAACGCAAAAACTATCATATAACACAAAAATCTCTTTATATTTGTCTTATTGTCAACTACCCTATTCTGCTGCAGTATTAGTATTAATAGTGATGCAAACTATAAACCCTTGCTTGTAATGTGGCTACTCTAGGTGGATGCGGCTTTATTTCTTTTAATAAAAAAGGTATAAGACGTTAGTGTAGTTGGGTTAGGTTCTATGTAAATGGTCGTCAACGTCCCACTGAAAGATCTATTGTGGCTCACGCCTAGGTTATAATCTCTAAAGAAGCTCATCATGGTCGTTGGCGACACTTCCATGAAGTCCTTGGGCTTGATGCAGACAAAATTTATTGGTCATTAGTCTCTCGAGCTCTCAGCAGTTATACAAGATATGCAACGCCGTTTCATCCTCACCCTGCCAGAATTTGCAGTCCGCACTCTGCCATTACAATTGTTTTCATATGCCCATATGCCTGCTCATATTCAGTAGCTCTTGAACCTCTTTTTAAAGAGATCTCTTACAAATGCGTGTCAAATTGAGTGCCTTAAACTTTCTAGGTCGAAACAGTAAGAACGTCTCCTTCGATCTACCCAGTTTCATATTAAAAACATTAGATTTTTTTAAACAAAACTTTTACTATATATTTAAAAAACTGCTCTTTTAACTCAGTAACAGCTGTTTCGATAATGATCATCTAGCTACTCTATTTGCTATGGCTAGGAATGGCTCCGGGCTTATAAATGCACATTTAGCACCTTTTATGGCTAGAAAAGCCGCTTTTTCGTTCCCCTCAATGCCGGTATGCCCAGGTGCCCAAAGTAAAGCTACTTTGTTATTTTCCCTTAGATGTATTAGATACTGAAGGCATTTCCAAACTAACTTGTTGATCCGATTTGATTCCAGTCACTTTAGCGCCGCGTGGTTATATCGAAAATGATTTTTATTGATTTGTTCCTGTAGTCACGCTTAAGTATCTCCTGCAAGCCCATTTCCATACCAACCTCAGCCTGAAAATTGTGGATAGGTTACCCAAATTCTGGCTCAGATACACCCTTGGCTCACCCTCTCTTGGTCTTAGAGCCGTTCGTGTACCAATACTGGTCAGCCATTATAAAATTCGATCTATTCGTTTCCCATTCTTCTCTTTCTGGGAATAGGAAGGTAAATGACTACTGGGGCCCGATCTTGAAAAATGTCACTAGTGACAATGACAAAAAATGTCGTTTGCAAACTGGAAACGTTGAAGTGACATTAAATGTCTCTCGTAAAGTAGTGATGGAGACTTTTAAAGTCGCGAGAGACTTTTTTCCGATTCGGCGCATTAGGTTACTGTCAAAGGTGTTTTCATGAAGGATAACCTTATTTTTTTAACCTTCAAAAAGTTACGATTAATTACGTGGTGGTGAAAGTTTTTACAAGCTTTATTGTTATTAAAAATGGACTTAAACATCTTTCTGAACATGTTAAATGATTTAGAAGAAAATGAGGACGAAGAAGAGGTTGTAAGAAGGCGGAGGACCCCAGTGGACCCATCAGTTTGAGTAATGTTTCATTTATAAAACTATTTCGGCTTGACAAAAATTCGATTAGAAATTTATTAGTGCCATTGTTGAGCCCGTTCATGGTCCAACCCCCTCGTCAGTCAGCCTTGACTATTGAAACGAAGGGCCTAAAATTTCCAACAGTTTGGAATCTGTCTCGTCTACTTCCATAACAGACGGAGGTCCTCCACCAGCTCCTTGGACATATTTTTTCTAATCTGAGACTTTTGCCCGTATTTTTTTTCATATCAATCCATGCCTGCACTTTAATGATAGAATGAAGATTATAAAAACTAGGACGTTTGGGGAAACTTTCCCCTATGCAGTTCCTCATTCTGGCCCATAAACTCCACCAGAAATTCTTTTTGTTTTTTGTTGACGTATTTCTTATCACTCATTGTATTTTCGATTATAAAAAATAAGTATTAAACAGTTGATAATTATGTGAGGTTAGAACGGATAGAACGGTTTCAACCGGAGTACCAACCATAAATAGAAAAAGTTACTAAATATTCTCACCTTTTCAAGAATAGCAATTTTGTGTCTGCGGTTGACTTTTTTATTTGACATTTGACGACTAGCGACATTTTTTGCTATTGTCACTAGTGACATTTTCCAGGATCGGGCCCCTGGTAATTATATTTAGATTGGATTGCATCTTGTACCATCTCCAGTAGCGAATGATTTTTTATTATCTCTCCGGCCCTGACCCTAACAATATTTAATCGTACTAGATTTAAAATTCTCTACTTATAAAATCTGCAATAGACATGGTGTTTACTTTTTTCTTTTCCTGTGGTTCCTGTTTATATTTTTATTTTATTTTTTTTATTTTAGAATATCTTTATAATTATATTGTTAAGGGCAGAAAGTCCTTCAGATTAAAAAGAAATTTGAATCTAATAAGTTATTATGCATTAAAAATTACATTCAGTTTTTTCTAACTTTACACCCCTATGACTAATTTAAAGAAACATTTTATGAAGTTTTACTGACTTTCTGTCCTCGGGATTATAGAGACCTGTATTTCTGCGTTTAATTTTTTTTATGTCATACCAGATCATTATTGTGTTTTTATTGCTTAGTTACCAACTATCTAATGTCGTACTTTATGCCCGTGCGGGCATAAAAAGAAATAATTTTTTTTAACTTATTTAATAACCTTTACTAATTATAATTACAAACGGAATATAGTAATATATGTAAATATTCGATGAACATTATTTTGACGAATTAACATAAAATTGGCAGTTCTGAAAAGATCCGGAGATAGTTAAGTTGCCTGCAGCAAATGATTCATGTTTCAATGTTTGAGTATCAAATTTCTGTACCGAAACGCCAGACCCGGAAGGTACACCTGCTAGTATTCTTGAAACTTCATTTTTTGAAGATAAACTATCCTCTAAATATCCTTCAGCAACCGACATACTCTTCCATCCACCATGGCGCTTCAACGTGGTCATACTGGCTCCAGCCCCTGCAAGAAGAGTTGCTGACGTTCGACTCATACAATGACCTGTATATTTCTCAGGATCACTTAAACCCAGATATTTCGCTAAAATGGACGGGATTTTTCCAAACGTGTTTTTTCCTACAGGTTGTACACTACATCGACCCTGTCTATAGGTCAGAAAAAGCATTTTTTCTGAGTTATCACGTATAATCTCTTAGCTTTAAACTGTTCATTTCACTCTCATCTATAATGGTAAAAATGCGTTTTTCATCGGTCTTTGTCTCTGGTACATTTACCACAAAAACCGATTTTCTATCTTCTACATGAGTAACTAACATGTTCACAAGTTCTTGCCGTCGACATCCACCAAATATTCCAAATATTAATGCAACTTTTTTCATTAAAAACGTCTCGTTTATAAATAAATTTTAAAACATCTTCTCTAGACAGAATTTTATACTTCTTTGCTTTGTAGCCTTTTGAAGTTTGCTCCAAATATTCCATTAACTTATAGTAATTAGCAATGTTAATATTTTTATTTATACTATTAAAGTTTTCTTTACCATGGAATATTTGGACCACAAAGAACTCGGAGCAAATGTTTTAGCGAGATCGCCGAAGTGTCCAAGCAACACAGTTTCATTAACATCTTTTACGTAGGTTTCTTGCATCCAATTTAATAATTTTTGGTATTCCATATCGTAAACTTTTTTAGGCTTTTGTGGCAACAGATTTTCAGTTGCTTCCTTTGCTTTTTTAATCATTTCGTCAGTAATTCCAAAATCTTCGTCCATTTTGACTTCTTACTTTGAGACATGTAACAATTATTGCGATTTTATGACATTTGCGTTTGTCAACATTCACCTAGCAACGATATTGCCTACTATGAGAAAGTGGCAATGTTATTAATTCAAACCGGATTTTTAAAATACTGATTTGTATTGAGATTGGATTGCAATAACGAACTAATATGACATAAAAGTTTGTATGTAAAGTACGTTTCACAATAATTCGTTGATTCGGGACCTGACCTTAGGGCCACATGTGTTCTATAGGATTGAACATGCAATAATATGGGGGAAGCCGTAACACTGTGTGGCCCATATTTTTAGCAATAGTATCACAAACGTATTCTTTTTCAATACCGAACGCTGCTACAATTTGTAAGAGATCACGTTTTGTGTACGATTCTTCAAAATAAAGGTCATTTTTTAACAAATACTCTTAAATTTCCCATTTATTGTTGTTGCTATTTTGTACTTTATTTAATTGACGGCTATGATAAGTTGCATTGTCCATTACAATTATACTTTTTTCCGGTATATTCGGCAATAAATAATTCTCAAACCAATCTTCAAAAAGTTCTGCTGTGATATCTTCGTGATAATCTAAACTTGAATCTTTAATATTCTTTGCTGATAACAATAAAGCGTTTGGAACCCAACCTGTTTCTGATCCGGCATGTATTATTGTAATTCATTGTCCTCTATTTGATGGAGCCTTTGTTTTGCAATTTCCCGATGAATCAACAAAACCCTTCGTTGGAGTATCATGGGTGTCATACCATGTCTCGAAAGGTTGAAAGGTTTCCACTTCTATATTTTTGAATAGCTTGTAAGTAATGACAACGCCACATTCGTAAACAATATGACTCCATTATCACTCGTCTTTTATTAATGGTACAATATTTAAATCCCATTTGAGAAATAATTCTCCACAAACTTGTACGGCTACAAATAATTCCCGTGTCGTCTTTAAGTAACCGTTTTTTTATACAATCTAGGGTTGGTATCATTTGTTCTTGGTATAGGACATATATCGTTCGTCGGATTATATCTTTTTGTATTTCATCAACACATTTGGTATTATTAACGTCACTTCGTTTTTTTCGTTTACTTATTGGCTTATTGATAATATCTTTTACTGTGGATATTGGGGTTTTGGTTAACTTACATGTTTCTTCTGCTGCATCGGTTACACTATAACCTCGATTATTCAATGTTTCAAACACATTTTTCACAATTTGTTTCGCATCCGGCGATAAATGCACTTTTTTTGTCCAAGGACGACACATACTTAGTTATAAACACAAGATTACTTTCAGAGTATAATGTTTAGTACAAACTAAAATTCTAGGAGAGAATTTTAAAAACAAATTACCCCGAAACTCCCACTTTCTCTTCCAAGATGATTAAGAAAATCAAAAATCATTTACTAATGATTTACTATTGATGGTCAGTAATAATAATTTAAAATTTTACCTGAAAAATATAAAATCCAAAATATATCTTCCTGGACAAAAATAAATAATACCTTTCTGTAAATGTTCGAAGAAATATTAACCACCTTTTATTAGCAATCCCTTAAGAGCAGTTAAGAGCTGGTACCAAGTCAACGAATTATTGTGAAACGTACTTTACCAATGGCATAAACAGATAGATGTGTATACCCTCGGGCGACTTACAAACGTCGCCCTCAGGGCATAAACATCTCTTTATACCCTTGATACATAAATAACTATTTTATATAATAAGTAAAAAAACGATTGCATTTAAAATTCATTGTGCCTACACTCTTAATAAGAAAATTAACAGACGTACTAAAGACGAAGAAAAAAGTGTTTGGAAAACTGAACAGGTGAGCCAGTAAACAACGAAAGTTGTAAAAAAGATACGAACGCCCGGTAAAAGTGCCGGAAACGCTGCCCAGTCTGAAGTAAAGTGCAAACCAGTTCCGGGCTGGTGTCGGAATATATGCGATATCGTGTGAGTGCAATCACCAACTCCATTAAAAAAACTGTTCATTTTCTAGTCCTATGTGAATATTTGGAAATTTTGAATTTAATTTTGAAATGAAATGAAATAACTGTATTTGTCAACGTGACAAGTATACAAGTATAGTTTCATTAACAGCCACTGGTACACATTAATTTTCGTATATTTTCTCAAGCAACATCACGATTTTTAGCCTGCCAGGCATTATTTTAATAGCGCAATCCGCTGTATATTTATGCAATCGAGTGAAACTGTAAATATTCTTTGAAGCAAATCAATCTGCGTATGCGATGTTTGTTTTTTTCTCATACAATGTAATCAATTTTTAAATGTTATTCAGATATTAAACTTTGGCTCGCAATATCTACTGTGCAAAAATAGTGCTTGGGTGTTATATGTTAAATTTAACACAGCTGACTGTGTGGATTTTTCGAATCGCAAAAAAAATCGGAATGAGCAATTGCATCTTTGAATCTCTCTAATCTAATGCGATCAGATTTTTTTGCTTTTATAGGATTTTTATTTTAAAATCCCGTTTTTTGTTGACAAATGTCATTTAGCTAGACAACAATTGTTTTTTATTTTACTGCCCTTATTTATTTACAACCTGCATTAAAAATTTACAGTTATAGTTTATTTATTTGGATTTGGCAGCTAAGAAAAGTCTTTAAATCGTAAAATGTTGTAAACAAGACTCTAAATCATCATATTTTTATCTTCTTAGTTAAGGGATAGGTATAGGATATTTAGAATATTTTGTTTTTCAATTTTAACGAGAATAATTGTGGTCGTTAGGGGTGCTAAGGGATTAAGATAACCCTATGTGAATAATTGCAAAAACACGAAAAGAAAAAACTATTGTTTTAAATATTCATGATGCACTAATACATCAAGATGCATGAGCAACTGTTCGTGATGTGGTGACTAGGTGCTCCAATACGACCGGTATTAGTGAACGAAGTATCTATCGATTTTTAAGTGGGAGAAAGCAGGGAAATGTTAGTGAACCAAAAAAAACACGTAGGAAAAAAGTCCATTATGGTCAATAACTTTAATAGACATATCATTAGAATACAAGTCCATTCTTTGTACTTAAATAAAGAGATTCCGACTTTGGACAAAGTAATGACTGTTATAGCAGAAGTAGATACGATTCGCAAATTTGGACGAAATACGTTATGGAAACTCCTAAAAGAAATTGGTTTAAGTATGAGTCGCATAAAAAAACGAAATTTTTTGAATGAGAAGAAATTATTTGCTGGAGAACACAATACTTAAGAAGTATTAAAAAGTTTCAGAGCGAGGAAAGAACTATCTTTTATTTAAATTAAATGCTCGAGGAAAAGATCGCAGACTAATAATCGCACACATTGGCTGTGAACATGGTTTTGTAGGTTTAGCCCGGGAGCCAGTGATAGTATTTTGCGACCAATTTTAACCCTGGCGATATTAATGTGGAGTGGTAAATTCAATTGTGCTCTAAAGCTTAGTGATCGTCAGCAGGCGCACCAGTGGTGGGTGGGCCAACGAAATTGACGAAAATACGTTAAAAAAAATTTGAGTTTTAGTCATTTTAATCCTGGTGAAATTTATAGAGATAATTGTTAATATAATTATTTAAATAAAAAAAGTCGTCAGCCGAGTGTATATTGGTGAAAAACCCGTCAGCTGATCAGGAAAAGTTGTAAAAAAATTTTCAACTTTCAGTCATTTTAATCCTTCTGAAATTCACAGAGATGGTAGTTTATATAATTATTTAAATAAAAAAAATCGTCAGCCGGCTGTATGTTGGTGGAAAACCCGTCAGCCGGCCCAATCAAAAGTAAGCCGCGTGAGCCGAGGGTGCTACCTACCCGCGTTCGGCTGACGGGGTTTCCACCGATCTACAGCCAGCTGACGATTTTTTTTATTTAAATAATTATATTAACTATGATCTCTATGAATTTCAGAAGGATTAAAATGACTTACATGTAATTTTATTTGACTTGAGGTTCACATAATACGTACAAACCTTATAGGTAATAGTGATATATATTTCACGTATTGTATGAGGTATTTTAAATTATTAAGTTGTATAAATATGAATTGATCGTATTTCTTTATAAAATTAATAAAATTTATGTAAAATTGACAATTATTTTTTAAAATAGAATTTATTTTTAAAAAATGCAATTTTTGGTGAAAATATAAAATTTACTAAAAATGAAAAATTAATTAATCATCAATCTCTTCTTCACTTTGGCTAGTGCTACTATCATCATTTTCTGATTCATATTCAGACTCACTATCAGAACTGGTATTTGAAATAAGTTCATCATCTTTATCTAAAAAAAAAAGAAATAATAATTAAGCATTGACACACCCCATGAAATAAAAATAAAGAGAATAAAAAGTAAATGAAAAATTGTTTACCTTCTTCTGGCTGAATTGTTATTTCATCAACAGAAGTTGGTAACTGGCTACCAGTGAACCAGGTAAAGATGAATTGGTTGTCTATTTCTGTCCAGCCATACTCCGATGGATCGTTGGCATTAGGAACTTTTAGGTGTGCGTGTGTCCAGGTTTGGGCTATAAAACATGCTCTTAAAAATTGCTGATATAATTCTGCTTGGCATGGTGGTAAAGCTGACCCATCGATGTTTTTTGCAGGCAGTTTAAAGACGTCGTTTGTAGGAATTTTATAATGCTTATGAAACGTAGCTTCCCTTGCCTGATTTACTTTTTTTAATTTTCCAAAGCCATATAAAGCACAAATAAATTCTTCTATTACACCAAAAATTTCTTCATTATTATCTAAATGCCTAGACATTTGTATGAAACCTTCAGTGAAGTGGGAACTTGCTCTCATAAGTGATAGTGGTCGCTTTTTACCTTTTCTAAAGAATGACGGATTAAAATCACACCCGGTCAGAGCATGAAAGGCTGACAGCGCAACGCTTATATCGCTTATAACAGTTTCATACAGTTTCGTAACGTTAATATAACGATGATGATTACCAGTACCAACTTCCATGTATATTTGAAGTTTCTGCTCAATTTTATTCATATTACTGAGCATAATTATCAAAACGTCAGTATCTGAACAACGAATAGTAACGTTTGCATCGAAGTGTAATTTGAAAACATGGAATATCATCCGAGATATCATCTTAGTATCAGCTTCGTCGTGGGAGGGACAGGTTAATGACGGCTCTAAAGTTTTTATTACTTTACCATCATTTGTTTCATACTTATAGCAAGATTCAAAATTGACGTAAATTATTTGTATCTGTAAATTGTAAACTGTAAATTTACTTGCATATCCATTAACTGGCGTTAATGGATATGCAAGAACCTTTGCTATGTCAACTTCTTTTTCCAAAGAAATAGAAAGAAGTTTGCCAAAAATGTCGCGCTGCATCCTAAGCTCCACTTCCTTTCCGACAATCAACAATTTTTTTTTATTAATGGTACTGGCAAAAGTATGTAATTTGTTTTGCGAAATGGATTGATCAAATTTAGTTGGGTTGTCCACGCACAATTTGATAAAATTTTCTCGCTGTTGGTTTCCAATTTTTTCCACATTTATCAAAAAGTTAGTGACATTTTCTGGCGCAGCTTGGCCAGTTGAAATATTGTATAAGTGATCTTTATTCAAAAGTTTGTCAAAAGGATTGATATTACGTTTTATTCCATTAATAAATCTATCTAGTTGGTTACTGTTTTTTTTTTATTTCACTCTTTTTAAGATCTTGTGTCACGTCATTTTATTTAAAAAAATCATGTAAATAATTTTCTTTTATAACAATTACTTTTTTTAATAAAAAATATCTTATCAAACTTTTTAAAATTAATCTATTTTTTTTAATAATAATGTGAGCGGCTGTTTCGTAAATTTACGAATGAAAATTTACATATTAATACATAAATTATTAATAAAAAGTCATTTTAATCCTTCTGAAATTCATAGAGATCATAGTTAATATAATTATTTAAATAAAAAAAATCGTCAGCTGGCTGTAGATCGGTGGAAACCCCGTCAGCCGAACGCGGGTAGGTAGCACCCTCGGCTCACGCGGCTTACCTTTGATTGGGCCGGCTGACGGGTTTTCCACCAACATACAGCCGGCTGACGATTTTTTTTATTTAAATAATTATATAAACTACCATCTCTGTGAATTTCAGAAGGATTAAAATGACTGAAAGTTGAAAATTTTTTTACAACTTTTCCTGATCAGCTGACGGGTTTTCCACCAATATACACTCGGCTGACGACTTTTTTTATTTAAATAATTATATTAACTATCATCTCTATAAATTTCACCAGGATTAAAATGACTAAAACTCAAATTTTTTTTAACGTGTTTTCGTCAATTTCGTTGGCCCACCCACCACTGGTGAGACTGCTGACGATCACTACGCTTAAGAGCACAATTGAATTTACCACTCCACATTAATATCGCCAGAGTTTAGATGACTGACAAAAAAATGTCACTGGCTCCCGGGCTAGTTATTGTAACAAAGTCAACCAAAAATTACCACGAGGAAATGACCTCTGATGTTTTTGAAGATTATTTTTCCCAGCTATTGAACTTTTTGTCAAGTGCTGCAAAGGTTGTCTTAGATAACATTTTAACTAACTAACACCAAACACTAACTGACTTTTGTATAAAAATTTCTTAATTTTTGTGTTGATGCGATTTCAGAAAAAATAGTATGTGCACCTCGGAGTAAAAGCACATTCCCAGATTCCAATGTTTGTTGGCCTCGGCCAACAATTTACATTGTCGTCCGGGAATGTATCGCTTTTACTCCTAGATACACAATATACTATTTCTAAAATATCACTCGTCCTGTAAAATTTTACTAGATAAATTCTTATTTTCCAGACTGGAACCTTTTTTATTGTAGGCAAAATTACTCAACCAATTTATCGATTTCATAAATTCTGTCGTGAGTAAAAAAATGGGTAGAAAATCATAGAAACTATCAAAATCTAAAGGGCTTCGGGTGCAAAAGTTGTAGATACGGCACAGACCCCGTATAATAGATTTTCCCATCTCTATCATGTTTGATGTTATTTCCAATAAACTTTCAACTCTGTTTTCACATTTTTGAAATTCAAGAGTATTATAATTATCTTGTTTACGTATAAAACCGACTTAACTGGAAACAAATTGAAAATGGTATACAATTTTTTGACACTTTTAGAAAATAACTTGTTAAAGATAATAAAACGACTTAAACATAGAACTCAATAATCAGATATATATGGTAATAAAACAGATAGCCAAGAAAATCTATAAATATTAAGCAGATTCTGAAGACATCAGAATAATAAAATATCTTAAATTTAAATAATGTTCTATTAATCAAGGAAAGTTCTTATTAATGAATCTATTTTAATATTTTTCTACTCCTATACTATAAGTTTTTAATTAAATTACAATTTTCAATTTTATAATAATACTCATTATAACACTGGTTATTATTATGAAACTGAAAAATTGTCCAATATAAATTTAGATTTTTAAATAACTAAGTAAGCAAACCCAATATCTTCTGTAGAATGTTTGACAGTTCGTGTTTTATATGACACTTTCAATCTTTTGAGGAAAAAAATCTGCAACATTTTTGCCACCGGACCAAAAATACGTAATGACCAAGGTTAATACATAATTAAATTTATTAATTTTTTTACAACAGTTTATTACTTATTTTGTATAGCAGTAACATTTCTCTGTACCATTATGTTAATGTAACTTTAACATGGGTTTGTAGCTCAATGAGCAAAGGCGCTAGCTGAGAATATTTTTCATTTGTACATACAGACTCGGTAAAGTTTACTTTTTTTAATTCTATAAAATTAAACAAGTACAAAAATTGAATATTGAATATTGTGTTTAATTCATTTTTTTTGAATTAAGCTGAAGAACGTATTTTTCTTTCATATTTTATTTCTTTATCTACTCCCATATCAGTAATGCCTTAATTACGTGGCAAACTACTCCTGATTAAGACCATGAAATTAGCATTGCCTGTTAAACTTCAAAACGGTAGTGGCTCAGAGATTAGAGCGTTCGCTTGTAAACGACGGGACGTGGATTCGAATATTACAGGTGTGGCCATAAAAATTAAAAATAGAGTACTATTGATGCAATACGAGGGGTATTATTGTGTAAAAAAAGGATCAAAGAGATCTATTGATCTAGAGGAAAGCAAATATGTGGAAAAAGTATTTAAAGGCCAGAACAATTAAGAGGAGGAGGAGGTGGAGGTAGGTCACAAGAAATTTGACATAATGTTCATTATGAACTCTATAAATAGAAAGAATTGAAGAACACGTCTCTTAAAGGATCCAAATTGTATTTATTGAAGGATTAATATCCACTCTGTTGTGCAAATCTGTACATGTATTTTATTGCGTCTCCTATATAAGTTTTAAAGTATGTTACTATATATTACTTGGGATTCACAACACCAGAAGAAGTAGCCTACATAATAAAAGCAAGGAATGCCAGCTCCCGGATACGCTGGCATTAACAACAATGCACAAAAAGAAAAGGGATAGTATTTCTGACAGCGATTATAAACGGAATACTAAGAACAAAGCACTTCCCGGACCGATGGATAGAAGCAGAGGTATTGATGCCAAGGAAATCAGAACAAGATCCCAAGTTTCCACAAAGCTACAGACCCATCAGCCTACTACCAGCGATGAGCAAAATAGCCGAGAGAGTCATCTTTAAGAAGCTAAACGAAGAAACCGAAGCAATAAAAATACTGCCACAAGAACAGTTTGGGTTCAGAAAAGAACACAGCGCACCGGACCAAGTACCCAAGTACTCAAAATAGTAGAATACACAACAGAGGGATACAATAGAAATCAATCAACTGGAGCCATCTTCCTGAACATCAGCAAAGCCTTCGACCGAGTATGGCACGAAGGACTGATATACAAAATGAGAGAAGCAGGATACACCAGAGAACTGACGAAACTACTACTCAACTATCTGAAAAATAGAAGATTCAGGATAAGGATAGGATATGCAAAATCCGAAGTAGAAGCAACGGAAGCCGGAGTACCACAAGGAGCAGTCCTCTCACCGGTGCTTTACAACATATACACGGCAGACATTCCAAATACATACAATACAATGATGGCTCTCTACGCAGATGACACGGCTATCGTTACAAGAAGCATTCAACCAAGGATGGTGACAAGAAGTCTCCAACAGGCTATGGATCAATAAGACGAATGGTGCACGATATGGAAAATCCAAATAAACCCAGAAAAAACCCAAGCTACTAAAAGAAGAAAACATTAATATAGGAGGAAAAGAGATCCAATGGAAAAACAAGTCCAAATACCTAGGAGTGATACTGGACAATGGACTAACCTTCAAAGAACACGTGGAAAACATCATAAAGAAGGCAAAACAAGCAAGAGGAAGACTAGCCGGACTCATGGGAAGAAAATCCAAACTAGCACTGAAAACAAAGATACATCCAATAAATGCAATTATTATTCCAATCATGTTGTACGCCTCTGTAGCCTGGGGACACACAGCCAAAACCTAGAACAAAACCTAGAAAAAGGAGATACAAGCACAGCAGAACATCAGCTTAAGGCAAGCAGCAGACGCCCCATGTTATATAAGAAATACACAACTATACAACTAGACAAGGAGAAGACAAGGAGTCATGAAAGCCAGAGCCAAAAGAAGATTCGAAGAACTCAGGGCACACCCGAACACGGCACTTATGGAATTAACAAACTACACAGCAGGGGACTACAGGAGACATCCAAGACCAAGGAAACAGCTGGACAACTAAAAAGGAACAACATCTGTCAAGAAGCAGAGAGAAGAGGAACCACCATCCCTATGGAGATGAGCAGGTTCTTGAGTAGGGACAGCTATAACAAGTGGATTCACTCTCTAAGATTACCTTTAGCCGCAGTTCGTCGACTAATGACTAACTTTTTAGAGTCAGCGAAAAGCATACACTCTAGAACGCCTAAAAAGAAGACAGGAGAATAGAGGTGCAAAGCACCATCCTGGAACAAACAGAAGACACCGGAAACTACCTCCGAATCAAGATAGTGGAAGGAAAAGCATAAGCCAGAGCACTGAGGCCCCCATCGGACGTGACGGGGGGTGGAGGAAGTTCTTCCCGGAATGCATCGCTCCTAGAGGGATGCATTCTGGGAGGGATGGGTTTGGTTAGAGTGTTAGTTAGTTAGTTTTTTACATCTGTATTTTAAATTAAATTTATTGTACTAACCCTTACTTTTTAGAAGTCCATCTTATTAAGAGTAATAAAAAACTCTTCGTTTGAACGTAACTTCCAAGTTTATTTAAAACCTAATTTTTCAAATAAACTTGGAAATTACGTTCAAATGAAGAGTTTTTTATTATTCTGTATTTTAAATATTTAACCTATGTTTTAGGCTGATTATGGCCTAACTATAGGCCGAAACTAGTAGCTGTTATTACGTTCAATAAATTCTTGTGACATTGATGTTGATTTTTCTTCATTTAAAATATTAAAATTTACTTTAACTACATTAATTAAGGAAAGTATTAATTCCACCTCGCATATTTGAATGTCAAATAAATGTTTTAAGGAGAGTTTGGAATTTTCTTTTTTTTGGTTAGAATGATACATGCAGCCATTCATAAAAAGTTTTATTGACCCGATTATGAACCTTTTAAACTTATCCCTGATAGAAAATACATAAAACTTCAAATGGTTTATAAGTTTACAGTAATTTTAAGTGATTAAAATTGTTTACTAAAACAATTTCAAATTAATATGTTAAAATTTACTGATAAAAACACTATCGAAAACAAGAAAACACCAGTTCCAACTTAAACTTCATTTTATTTACTTTATTTTGGAGAGACAAATTTCTCGCCTGAATACTGAATGATCTAAAAATACGACTAGAACGATATATGCGGATTTGAGAAGGCGAAATGCTATTTTCAACTACCTACTCATTTTGTGAATACAAAATATAAATAATATATGTTTATGTCATAGTCTGGTCAATTATATTTCAGTTTCTCTAGTTTTTGTTTTATAAAGTGGAAATTATAGTTTTCGATAGAAGTTTTTAGTTTTTCATTCGATTAGTCCAAAAAATCATTTTTTAGGGGTTGTAACAATCTTTTTTTACATTTGGGTCTTAAAAATTCCCAGAAGATACATTTTTTGAAAAAATGTAGAATTTTGTGAACTCTCCGATTTTCATAAAACATTTATGAGGGGTCTAGGACACCATAATAATTTAAGAAAATGATTTTTTTCCAAGGAAACAACTGGAAATATTAAAAATTGCTAAAAATTTCAACCCAAAATAAACATAACCTTACCTATTAATTCATATTTAGCAGCATCAAATCGTTTCCAAATACATTATTTTTTATAATTACATCATTTTTAAATTCAATAAAATTTTCACAACTTTAATTCTTATACAGTTTTAAATAAATAAATTCCATAATAATTGACTTCATTATACGTCAAAATAGTAAAAATATCATCAAATAATGTTGCCGTGTTGCCAGACTAAAAAAATATAAGTATTCTTATGTATAAATTATATATAAATATTAAAACATGTACTTACCTTATTATATAGGAAATATAAAACATATGCTTGAAAACTGTAGGAAATATTAATCTATCTTACAATACCAAATTTAAGGCATTTATGAATAATAAAGAAAATAAATACAAAAATATTCGTTCCATAAAAATAAAATAAATAAAATCAACAATTCTTAAATAAAATTGTAAACTAGACAAAATTTAAAGAAAAAAAATATTTAAATCCTCTTCCTGACCAACTGACACAGATCAAAGTGTATTGCTCACCTTAATATCTGAAATAAAATAGTGAAAAACTGAAATGAAAAACTCAATACTTAGTTTTATCCTAACAGCAATACATATAATAATAATAAAATAATAATATACATAAACCAAAAATAAATAAAAAATTAACTTTTATGGTATTACAACATATTTGACAGAAATAAAAAATTTCAAAATAAAACTTCATTATCTGAAGGACAAATTTCCGGAGATTGAAGCTTACTTAGATAGTACAGTTTACCTGCTAAAGCTTCTGTACGATTGGAAGAAGATTCTTGGCAATATTTGTAAAACATATATCTTGATAAATTTCCAGATATAATATGTGCTTTTTATAATAAAACAATGCGAAAAACAAGCTATTCAAAATTACAAAAAACAAAGCTTAAAATTTGGTAAAATTAAAATCGTTACCTGTTTTATTTTCAAACGCTTGATGTAAGTAAAGTAAATCTTGGCAACATTGTAACATCAGTTGAAGTTTTAACCAGATTGGCCAATAAGAGTGTTTAACAAAATTGACAGTTTGTTAAAATAAACAATAAAGTTAAAGATTCTGTGGAATAAAATTAATTAGAAAACGTGTTTCCAAATCATACTTTTAAATTTTTTGTGTTTTATATTATCTGAAGAATGTTTATTTAAATCGAAAATATTAATAGAATTTCTGCATTTACAACAGGTATGAATGAATGAATGTAGCGGAAGGGGTGGCAGATGCCTGGCAAGTTGGCCGTTTCTTCCCCCCCCAGGTTCTTCCCCTCTGTATTTCACTCCTTCGGCGCCCTCTCGAAAGCCTCGACGTTCGCATGAAAGCCATGGCGTTCCTTGGAGGAAGGGGTGTGTAAGTCTACTTCCTCGACCTTTCGCACCCCAAAGATGTCTTTCCTATCCCACTCTAGAATCTGCTAAGTTATATTTTTCGAGGGTTTGGAGATGAAAGCCTTCGAATGGATTAGTCCGGGGATATCATTCCAGTACATGAGGATTTTCCTCTCTGTCGAGCCGGAGATAATATCTTTGGCAGTACTTTTGGTAATGCCAAAGAATGGTTCAGGTCCTATAAATCTAGACTCTGCTCCTTTTTTGGCGAGAGTGTCGGCTTTTTCGTTACCCACCATTCCGATATGTCCTGGTGCCCAGAGCAAAGTTACCCTGTTGTTGGTACCAAGAGGTTCTAAGGCTTTAATACAGTTCCATACCAACTTTGAATTAAGCCTGTTGGAGCTAAGTGCCTTAAGAGCTGCCTGGCTATCTGATACAATATGTATGTTTTTGTTTACAAGAGGGTGATTTATCAGCTCTCCTGCACACAATTCAATGGTGAAAACCTCTGCCAGAAAGATGGTAGCATATGTGCCGAGGTTTACTTCGATTTCAACCCTCGGTTTGCTACCATACACTCCTGCTCGAACACCTTCTGGAGTTTTGGAGCCATCAGTGTATAGTACGTAGTCCATCCCAAAGAAAGAGATGATCCCCTTTTCCCATTCGTCTCTCTTTGGAAAGAGGACTTTAAAGGAATGTTCTACGTGCGTCCGGGTGGCTAGGATATCTGATACCATCCCAAGCCAGTGCTGATCTTTAATTTCACGCATCAGGCCCGAGTGGTCCCAGAGCCTCTCCCCTTTTACTTGACTACACCCAGAAGGTGTAGATGTCTTCTAAGTCCACAGTGGCCAGTAAGGACTCCGACAAACAGGCGCAGCTGTGATCTGGATTTATCCAGTAAGCACTTTGTCCTAGCTTTGTCATGATAGGTGATTGTTTGTTTCGCCTGCCCAAGGCCACTGCAGTTGATCTATTGTTCTTCTAATCCTCTCTCCGCCCATTCCTTGAGTAAAGATGAGGTTTGTGCTCTTCTTAGCCCTATTATTATCCGTAGCAAGGTTTGTTGGCTCCCTGTTTGGCAAGTTCATCTGCCCGCTCGTTGCCTACTATACCGCCATGTCCCGATACCCATAACAGGGTTTTACAACATGTAAGTGATAGGTTATGTTTACTTTGAACCTACATTTTTACCAGATTTTATTATTTCTAAGTGTTTCCGCGGAACAAAAAGCTTTATTTTCGTATTCATTACAATGTCCTACACCCCTCATAAAATTTTTATGAAAATCGGAGAATTCATCAAATTCTACATTTTTATCCAATTTTTAATAATTTTTCACAAGAATAATAAAAAACTCTTTGATTGAACGTAACTTCCCCAAGTTTATTTGAAAAAATTATGTTTTAAATTACAATGACGGCCGTTTCGCTGATTAGCATCGTCAGATTGACATTTAAAAGATAATTTTTTTAAATAAACTTGGAAGTTACGTTCAATCAAAGAGTTTTTTATTATTCTTAATAAGATGGACCAAAAAGTAAGGGTTGGTACAATCAATTTAATTTTTCACAAGTTTTATTTTAAAAATAATTAATCATATGACTTAAATACTTTAAACTAAATTCTGTTGTTTTTAACAAACGATTATTATAAAACATAAATTTACAACTATGTTGTTATACCTACCGCACTAAATAAAAAACTGTTAGAAACTACCAAAAATATCTACGCTAACTAAAATTATTTAAGTAAACATACTTTTTATGCACTTTTTGGCATTAAAATCAATTTAAACTTAAAAACTAGACAAGGATTACCCTCTAATTTAGCATTAAACACACCTTGGCACTTTAAAATAATATATTTCTTTCAGACCTAGTACAGAACCACAAAATTAACTCTCAATTACTCGACCGAAGAGTAAAGAAGCCAGGTTAGACTACTTAATAAAAATAAAAATTCGTAAAATCCCACTATATATGCAACCAAAAATACAACGAGCTCGTTACAGAGTAAATGTTATTGTGGGCCAATTCCCCATCAAATAATATATTTTTTCAATCGTACTTCATTTTATTAATGTTGCCAATATATCGTTGACTTTCTCGGGAATTTTTAAAACCTGACAAATAATATAATATAATAATTAAGAATAATGAATAGTTCCAGAGGCAGATAATGTATCAAAGAAAATGAATCTTTGAATTTTGTTAATACGGTTCATTTTGTGTATAGGAACGCAAACTATCTTGGTTTCTCTATCCAATGCGTAGATATTTTGAGTACCTTACTATTTTTCTCCAACAGTATTTGCTTATTCTCCAACAGCTTATTCAGGAACATCTGTTTTTAAGTTGGAAGCTAATTACCTAAAATAGTATTTTTTCTATACATATAATCATAAATAAAGTGCTATTGATCAATTAAAAACTTATGGGTTTCGGTAGTCGTATATTATAAACACATTGACTAAAGAAATATCCAAAATTGTATTAAAAAAATAGTAAGAGGCTATATTGGACTCCTACCATGTGTACTGTACATTTTTCGTCTTATGTTTTTGTTTCATCATTTATTCCATTAGGTATTTTATGAAAGACTCAGAAGTAGGTACCATGGGTTAGGTGCATAGGAAGCTAATAAAACTCTATCGTTAAATGCTGTGAATTTCATATTAGTTGACAAAAAGAGATAGGTATATATCCCACTTATCTTTTCTGACAGTTCCCATCAAAGTTGTGGTTGTAGAAAACCGCCATACTGATGGAGATGTGAATCCAGAGCTGAAAGAAGGCTTATCCGTGTGATACAAAGATAGATGAAAGGACTGGAGTGAGAGTGAGGGGACCGGTCATCCAAATTTCTTTGTAACCCCCAACTATTTTTCAGAAGAAATCGCTATAGACTTTAGCCCCTCCATAGAATCACTTAAAGGCCAAACATCTCTTAGTTCTTTTACGTACGAGCCAAAGCTAGTCTGGGAACAATCTCTTAAAAAACTAGTAAGAAACAACAAGGTCACCTTGATAGACTCGGAAAAGAAGGGGCGAATCCACTTTAATATAACCAATTTTAAGATCTTTGTAAAATCTTTCCAAAAAGTGAAAAATCAAAATTAATATAGAGTGTGACCTCCACGTTAGTTTATTACTCTCTACATCTTTGGTTCATAGAAAAAATATTGTCAATATCACTTATACCTGCCCACTTTGCTCTCAGACGCTCTCGAAAATGAACCGGTTCATAAATGTTACCCTTATTTGGAATGATTCTACGTTGAAGCATATCCCATACATGCTCAATAGGATTAAGAACCAATGGTTGTGCTGGTCATGGTAAAACTTCCCTCGTTTTCCAACCAGTTGGTTGGAATGTGGACATCTCAGATGCCGTCTACAGAACAAGTTGGCTTGTAAAATCTTAACTATCTCAGGAGTAGCAACATCCGTCCTGGATGTTGCTCGATTAGACACCAGTTTCTCTAAAATAGTTCCATAAACTACTGATAACGCTTTGAAAAACACCCAACGGCTCAGCAACTTGAGTTTGCTGCATGCCACCTTCAAGAAGACCTACAGCTCGATCTATTTCGTCTAACGTTAAATGTCTCCTTTCCATAATAAAATACAATAATTGATATTATTATGTAGTCACCAGACATTATCTTAGTTAGAATTATCAAATTAGAAATTAATTTAAAATTTAAACAGTGTAGCTTTTCTACTTTTTCCATATCTCAGGATTGATTAAACGAACAGGTACCTACACATATGTCCAAAAGTTTGGAATAATGGAATATTTCGTCTTTTTATTAATTTTTATTAATCATTTTTTTGCTACAACTCTAACCAATACTAAATAAATCTCGAAGTCAGATAAACACACAAGAAAAATGATTTATTCTTTTGAGGTGAAAAATATAGAATGTATTAAAATGTTTTTTAGATAAATTAATAAGCAAAAAAAGGTTTTTAATTAAAATTAATAATCAGTATTTCCTCCATGGGCCTTTATGCATGACTAGGCGATGTGGCATGCTATCGATTAAATGGTCGAGCTGGGCTTGTGGAATTCTCTCCCATTCTTCACGAGCAGCATCTTTCAGTTCTCGTAGAGTAACTGGGGTAGGGTTTCGCTTCTTAATGCGTGTTTTAAGAATGTTCCAGGCATGTTCAATGACGTTCATGTCAGGGGAATTTGATGGATATTCCTTCTTCTTTCCAAAAATTTTGTACTGCAGCTGTTCGATGTGGAGATGCATTGTCATGCTTAAACACAAATCCATCACCTACCGCCTCCCGGAATAGACGCACAACAGGATTTTAAACTTCCTCGATGTACACAGCACCAGTGATTCTTCTTTCCAAAACCAGGAGAGGCGTCCGTGTACCCCTCATAATACCACTCCAAACCATAATACTCCCACCTTCATATGGAAAACGTGGTTGGGCTGTTTCTAATCGGGCTTGTCGTCCTGGGGCCCCCCAAACTAGCATTCTTCGCGAATAAGAAACCAAGCCAATTCTAGATTCATCAGAGAACATCACGTAATTCCAGTTAGTACCATGGTGTAACATTTCTTGAGCCCATTGCAGCCTTACAATTTTTTGTTGATAGGTTAGTTTGGGAACACGTAGAGATCTTCTGCGATACAAATTTACCGCATTTAATCTTCGTGTAATGGTTTTCCTTGAGATATTCAGTCCTAGCAATTTCTCTGGATATGCCACTTGTAGATTCTTGTCGATTTCTTCGAGCTATCAATGTTATCTGCCGGTCTTGTGTTGCTGTTGTACATCGACTTCTGCCCCTTCGGGGCGATCCTTCACATCATTTGTGTCTTGGATTTTTTTTTTAATTTTTTGATACAGCACTCTGAGTAACACCAACAATATTCACGATATCACTTTGACTAAAGCCCTGTTGTAACAAAGCAATTACTCTAGACCTATTAAAATATGATATCATGTTTCTGGGCATTTTTAAACAGCTAAAATGAAATTTAAACAAGAATTGGAATAATGTGAAAGCACCCACATCAATTAAATATGACCAAATTAACACAAAAACGAATAAAATTTAGAATTCTTTTTTATTTAAAAACGATTTAAAATAAATATCAACAAGAGTTTTAAAAAATCATAGGCGTAGATATATTATTTCTAAATATTCCAAACTTATGGACATATATATGTGTATATTTATAATTTGAAATTTAACTAAAACATACATGTAAATATCTTCTCTTAAACGTAATAAGCATTTTAATATTTTTTTAGTATCTTCTAAGTGTAATTTTTTAGTATGTATAGTTCTTAGTTAACGATTTACAATAATTATTTAAATAAGGAATCTTATTTATTTTATGACTATGCTATCATTGATCACTACTCTGTTCTGAGTATATTTGGTAAAAGAAGGTTATTAAACTAATCTTCAAGTTGTAGTCTCATGAGGACAGACCTGATAATCATATTTGAATAGGTATTTGGAACACGATGAAAATCATGTGCAATGCTCATTTAATTTTATCAAAATACAAAACGTAGACCTGACTAAGGGATAGCGGAGTTTTATATAAAGAGTAAAAAATACTTTTGGTTAGGTCTTAATCTTTACCAGGTATTTAACAACTAATTTTTAAAGAAATTGAACAAACGATTTTGTGGTATTTTTACCACCTTATTATTTATTAAAAAAAAGTTCTTTTGTCCTAAACAGAAAACAGTATTTTTTCCTAATGTTACCAAGTATTCTGAATGCTTTCAGAACAACTATCTATATTTTTTCTACAAAGTACTGTAATTTTGGGTCCCTATATAGAAAACAAACTCACGACTTAAAAATCACTCGGCTACTTTTAATAATAATAATAATAATGATAATACGTTATAAGTTGTTTGTAATCGCACAGGAAGTTACGTAGAGATTATTTTTAACTTACTGTAGAAAGGACGCAATAAATATTATGTACATCTAATTATTATCCCAACATTCCATAAAAACTAAATTCTTGATGGACGCGTTGAATTCTTAATTAATTATTTGGTATTAGTAACTTTTTCGAACTTTGGTCCAATTTAATTTTAATTTTTTAATGGTAAAGTCAGAGAAATGCTTTATATTTGACCTTCAGTTGGAAATTAAGTCGTAAATAACTCTGGAGTTGGCATAAAATATACACGGTATGGCCACAATGCGGAAGTACGATATATATTTTAATACAATAACCGAAAAAATTATTAAGACAAAATATAGGTAACTTTAAATTTTATCTTCTTCTTTTTTTATTCTAATGCTCTTTCAGACGATTATCAAGTAGAAGTGATTTTCACCGTTCTCTTCCTATACAGTGTGTAAAAGCCAAATGGAATAAATTCATTATTTCGGTTACTGTACATATTTATAAAAAATCCCGAAACACGTCAAATTTAAATTATAACTTGACATTCTTTAACGTGAAAATGCAACCCCTACCTTCAACCCCCTTAGAATGACAGGTACAACCCCCAATTTTTTAAATGGGAAGTATAGGCTTGTGATATATCATTTGAAAGGTCTCTTCATTCTCTATTCAAAAATGTTATTGTTTTTAAATTTAATGCAAAAATTAACATAAAAAAAATTAATATAATGTTGTTAACGAAATTCGCTACAATACAATAAAAAACTAAAATGTAATGCAAAACGTAATAAAATGTAGAACACGAAAAAGAACTATGAATGTTAATGAAGTAGATATTCAAAATGTTCTCCGCGAACGTCTTGGCAACATCCTAATCTCAAATAAAACTGTCTTCTAACATTATTTAACATATCAGGCGTGATCGACCTAATCGCAAGCGTTATTCGTTCTTTTAAGTCATTTAAATCAGAAGGTTCAGTTTTGTACACATGGCTCTTCACATATCCCCATAAAAAGAAATCTAATAATGTAAGATCAGGTGATCGCGCTGGCCATTCAATCGATCCTCGCCTCCCTATCCAACGATTGGGAAATATTGTATCGAGGTACTGCCGGACATTAAGTTGGTAATGTGGTGGTGCTCCATCCTGCTGAAACCATATCGTATTCGCTGGAACTTGAGGGTTACCTGGATCAGGATATAAATTTGCCAACGTTGAAATGACATCATTTTGAAGTAGTGCCAAATAATTGTTGCCATTCAAGTTGCCCTCAATAAAAAAGGGACCAATGATATTGTTCCCTACAATCCCTGCCCAAACATTAACCTTTTGAGGGTATTGAGTGTGTTCTTCTCTCATCCAGTGAGGATTTTCCGTGGACCAGTAGCGGCAATTTTACCGATTAGCATGACCGTTAAGTAAAAAAGTACACTCATCAGAAAACATAACGTCTTCTAATTGGATAATATTGTTATCCAACATGTTCATCATTTGCTCACAAAAAAAAGTTCTCCAATCAAAATCGTCTTCCATGAGCTCCTGAGTAGGTATCATCTTATACGGATGCAATTTATTTTCTTTTAATATGTTTGCTATCGATGTATGGCTAGCATTGAATGTAGTGGATGCCTGTCTACTCGATGTATGTGGGTTTTCCTGAAACTCAAGCAACACATCTAATTTGAGTTCATCACTCAGTGCATTGGCAGCTGCTTTTTTTATCTCCCTTACATGACCAAACTCGCGAAACTGCTTTTCTATTTTACTTATTGTTCCTTGGGATATAGGCGGTAAATTAGGAAATTTCTCATGAAATAGGCGAGTTACTTCCTGTTGTGTTCGGATATCTCCGTAACCAATCATTTGTAAAACTGTTATTTTATGCATTTCCGTTAATCTAACCATTTTTCAGAATTGAATTGAACAAACTTTATACTTAAATTACAACAATGACAACTTAAATAAAACAATTTACTACTGCTTGTTAAAATAGCGTTGCCACGGAAATTCTTTAAAGTTTTTTAATGGTTACCATCTAAAAACCACATTGCTATGGTTTTTGTTCACTTTCTCATTATCAAGACCTTAACGGGAAATTAGTTTTAAGTATATTGTAATAAGTTTCGAATACATTTTAGCGAATTTCGGTAACAACATGATTTTAATTTTTTTCATGTTAATTTTTGCATCAAATTTAAAAACAATAACATTTTTGAATAGAGAATAAAGAGACCTTTCAAATGATATATCACAAGCCTATACTTCCCATTTAAAAAATTGGGGGTTGTACCTGTCATTCTAAGGGGGTTGAAGGTAGGGGTTGCATTTTCACGTTAAAGAATGTCAAGTTATAATTTAAATTTGACGTGTTTCGGGATTTTTTATAAATATGTACAGTAACCGAAATAATGAATTTATTCCATTTGGCTTTTACACACTGTATATATTATTTCAATAGTTCATTTGTAATGTTGTATACAGTGTGGAAAATCCAAATGGGGTAAATTCATTATTTCTGTTACTGTACATCCCGAAACACGTCAAATTTAAATTATAAATTGACATTCTTTAAAGTAAAACTTTGATCCCTACCTTTAACCACCTTTGAGTTACAGTTACAACCCCCAATTTTTTGAATGGGAAGCATGGGCTTGTGATATATCGTTTGAAAGGTCTCTTCATTCATGTGTGGTTTAGTTTTGTAAAAAATATATATAAACCTAAAAAAAGTCCAATGGGGTAAGATCAGGTGATCTTGCTGGCCTATAAAGCTTCCCTATAAAGCAATTTGAAAGGTTATGTTGAGGTATTGGCAAGCAATGAGTTGGTAATGTGGAGGTGCTCCATCTTGCTGAAACCATATGGTATTTGCTGGAACTTGAGGGTTTCCTGGATCAAGAACTAAATTTGCGAACCACATTATGTTGTAGTACTGCTAAATAATGATCTCCATTTAAATTTCCCTTTTCCTTCTACTCGGATTTTGCTTCTTTCAGATCCCTCATTCCCCCATACTTTCATTATTCCCTCCCCAATACTACACTTTCACCCTTAAATCCCTTCCCACTATTGGTTTTTTATTCCAATTAGTGGGAACCCCTCAACCTATCCCTCGTCCTACTGTTGGTTTTTTATTCCTTCTAGTGGGACATAATCCTTCCTTCCCTTTGTTTCCTTAACTCCACCCTACTTATGGTTTTTTATCCCATCAAGTAGGGTAATATTAAATACCTCTCTACTTCTGGTTTCCTATTCCATTTAGTAGAATCCCCTCCCCAATAAATCCCCATATTTCATTCCCAACTTCTTATTAAAACATTTTATCTTAAAATTAAATTTTTTTTTAAAAACCACATAAATATTCAGCTCCAATTCTCTTGACATCAAATTAAAAACCCTCAATATCTTCTCTTGTGACTCTGCCTGATGATGGTCTGATGTAGACCGAAACTAGTTGCGATTATTATAAAAATTTTACCTCAATAAAAGTCTGTGGTTTTTGACTTTGAGTCAAAAACGAAGAGTTTTTTATTATCCTTAAAAATAACTTTTTCTAATTGAATGGTTTTGTCGTTTTCCATGAGTTCCTTAGTCGGTATCATGCTTGTCTACTAGGTGTATGTGGGTTTTCCTTAAACTCAGTGCAACGGCAGCTGTGTTTTATCTGCTTTACATGCTTGAATTCGCGAAATTGCTTCTCTATTTTGCTAATTGAGCTTTGGGATATAGGCGGCAAATTCGGAAATATTTCATGAAATAGGCGAGCAACTTCCATTTGTGTTCGGGTGGTATCTCCTTAACCAATCTTAAAACTGTTATTTTATGTATTTCTGTTAATCTGACCATTTTTTGAATGCTATCAACGAAATTCAAACGACAATAATAATATTGAAAATGTCCTGCACAATAATTATTACAAACTAATTTGCTGTGGCTTTTTAAACAAACTAACATTGCTATGATAGGTTTTTAAAGGACTTTTTAAATTGTTTTTAAAAAAGAACACTGATATGGTTATAGGTGTACTACTAAGTGACATAAAAATCTGAATACCCAGTTTAAATTATTTTATTTTAAAAAAATTTGGTGAATTTATTTATTTTACTGAAAAAAACAATTGATAAAATTTTCAGCCTTATAAGTTGAAGATTCCGGTTTTTAACAATCCAAAAATGAATATTGTAGCCGTGTCAACTTAGTGAGTTTGATAAGGGTCGTATAGTGGAACTTCGGGAAACTGGATTTTCTATTCGAGAAATTGCAGTTAGAGTGCAAAGAAATGTAGACACCCTGGTTAGGTGTTGTCAGCCATGGCTTCGAGAAGGCCGTAAGCAAAGAGCTAGGGGTTCTGGACGCCCCGTAGAACAACAGACCGTGAAGATCGCCGCCTAAGATGATTGGCCTTAGGGGATCGTTTCTCCACTACCAGGTCCATTGCAAATGAATGGTTTGCAGAACAAGGAATTCGCATTATCATGCGAAGTGTTTACCGACGAATAAGACGTTTTGACCTGTTTTCATACCGACCACACTGCGTCCTTCCTTTAACTCCAGAACACCGACGTAATCGCCTTGAGTGGTGCAGAGAACGGTCACTTTGGGATCAGGAATGGAACAGTATTGTCTTTAGTGACAAGTCTCGATTTTGTTTAGGCATGCACGGTGGTCGAGCGAGGGTTAGAAGGGTTTATGTCACTTAGTATATTATAAAGACTGAAACCGGAAATGAATTAGTACTGTAGGTACTCTAGCGAATTTTGATTAGATGAAACCCAATAAATTAAAGAGGGGCCTAGAAACATTATACAAGGAATATATTAGTATACTCACTGAATTTTTCGAGGAAAAACATCACTTAAAAACCAAAAGACAAATTTTCATAAGACGCTCGCAGTGAACTTCTTTGTTAGCATCATACAAAGTGGCTTACAAAGTAGTGTAAAAACAACACACACTATAGCAGAGCAACTTATTCCAGCTGCTACCAATAGACATTGCTGTGAACATTGTTTGGTAAAAGCTATGCTGAACAACTTGATAATATCCCTTTCTGAATAGATACAATCTGTCCAACAATTTCGGATATATCTGCTGCTTCAGGAGCTTGAATCTCATTCAACTGGAAAATTATTTGTTATTCAATTTGATGAAGTATCTAACTGATTCCAATAGTGAATCCCGTCTAATTTGTTACATCAGATTCTGTAAAAGTATCATAATATGTGAAGAATTACCGTTTTGCAAACTTATTGAAGGAAACACTATAACGAACAAATTATTCAGGATTACAAATAATGCTATCATTGTAGCAATGGAAAAATTATGTTAGGATTTGCACTCATCGAGTTCAAGCCATGTCTGGTCAATACAATAGTTTGCAAGCGCTTGGGAAGAAATGATCCTTAGATATTATTTGAACACATTGATTGATTCATCGGAAAGCTTTGAAAGCTGTTTTTTGAAACAGTTAACTACATAAAAACTAGCCCATTAAAATCAAGGATTTTCTCCTCGATTTATGCAGATATATGAGGGCTGAACATAAATCTTTGTTGTTTTATTTTTCATCCAGATGGTTATCACATGGTAAGATTGTCAAGTGTATCTACAAACCAAGAAGTGAAATAGCGGTATTTTTTAAAGTTTACTCTTAATCTTTAACTCCATGAAGAAAAAGATTACATCTTTTGGTAAAAAATTGTATTTATGGGAAAACAGTTAAGTTAAAAGAAAACTGCTTGGATACGTTTCCTACATTGTGTAGAAGTATCCAGGATTTTCCACCAGAAGAGAGAGAGAAATAGAATTATTGTCATAATGAAAACCTTGTAGGGCCATTTAGAAAAACTTAGTTTCAATTTCCGACGATACTATTTTGCAGAAGAATATATCAATTTGTCCAATTGGAATTGGGTTTGTAATGCATTTGACAGTAAACCTAATGGCCTATCAGAGGAAATGGTAAAACAACTAATAACCGTTTCGTACAGCATTTGATTGAAAATGGATTTCCGTACCAAATCTTTAATAAACTTCTGAATCGAACTTTCAAATTCTCAGTAATAACAGAAATCGATACGGATATCTTTATGAAATATGATTTTCTGCTGTTACTTCCCTAAAATCTAACTATCGAAATAAACTTCGATAAGAAAAAGAACTCGAAGAATCCATTTCCAATGTGGAATCCAACTTATGGAAATTGTCTGCCAAAAAGCAAGCAATGTCGGCTCTTTGTAAAATCTTAACTATTTCATGAGTAGCAATATCCGTCCTGGATGTTGCTCGATTACTTAAATGTCAATCTGACGATGCTTCTTAGCGAAACGGCCGTCATTGTGATTTAAAATGTCGGCCACTAATAATTAGTCCTTGCATTATATTTAAATTAGTGATGAGCGAGACTGGTTTTGGTGTTGGTCTTGCAGAAAATGCAAGACCAAGACCAACTTCAGGCTGCAAGATCAAGACCAAGACCGAGCAGTGCAAGACTTATGCAAGACCAAGACTTAGCATTGCAAGATATACGCAAGACCAAGCCTGCAAGAGTCTTGCTGTCTTGCGTCTTTTAAACATATAAACCGAAAAATAAAGCAGCCATGGATTATTTTAAACTCAAAAGCTTTGGTTTCCTAGGATAGCGGTGCCGTAATAAAGCGGCCGTAATTTGACGACCGTTCAAGACGGCCGCTATCGGTGAGCACAGATGATGTAAAGTAAGAGTTTAACGTTATTGACCGCCTAAATCCATTTTTGTATTTGCTTTCGTTTTGTGTGTTTATAGTTTGTTTTATATCTTGTGTTTAGTTTCATTATTTGACAATAATTAGAGTGTTTCTGTATTAAAAGCAAAAAATGGTTATTTGGACTTGGCAATGATGATATTTTTGGTAGACAAGTCTTCATCGGAAGAAAAAACGAAAAGGTCGGAAGAAAGTAAGATTTTTAAGAAACGGAAAACTGAAGGCGTCTATGAAATCTTAATATGTCGTCACCTTCAAACAAATGATGAGAAATTTAGACAATATTTTTGTTTGACACCACTATTGTTTGATTATGTTTTAAATCACATAAAAGATGACATTGTTTCAAAACCATGCAATGGAAATAAAAATCCAATAACTCCTGAACAAAAACTATGTTTATTTCCAAGGTAAGTTCATGGATAAGCTTTATTAATGTTTACATATTTACATATTAAAAAACTTGGATAATGTTATGAATCATTTGGAGAAAGAGGCATTGTCGTACTGTACTCTTCTGAGAACGCAAGTAGAGGAATCCTTGACGAAGACGAAGAAGAAGCTTGGTTTTGAGGGTTATAATTACTGATGGTACCATAACAAGCAGAAGTTGATCGGCTGTATGTAGTTGCTATAGCTACAGTCGTGTATTTATTGACACTATGAAAGATTTATTTGTCACAATCGCATCTTTTCAAGTATCTAAATAATTTTCGAGGTAATTTTGTTTGTAAAAAAATATTGATTCTAACTCTTGCGGAAATTAACTTTACTTGCCTGCTTTACTTGTAATGATTTTAAAAACTATTTTTCCTTTTTTTTTTGTAAAAATGGACCCCAGTAAATCTAAAAAAAAGTGCAAGACTTGCAAGAGTTTTGGTGCAAGACCAAGACCAAGACTGGACCCTGAAAGAACAAGACCAAGACCAAGATTGCTTCTTTGACTGCAAGACCAAGACCAAGACCTTGTATGCAAGACCAAGACTAACCCGGTCTTGGTCTTTGTCTTGAATTTGCTCATCACTAATTTAAATCTTGATAGGTTTAGAAAAGTTTTTAGTTAAATATTTGACAATGAAATTTTTTTATATCCCACTTACCAAATTAACACGTCCTCCCTTGGGGGCGCGCCCGACAGTTTATGAATCGCCATGAATAAATGTGTTGTACTTCCACCCATTATTGCTAAACCCTGTAAGTATTAAAACAGAACTAACTAAATTAGAAACTAATTATGATTGACTAAAAATTTCCCCCTTTCATTCAAATTAGTGTTAAAATAGTATATTAAACAACGCATTTCATATGGAATTCTGTTATGACACGAGTTCAAGTTTAAAAAACGAATCGCGAAGCGATGAGTTTTTTAAAGAACGAGTGTCACAACAGCCATATGAAATAAGTTGTTTATAATATTTTTTATATTTTGCCCTTTTTACCATTTTTTAAATTAATTTTTTATTTTTATGTAATTACGAAAATTTTTATTTTAAGAAGAGTATGTCGGCAGCACTGTGTAATTTATAAAATTTGACAGTTGTGACATTTAAATTATCAAATGTTAATGTTTTAAAATATTTTAAAATGAATAATATACCAATAATAATAATATATTATATAAGTAAAATATTATATTCATATTCACAGATACTTTCTTAAAGAACAATATAAAATTAATAAATTGCTATTAGCCACAAATGTCATTGTCAATAGTCTTGCCTTTAGATACTTCACTCATGTCGCCAACCATTTAAAACAAAAATTTGCGTGCGTAAAAGTTACATTACGATACGCAAATGCGTTTTATAATGAAGATTTTTATAAGTGCAAAATATAAAAAATACATTATATAGTTTTTTTATTATTTAAAACTAAATAAAATATGATATATTCTACTGCTTTTTTTATCCAACACAACGCTTTTTTTCTTCGTATTTTGGTGACATAAATCGCTTAATTACCGTAGCCGTAGTCAACCTTAATAATAAATCATTCCAAATTCAGAATCTTGTTTAAATTATATCCACTTTTATGAGTTTTTTTTAACGTAAATTCTTCGTAATGGTTAACTTTTCTCCTATCTCGTCATCAATAATATATACTGTCGAGTATTCACACACTAGAGAATGCATAGGCCCAAATGTGGAAATTATTTTTTTTTTGACCAGATGGGAATGTGGCAGCATCGCCCCCTTCTCCAATCAAGACCCTCGGGCTATGTACCGGCTGACCGCAGCACGGCGTCCTCCGCTGTACCCCCGTTCTCCCCCTTCCCGCCACGTTCGTGTTTGTGGCGGTGCGTAGCACAGTAGCCTAACCGGTAGGTAACAGGTCAATGTATTTTTATCTCTTTTCTTCAGCACTGTCCTATGGTTTCTCCTTCTAAAATTCGATTTTTATCTTCAGTTCCCGCCAGTGGCGGGTACAAACGTTCTTAATTCTCTATCAAAATATTTATTTTTAAGTCTGGTGACAAATTCAACATTTTTGGTTCTGTTCAAACAACAAAAAACGTATTAAGTATATAAAAGAAAGAACTTTTTAACAAAACTTTCACGATTCATTTAAGAAATAGTGACTTCTTAGCTTATTGACTATATCCTCTTCTTTACCTAGCTACACTCCTCACAAAAATTAATGCATCACTATTAATATTAAAAATATTATTTTTGATAAACAATTTTTTTAACATCTTTAAATATTGACCTACCTGTAGATTAATTTTAAGTAGTTGAATTAACAAACGATTTTATCTCCTATTAATGTTTTTTTGAACTAAAAACTAGTACGAGGGTTGCCTTTTATATTTCCGGATTAGAGAACAAAAGCAAATATAAATAATTTAAAATCACTTTAGTGTTTTTTAAAATACTTCCCATGAAGATCTATACACTTTTGCATGCGTTTAAACCAATTGTCGGAGCACTTTTGCCACTCTGATTGAGGTATCTCCAAAACATGCATTCTGAATGCAGCAACCGCTTCTTCAGATGTCGAAAAACGTTGACCTCTCAGTTTGATTTTTACGTACGGGAATAAAAAGAAAGTCAGACTATACGGTGCGGCGGATGACTCATCAAATCGATGTTTTGGGTGCTCAAAAATGCAGTTGTTTGAGCCGATGTGTGTTGTGGTGAAGAGTGATCCGTCCTCGGCGGTTGGTTTTCCTGATTTCTTGGAAGACAACTGCAAACAAATGGTTGTGACTGACTGTTCTGCGTTGTTCTAGTGATACAGTTGCGACATGTCCAATTTTTCCGAAAAAACAGGCGACCATTTGCTTGGAAGTGCTTCGTGCGTGAACAAATTTTGTTGAAACACCCATTCAGTCGACTGCTGTTTACTTTCGGGCTCATACGCGTAAATCCACGATTCATCACCTGTCACGATGTCATAGACGTGTTTCGAAGCACCGCGATCGTATTTTTTAAACATTTCCTTCGACCAATCCATACGAGCCTTTTTTTGAGCGATTGACAAATTGTGTGGGATCCAACGCAAACAAATTTTTTTGACAGTCAAATATTTATCCAATATTGAATGTATGCTGGTCCCACTAATGTCTAAGGTTGTCTCAATTTCACGATAGGTCACATGACGATCTTGCAATATCAGTTCGCGCACAGCATCAATGGTTTTCGGAAATTCGTCTTGGAGTGAACTAAGGCACGATTGAATTCACCATACCATCGATAAACAGTCCTTGATGGAGCTTCATCGGCTAAACTTGAATTAAGTTCGTCCATGCAATGTTGCTGAGTTAATCCACGTCGAAAGTTGTAAAAAATAATCGCACGAAAAAGTTCATGATTTAATTCCATTTTTGGGCCGAGATGCCAAAATACAAAAGGCAACCCTCGTACTACAAAAATAAAACCATATTTTATTATTAGTTGCTTTCGAATTTTAACATAATTATCATAGTCTTTGTTAAATTTTATTTAAAAAAAATATTAAAATGCACAATCCTGATTATCAGAGAAGGAATTTGGAACATGACGAAGTGGCTAGAGTTATTACATTACTCGAAGAAGGACGTAGTCAACGTTAAGTAGCAAATTTGTTCAATGTACAACAATCGACGATTTCCAAAGTTGCTAGTCGATTAAGGAAAACAGGACTAAACGACAGAAGACCAGGACAAGCACGTCCAAGGAGAACAACAGCAGCTGACCCACGATTTTTAAGATTAATCTGTACAGCGCGAATGCTGCAGAGTGAACTTGCTGTTGCCCGCAATATTAGAATGCAAACCATTAGGAATCGTCTTAGAGAAGAAGGAATTAGAGATAGGATGCCCTACTTGTGTGAACGATTGGTCCAATGTTTTGTTTTCTGGTGAGTCCAGATTTCATCTGGGTAACATCAGAGAAGCAAAACGTTACGGTAGTGGATCTATTATGGTATGGGGACGAATTACTCTAGCCGCTCGCACAGAGTTAGTGCCAATCATTGGAAGAAATTCGACTGCTGCAAAATACAAAGTTTATTTTATAATTTACAAGTTACCCCAAAACCTGGATATCCTACTGATTAACTTAAGGTAATGCGAACTGCTGCTTTTGGGTTTGGAGAGCAAAGGTCGTGGGCCAGTTTTTATGTAGGCAAACTTACCTTTATTTTATTCAAAAATGTGAGATAAAAATCTTCCAGGCCTCACTTAATTTTGGTGCTAATAAAATCAAGAAAAATCATTAAATATAGTTAACTTGATTGGTTATTTTATGATATAACTTGTTTGTTAATAAATATGATATATATTACTATAACTAAGAACATTGAGCAATGAAACTATTAAACAAAACTTCCACTATCGTCAGCTGTAATTGAGTAAAAAATACTAATTTTTTAAATAAAAGTTTTGTATAAAAGTTTCATTGTTTAATGTTCTTAGTAAGATAAACTTCCACCGAGTAAAGGTTAGTAGAATAAATATATATAATATATATAATATAATATTTAAGTAATACCAATAATTTTCATAAAATATTTGTCCGGCTTACAGGATTTTCAAGAAATTAAGAGATAAGACATATACAATGATTAAACGATAAATTAAAAAAATTTTTACAAAAAAAACATTTAATTTATTATTTATGGCATACAGGAATTATACAAAAAAGAGACCTGACCTTTCTTTTGTAGTTGTGTTACTTAAGCAGTGGCTTGGAGCCTTTGTAATACACTCTCTTGTATTGGATTCTAGGTGATCAGTTAAGGCTGCTAGACGATCTCTATTATTGGAAATTTGAACTTCGCAAATCGTTTCCCATAAAATGAGGCCATCAATAAAATAACCATCAGATCTGGGATCTGGTTAGTTTTGCCATTAAACATAAAATTGAAGGATGCAGACTATCATTTATTATTTAGATTTAAACAAAGGATTAAATTAAGAATAATAAAAAACTCTTCGTTTTAACAAAACTTCCAATATTTATTTAAAAAATTAAAGTTAAAAAAGCAATTTTTTAAATAAATATTGGAAGTTTTGTTAAAACGAAGAGTTTTTTATTATTCTTAATAAGATGTACCTACTTCCAAAAAGTAAGGGTCAGTACAATCAATTTAAAGGATTAAATCTAAAAAGTCGACAAACGTTGACGTCAAACTAACTTTGGTATAATTTTTGGTGTTACCGTGATCTGCAGCACGGTTACTGAAATTGGTAGTTGTCTATACTTGTCTAAAGTAGTGTTTTTTTATTTGTAACACCTATAATAATCTACATTATTCTGTGCTTGCAGTTTTAAAGAATTGTATTTTTTGTCAATATTCTAATATTATTTTTTGTTTTGTTTTGTTTATTTTTTGTAGTAATAATGGAATCTGATAAATGTTATTATATATAATAGATGATAAACACAAATCAATTTTAATATCAAACTAACTTCTATATACTATAATAAGAAGGTTAAAGTATGATTTAAGTAATGTTACAATGTAACCGATAATATTATGTGATTGATGGAGAATTTAGTAAAGAATAGTTTTAAAATTGATTTTACTTTTGTATTTTATACTAACTAATGTTACATAATGAAAGAAAGGTACCAAAATTAACAGCAACTTGTAGTAGCTGAATGTTTTATACCCTGTCGATAAATTTTTGTATCTAGGGTGTTATGTATTAGGAATATGAATGATAAAAAGGGAATTTGTAATAGTTATATTAAAGTTTATAAATCAATAATCACTATAAGCTAATAGGAGGATTATTAGAAGTATTTATTTCGCCACCAAGTATCATTAAGGCGTTAGTACTACAGGTAAATTCGCCACCAATTTTTAATTGCGTGCTAAGCCAGTAATTTCGCTACTGCACTTCTAAGAATTATTATCCTTTCACCTGATTTCATTGTTAATGGCATACCTATCTATTTTGCTTATTCTGATAGATACTTTATTATTGTCTCATGTTAACATAATGTGACATAAAAAGGGAAATGAAAGCAAGAGTATGTAGGTAGTATAGTTTTATTGAAAAAATACAAAAAATACAAAAATACAAAATGAATACGAAATCATAGGACAACAGATTCCAAAATAGGTTAGGTTAGGTTAGGTTAGGTTACAAGAAGTACTGATGATTTGTCGGTTCAAAACAATCCATCCTTTGCAAGAAGGAGTGTCATTACTAAATCATGCAAATATCGGTGGCGAAATTACCCATAGGATTAAATATACCTGGTGTGGGCAGAGGATTTACAAATTTACTAGTACACTAAATCTAATATCAGGCTACTAGCTTATATAACTATATTTATTGACTTTTGTTGAGATAGTAAAGTTGTGCATTTTTAACCAAGGTAGAAAAATACAGGGACTACTTGATTACAACTAAACATCAATCCATTTGACAGAATGCAAAGACAAAATGAAAAAATTTATCATTACTAATTAGTCCACCCCCTTATTCAAAAATGAAAATAAATTGACTTATCAATGTATTTTCATAGTGATTTTAACAACACAATACGTATTATCAAATCAAACCAAAAATTATTGGATAATGTCTTCTCACTTTTATGCCTGATGAAACGGGAGTGACTGGTGAGCCGTCCAAAATTTTTATTGGCTTTAAAAACTAATATTTATAAAGATAGAATCCCCGTAGTGAAAAAATGCCATATGTGCCACGGTAGAAAAGCGTATTATTGACTCGACCTCGACAATATCTCACTTTTATACCTTGGCGCATAATTATAAAATTTAGAACTGTAGGCTGTTGTCTAGTTAATAATAAACATAATATGTGCGTTTAGTAATAATTTTTTACCTATTTATTTATTTTTGTTAGTGTGGAAAACAAATTACAAGCAGGAAATTCTTTATAAATGGGATAATCTAGAATTAAGATTTTCCACTATTTTTTAACTGCAGACAGACTGGATTTTTTTTCAAAAACTAGTAATAGAAAGTAGTAGTTTTAAAAAAATTTCAAATGTAATCATTTAAACCAAAATTCTCTTGTCAAATAATATTTTAATTAGTTAGAGCAAACTTTGCTTTTTGCTACTGAAATACAGATTCTGTAAATAAAATATCTGATCATAGTGAAAGCCCCTTTAAAAGTTCAGTGCGAACGCCACTGAGTCGATATAATGTTTTATGTACACATAACCATATAAGTGTGGTGCACACACGCTAACAGTAAGGTGTGGTTTTTATTGACTAAAACTAAATATTCTCGATATTTCAAAATACATAATTTTTGATTTTAAATTATAAGTTAACTTTTTTCAATAAATTTACTATAATTTAACATTTTTTATTGTTGGATTGATTCTAATTTTAAGCTAAGAAAGAACATCTACACCGTTTCCTTGGAAATATATATTTTATAATGATCCAACGTCATTTTTTTGATGATTTTTTATATAAAAAATGTTTATTGTTGAATTGACTTACTTATTATCACCTTATTATTGTCTTCTCTTTGGATTTGCACTGTATTGTATTTTTACAGACTGATGGTGGTCTGATGAAACCGAAACTAGTTGCAACGTTTCAGAAACTTTAATTAAACATTGTGAGATCGACTTTGTGTTTCTCTTTAACCACTTTCATATAAATTAACAAAATTACATATACACAATTTTGAACAGTTATACTGGTAGCCAAAAAAGTTAGAAAATATTTTTCCTATGATCCCCAATGAAAACGACACCTAACACACAGTTTTGATACTTTAAAAATTAGAAATATTATACATGTTCGGAAAAATAAGAAAAGATAAAGCAATATCACACTAGTGTGATTTTTTTTCAAAACGAACAGAACTTAATTATTTAAGAAAGATTAATGAATAAAAAACTATTAATTTTTGTGAATAGATCACTTTGGTTTGTTCAATTTGATCAAGAAATATTATCTTTTGGTAAAATAAATGTCAAATTAATACTTTTATAAGAAAAATTGCATCAAATATATACAAAGGTATACCTATGTATACCCCCAAGGTAAAATCCTTCAACAGCTATAGTTACAACAAAAAATATAGAATCACAGGAGTTAAACGTAAATGAAAATGTTCAAAACACATTAATAACACAGAACGTTTCTCAAGTTCCAATTAGTATCACCAATTATTGCAATAACAATTTTACTTTTAATTCTCATGAAGCCCACGAAAAAAATGTCATTTAGCTAGTACTGTTTTTTTATGTTAATTCCCGAGAAGGTGGTTATTTGATTTTAATTAATTATATTTTAAAAACAAATAAACAATAACAATTAAAATAAAAAGTATATAAAAATATAAGTTTATAAATAAAGTTAAAAAATTCATAATTATAAAAAATATTGGGGTCGTAGGAAAAATCGTGTGCGTGACTCGTTTGAAAGTGTATTTCTTACACTCGTTATGTTTCCGCACTTGCCGCTAATAGTATTTTTATTTATAAGTAAATTACACTAACTTCCAAAATGATCTTTATAATAAAAATCAATTAATTTATTCAAAAAATTTTGTATTATCCATATTATATTTTGTACTAGATCAATTTTTGTTACAGAATATTCTTAAAAAACTGGACAAACGTCAAAATTCGAAGAGGAAAAAAATACTGTATCTTAAGTTATTCCAGGAATGTGAGGACGGTAAGTAGTATTTTATTTTTATTTAGATTATAGGCAAGAGAAAAATAAAACTGTGGAATTATGCAACAATAATTCTGCTATAAAAAGAACCATTGTTAAATAATTTACAATTAATTATAACAATGTGTACCGCTGTGAGGCTTGGACATTTTTACCTTTCTAAAATCATTCCTATAAATTTCGAATAAATTATTTAACGAATATGATAAATTTTCGCCCTGTACATATCTCGTATTTTTGAAATATCGAACATAATGCGGAAATATTGTGTTACACTGACGGGTGTCAAATGTCTTTGGGAACTAAAGGAATCTAGTAGGCAGCGTCTGACGTTGTTGCCAAGTCAGCAATTTAATGAAATATTTAAAGAAATATAAATACAGGGTGATTGATTAGTGTGAGGAAGCTCAGTAGATCTGTTATAGTAAAATTTACAAAAAAAAGTTATAAACAAAAGTTGTAGGCAGCTTTAAACTCCACATTTTAAAATTAGTTACAATCTTACAGGGTGTTCCATAAGATGGTGGCATACCAAACTTATGTTTTTTTAAATGGAACACCCTGTATTTTATTTTAAATTTGAAATCTGCTTAACTTCCACATCACAACAATGTAAAGTTTTATTATGTTATACTGGGTATTTAAAAAGTTATAACCAATATTACCTGAAAATCGTATCAAGTTTAACCCCCTGTATAATTAAAAAGGAGTATAGGAACATTGATCTATTGCAACCATAGTTTTTAATAATTGTTAAAAATTATGGAAAATATTCGTTTTCATAATATTCGTTAAATCAAATACAGCGTAAGTCAAAATGCAAGTATATTCTTTTCTTGGTAATTTTAAATAGAACACCCTGTGTTTTATATCACTATCGAAAAGTACTAATATCATACTTCAAATTTTATGAAGTACTCCCTACACCTAAAGTTATCAGTTTTCTAGATATTTTTATTTTTCCATCAAAGTATTGATTTGGTAGATATTTTAACGTTTACCAATAATTATTGTGAGTTGGCCATGATTGGTTTGTCAGAAACTAACAATTTGACATTATTGTTTATTAATTCAGTATTGTGGTACACCGTAAATTAGCAACAATTATTATTAGCAACAATATCAATTTAATTTAAATTAGAAATAATGAATTTTACTACTAATGAATTGGTAGATATGATCTGGATTTTGGGGGAATGCAATAAAAATTCATTACTCTCCGCTAGAATTTATCAAGAACGGTTTCCAGATAGGCGGCAACCTAGACAAGATACATTTGAAAAATTGAAAGATCGATTTAACCGCACGAACAAAACCGAGTGTGACAGAGGAAAATGAAATGAGTGTGTTGATGGCAGTTACAGAAAACCCATACACAAGTATAAGGAGCATAGTAGAATAGTAACTAAGTTCTTGTTCATGGGAAATGCTCCTTATACTTGTGTGTGGGTTTTCTGTAACTGCCATCAACACACTCATTTCATTTTCCTCTGTCACACTCGGTTTTGTTCGTTCATATTTTTCATATTTCACTGAACCAGTGCGGTTAAATCGATCTTTCAATTTTTCAAATGTATCTTGTCTAGGTTGCCGCCTATCTGGAAACCGTTCTTGATAAATTCTAGCGGAGAGTAATGAATTTTTATTGCATTCTCCCAAAATCCAGATCATATCTACCAATTCATTAGTAATAAAATTCATTATTTCTAATTTAAATTAAATTGATATTGTTGCTAATAATAATTGTTGCTAATTTACGGTGTACCACAATACTGAATTAATAAACAATAATGTCAAATTGTTAGTTTCTGACAAACCAATCATGGCCAACTCACAATAATAATTGGTAAACGTTAAAATATCTACCAAATCAATACTTTGATGGAAAAATAAAAATATCTAGAAAACTGATAACTTTAGGTGTAGGGAGTACTTCATAAAATTTGAAGTATGATATTAGTACTTTTCGATAGTGATATAAAATACAGGGTGTTCCATTTAAAATTACCAGGAAAATAATGTACTAGCATTTTGACTTACCCTGTATTTGATTTAACGAATATTATGAAAACGAATATGTTTTATAATTTTTAACAATTATTAAAAAACTATGGTTGCAATAGATCAATGTTCCTATACTCCTTTTTAATTATACAGGGGGTTAAACTTGATACGATTTTCAGGTAATATTGGTTATAACTTTTTAAATACCCAGTATAACATAATAAAACTTTACATTGTTGTGATGTGGAAGTTAAGCAGATTTCAAATTTAAAATAAAATACAGGGTGTTCCATTTAAAAAAACATAAGTTTGGTATGCCACCATCTTATGGAACACCCTGTAAGGTTGTAACTAATTTTAAAATGTGGAGTTTAAAGCTGCCTACAACTTTTGTTAATAACTTTTTTTTGTAAATTTTACTATAACAGATCTACTGAGCTTCCTCACACTAATCAATCACCCTGTATAGACGTACAAGATATCAAATGTAATATATTATTTTGAATAATAGACAAGAAATAATCATCAGCAGTTTGATTTGACTAAAAAAACAAATTACAAAATACGTTGTTATCGCTTATTATAACTTTAAATAAAAATTTCAGATAACACATAATATGCTATGTGTAATTTTACATGTTTGACATCGGAAATCAACATACAGGTGGTTATCCATTTCTTGAAGTTAGTTAAGGTTTCAAGATGGCATACTAAAGATTTTTATAAACTTTGACAGATACTTTGATATGGACTATGAAATAGTGTGTTGAACATTTTTAAGTCTTATACGGCGATTGTTGATAATAAAAAATTACTTTCCCAATGAATAGTTATTCACAATTAATTGACTACGATTACCAAGCCAAAGTTAGTTGTCAAAAAATAAACATAAATGTCACAATCATAAAATTTTAAAAAGAAAATCCTTTTGTCAAAGTTACCCCTCTCAAGTTTAATGAAAATATAGTTGTTGTTGTCTCAACCTGTAAGGAAGAAACCATTTATATATTGAAGAAATAGATTGCCTTTTGGAAGCTGTGAGTTTGTGTCCAAATCCTTAGAAAATAACCTTTTTGTGTAAAGGTGGCTATCCAAGTGGATATTATTGCCGGAAACTTAACAAACACTATTTATTCACAACTTTTACACATTAATTTATTTGTTACTATTTATACAAACATCGACATTGTTCATTCTGTACCTTACTTAACACGAAACAACATATTAGGGTGGTTCTCGCAAGACTCGACGAAGAGGGAGAAATCATCGCTCTTCTTAGGTAGAGCCGGCATGGATGAAATATTTAAAGTTTAGACTATTCAATATACAAAACATATAGTACATACTATTAAAAGTCAGTCATATTGTTGCATGAAAAGATGGTATAATGCGACGCAATCTATGTATTAACAAAGTCGCATATATTACTTTCATATATATACTGGCATTGAAGGTAATGTTATGGAAGGTGAAGCTGCAAAATACGTTAGAAAGCAACCAAACGATAAAGGTATATCTGTACAAGTGTGTCGTTAAAATTGTTACTAAAAAAAATAACAAAAAATGGCACCTGCTTTGGAAGACTAAAAGAAGTAAAACCGTATGTATATAAAATTAAATATCCAATGGAAAGGGGGTTTTAATGTAGATTACTGGTTAAAACTCTAGAAAGATTGGTAAACCGGTACTGTCGTGACTTCCTTTTCGTACATGATTATTTGATTATTTCTGTTATTCATTAAGTTTCAATTTTGATGGATCAGAAATATTGCAAGAAGTGAAATGAGTGGCATGGAACACTTGGAACACATGATCAATCGGCCTTGGTTTGTTTGAGTACGTCAGCCATGGTTTTAGAAACCACAACTGCTATGGTTTAGTGAAATATGGCTCCGGCTTCCCCGGATTTATTTTTTTATAATCAATTCTGTATTGAATTATTTAAAAAAAATGGATATTTTATCTAATACCAAGTAGTGTTCACCGAAGATTATTCAATCTTGCAGTTGCATACCTGATCTTGAAAGAGAAAAGTCATGGTTTTGCATTTCCCATACCTATAGAAGTAGCAAATTACTCCTCCTCCAGAGGAGAAAATCTCGGCAGGGTACTCCAAAACGCGTTTGTCCCGAAGGAAGACCCGTACAGTGTCCAAGACACTTAGAAATGGGTCCTTGCATTATGATTCGAACGGTTTCTCCTTCAAGGAAATATCGTCACCCAATTGACGTAGACGATCTACAGAAATGAATCACGATCCTCCCACTAGATGCTGTTGCAGACAATCACCTATACGCGTATCTCCAAATTCTGTATAGATTAATATTTTTATCTCTACAAGAATAAAACGTTTATTTTAATCTTCATAATTTCTAATTATAAAATTATACAACATTTAATGTTTAGCTTTTAATTAAAACAGCTCTACAGGTACATTAGGAAAGAAGTGCTGAAGACCAGTCCTCTAAATGATCCCCAATACGCTTACCGACGGCAAGTCAACGGATTTGGCGCTGGCCGATCTTAAAATTTTGCTTTGGAAGTCGGCAGAGGACAATAAAATAGCAATAGCTTCGTTATTGGTAATGGAGGGAGCGTTTAGTATCTCCCGAGTCAGTGACAGAAGCTGTTAAAAGGAGAGGAGTTCCTACCTTTATAAGAGAAGAAATAAAGACTCTGGTGGATGATCTACTTAGGAGTCTATCTGGGAAAGGGTTGTCTCGGATACGCAGATCATCTATAGTAGTTGTGGTAAAAGGACGATTTGGTAGCAAAGTTTCAGAGCTGTGTGGAAAGCTGGTGTGAGGGTGAGAGCCTAAACAGCAGGAAAATAGCACTTAAAGCCACCAGCGCTTAAAGGGATTGAAATTCCATTTGTAAGTCAGGCTAATTACCTAGGTAGAATATTTGACAAGAAGCTTACATGGAATTCACAAATCCAAAGAATCGCACAAAAGGCCCGTGTGAGATGTAGACGATTCTGTAGGAACACATGGATACCCAACTCAAAGATGAATCTGTGTGAACCTGTACACACCGAATGGTCTCTATAGATATATATCTAATGAAAGTTTCCAGATACTGATTTAAAAAAGAGGATTTGGAAAACAGATCTCTGGAGCAAACTCGCTTTGGTACACCTATGGTTTCAAAACCGATGTTGGTATAGGTGCAAAACCAAGGATAGAATTTCAGCTATGTCTATGGAAATACGCGACAGTATTTCTAGCAGAAATTCCTCCAATACAATCTATCGCTACGGAACTGATTGCCCGAATTCAGTTCGTTACGGAGCTATGTATGTGCGTTTAATCAGGTGAGAAGTAGCAATATGCTGTCTGGAGATTGAGACAACGAATTCAGAAGCAATGAGAACGCTGATAAGTTAGCCCAGAGAGTTACAAACACTCCTTTGATGAGACCTGAATCCTTCTTTGGAATCGCAAGTACACATATAAAGCAGCGTTAAGCGAATGGGAAGATACAAATAAAGTCTCTTCATAAAAATATCTCTATTTGTGATGTGTGGGTCTCGAATGGTTGTGGAACCATATAACATGCCAAAATTATCACAAGGGATATCGTCACACTAACAAGCAAATAGCCTGAGTCACAGTTACGGATTAAAAAAATATATATATTCGGTATATTAACGAAGTATGGACTTGAGAAAATTAGTTTTGCAAAAACTTGGCGGAAAAAATAAATCAATGCTTGTAGGAATCTGCCCCATAGTAGATATGATTGCCTTCTACTGATCAAAAACCCAATTTGACTAAAAAAGGACTTACGAAATTTGTTGTATTAGATGCATAAGTCTGATTTAATTTAATTACTCCAGACAATAAAGGAAAAATAGACAAAAACACGAGTTTTATTGTACTAATCCTTACCATGTGAAAGTCGATCTTATTAAGAACAGTAAACAACTAAACGGTTGAATGAAACTTACGTTTTAATTTCATTGACAGCTGTTTCACTAAAAACTAGCATCGTCAGATCGACATAATGAAGTTACATTTTGTTTGTAGCTAGGTACCTGATGTTCATTAGGTAGTATTAAGGCCAGAGCAAGTATGGAAGTAATAAGACATAATATTAGCCCTAAGGGATTATCCTGGATGTATTTCCCTCTAAGATCAGTATAACTGTGCTTTAATATAGAAAAACCAGGAAAAAAACTATATCATGCTGATCTTTACAATAACTTAACAATATATTTGTGTTACAATTACGTCTTATCTATGTATTAAATGAAGACTCAATCAAAGTAAACAGTTTAATAGTGGAGAACTTCCAAGATTTATTTGTTCATTAACTACTTTAAATTGTTGATCTGCTAGATGTCTTTTTATTTTAAGTTCTTTGAGGAAATCTAAATTTTGTTTTTTATCACAAATATGTAATATTTGAATGTCATTGGTGTGTATGAGTGAGGATGGATGTTCAAGAACGTGTTTTGCATAGTTTGACTTGTGTTTGACCTACATATACAGCATTACATTTTGGACAATTCATTTTGTAAACACCAGATTTTTTTAATTTAGGTAATTTTGTTTTTACATTTAACAATAATTTTGTTTTAACATTATTGTGTGATTTGAATGAAAATAATGCAGATGTTGCCGAAGATATTATTTTTGAAATTGTATTAGAAATATTTCCACAATATGTAATACTTTTATAACTTTTAATTTCTTTAGTTTGTTGAGGAAATATTAGTTGTAGGGACATTTTTTGTTCTTTATTATTAATTAATTTATATAGAATTATAAGCTGCTAATTTATGTGATATATAGTAGGGGGGCTCACGATGCCCACGTAATGTCGAGATAACGTTTTTTTTACAACTTTGTAGCCCTCCTCCTTCTTTAGGTGACTCACGAATTGTAAGATTAGTGGAATTTACACGTTGTAGGATGTAGCTAATTTTTTTTACTAATCTGATCCTTGATCCTTAAAGGGCGGCTATATATATATAGGGCTCATCTGCCGCGCTTTGGTAAATCCAAAAATCCCCGCTTGGGCTCCCCTACTAATAGGGTGATTTGAATGATATGGATACATCTGTTTGTGTTGGTTTTCTGTATATTGAATAATTTAATGAATTATTAAATCTAGAAAATTAATTAAATTATTTTCTTCAACTTCAAAGATATCTATATCATTGCACAGTTATACTGATCTTAGAGGGAAATACATCCAGGATAATCCCTTAGGGCTAATGACATCTAGTCTTTAATATTGTTATTGTTCCATACTTGCTCTAGCCTTAATACTACCTAATCAACATCAGGTGCCAAGCTATAAACTTCAATATGTCAATCTGACGATGCTAGTTTTTAGCGAAACAGCTGTCATTGAATTTAAAACGTATTTTTGAATAAATAGTTTCATTCAACCGTTTAGTTGTTTACTCTTCTTAAAAACATGAATACTTTTGGTATAAAATACCTTAAAAATTACTAGAATAATAATTAAATATTTCATATAAAACATTTAAAATGTATTTGCAAACTTAACCCCCTGGTTCTTTCTTAATATAAACATTTTATCTAAGTAAGTTGGCTTAATTCGTAATATTTTAAAGTGTAGAATCTACTGTACAATTACTCATAAAACCAGTTTTTACACGTGCATCTAAAACCAACAATACATTATCAAAATAACATCTTATGTATATGGCGATTTAATAAATTTATTACTTATTCCAATACAGATTAGATTTATAACACTAGTAAAAAGATTAGATACATCCTTATGAGACTTGGCTCCCAACTTAATAAAAATTACATAATAACAATAATTATTATAATTTTTATTCATTATTCCAAAAATGTATAAAGTTGTTAATAATAGTAATAAAATATTTCTTTAGAAAGAAAAATAACCCAAATGTAATCAACAAATTATTTCATGCTGATCAATTCCAAATAACATTTGGGTTGATAACCTTTTCTTACAATTTATTATAATAAAAGAATACTAGATAAAAATGCTGTTTATTTGGACAACATAAATAGAGTATTAATCTTAATAAAAATTCAATTTAATTTAAATGGTTTGAATTAGCTAAATTTTTAAAATTAATAAGTTGTTTCGTTTAAATGTATTGGATCAGGGTGTTAATTGTTGATAATAATCAAAGAAAATTGTTTCGTCTGTTTTAAATAAAAATACATTATCATAGAAAACTTGTAACAAGTTATTATAATGCTTTGGCCAATTTTTGTCTAAAATAATTAAATCTACTGTGTGAATCCTTACGTACAGTATCCACCAAAATAAACAGTATCAAATACATCAAACATAATATGTTTAAAATGTGTACCATGGTGCTGCAAAAGAGCTTTATAACATATTTAAGAACAGTGTTTTTTGCAAAAATGGCTTGTTGCACCATTATATTGAAACCATTGCATTCGGATTCTAAAATAAAGCGCACGACAAAAGGTCTTTTTCTAATTTTGACATATAAAGTGACACTTTTTAAAACTGATTGACATTATGAAACGTCTGACTTTTTGTAACTAGTTGCATAAAGTAAAATTGTATGCAATTGGTGACGAAAAATGTATTTCAAAATTAGTGAAAAAAAGAATTATTCTATTAATTAAACTGTTATAATACAAGTTAAAAACATAAATTATTAATTAATTACTTATTATAAATATTGATGACACAATTATTGCAATTATTCAAATTAATTCCCGACGACATATATTTTTTTCATTGCTCGCACTGGCTGTTATGTGGGAAGGGGCGCACATTGCATTAGATGTTTCACCAAATATTTCTTGCGCTATAAGTTTGTTATTATTCATGGAATTTTCAACATATCCCTCCGCAATAGAAGCAGATTTCCAACCTCCATGCCTCTTAAATTTTAAAGTATCAGCGCAAGTGTCTGCTAGGAAAGTGGCAGAGCTTCTTCTGAAGCATTGGCCAGTATATAGAACAGGATTTGAAAGACCAAGAAATTGTGCCATAACTTTTCAACCAGAACAAATGTTATTTCTGCTTTTCTGCATGCTCCTGCCATTCCATTTATTATTGCAACCTTAGCCATTAGGTATTCTTTGTCATCAGCTTCCACTAAAAATTTGGCAAAATCTTCTTTAATAAAAACTTTTAACTTTTTAGCCTTGGATCCGCCAGTTTGCGTTTTAATATATGCTACCAAAGTTCTATATTTTTTAATATCAATATTCCTTTCCAGATTTAGTTCAGACCTTAACATTGAGTTAAGTGTCCATAATGTGGAAACTTTTAGATCTTTCTTACCCCTAAAATATGTAAGTAAAACTTTTTCATTAACATGTTTAATTTTTTTCTTATCACAGCACGTAACAAATTTTTCGTATGCCAAATCATAAACTGCCTGACTTTTTGGGAATTACTGATTACCTGCTGCCTCAATCGATTTGTTTGTTGGTTGATGTAACCGTTGAGGTGAATGTGATTGGTCAGAGAACCGTACATTTGTTAAAAACTCGGTATCTTCATACTAAGTTCAGCGCTAGTCCACAGTTAATTTTTTCACTTTTATCCGCAGATAGACAGACGTGTAGATGTTTCACTTGCCTTCAGTTTAAGTGCTGTTCGTACAACACTTCTTTGCGGATATTGGATGATTTGGTTTGCTGCTTTACTGAGCTTACTGGGGGGCGCCTTGTTAAAATGTTTTTTTTAAACAATAGCCATTTTAATTTCCGTAGTTGCAGTAGATCAAGTATTAAAGGAATAAGACCTAACAACAATTAAACCTGGATATTATCAGCTCTAAGTACAACTTAGAATTTATTAGTGATCATCAGTGTTTGCAGCCAGTTTTAGACTATACTATTTTTTGTACAATAATTAAGATATTATTAGTTGGTCGAATTGTGTCGATAACTGTTTGAAAAATAGACCGCAACTCATTTTCTATTCAATGGGATTCAATTTAAACATGTGCATGCTCATAGCTTGTGTTTCTCGCTCTTAGAGGTTAGTTGTTGGCATTATCTGCCACAATATCCACATATCAAAACTTATAGCTTGCACCAGCTAAATATAATAAGACAATACTATAAGACTTTTTATAATTTTTATAAAATGACCCACTACTTTTGGGTGTGATGAAATTAACATGCTTTTCATTCATGTAATAGTAGTTCAGTATATGTACTATTGTTTATTTAAAAAAAAAATCGTGGATCATCTTGAAGTAATTAGTGTAAAACACAAACGTTTTACGGACAATTTTTGATACAAATTATTGTACAAAAATTGTTCAAGTAATTGTACAATAAATTTGACTTAATGGACTTTATATCATTAATATAAGTAAGCAGTTAAACAGTGGAGACCTGTCCTGATTTATTTGCCAGTTGTCCAAACATTGAGAGGTCAGATTGGTTGTTTAACTAACTTTTAAAATTCTGTTTACAACCTTATAAATACTTAGTACTATATGAACGAACAACGGTACACGATTTTTTTTTATTTTAACTGCATACATGATTTTTATGACAAAAATAAAAATTTTAGTACTTTTTGAATAATGCGCCATTTCGAAAAATTCGTCACAGATGCTCAAATCGAAGATTAATGTCAAAATTGCCAAGTGTATGTCATAGGTTCCACCCAAAATATTGTTTTTATATTTTGCACTTACAAAAATCTTCATTATAGAGCGCATTTGCATATCGTAATGTAACTTTTACGCACGCAAATTTTTGTTTTAAATGGTTGGTGACATGAGTGAAGTATATCTAATGACAAGACTATTGACAATGACATTTGTGGCTAATAGCAATTTATTAATTTTATATTGTTCTTTAAGAAACTATTTGTGAATATGAATATCATCTTTTACTTATATAATATATTATTGGTATATTAGTTAGTCATTTTAAAGTATTTGAAAACATTAACATTTCATAATTTAATTGTCAAAACTGTCAAATGTTATAGCTAACACCGACGTACATTTTAAAATCAAAATTTTCGTAATTATATAAAAATAATAAATTAATTTAAAAAATGATAAAATGGCAAAATATAAAAAATATTATAAACAACTTATTTCATATGGAATTCCATATGAAATGCGTTGTTTAATATACTATGTACTCATTACTCATGTAGAGTTACGACAGTACGACATAAAACAATGTTTCTGGGAAAACTTAGACTTAGACTAGAGACTTATCTGAGAATTAAGAAATTAAATTAATTAATTAATTAATCAAGAAATTAAATTATTATTAAAACAGTAATTCTTCTTTTTTTATTCAATTGTTATTATTTTTCTTCTTAAGCGGCGTGCTTCTTTTTTATGTTGGCCTTTTACCGTAAGGGAAATCAGCCCGGCATCAGTGACGTATCTGTATTGCAGATTGCATAAAATCGTAAAAATTTTCTTGTTATTTTTTTGACAAATTAAGCAAATAAAAAATAAAAATCATTCTATTATATGGAAAACAATCAAGTAAGTTTAATTAGAAACATTATTATTATTTTTTATTATTATTATTTATAAAAATAAGGGCATAGGCAAATCGCCTATTATGCCCAATAAAAAGAACAGCTTAAAATAAAATATAAGTAGACAAAAAAATTCACATTACATTACATTACATTTAAAAATAAAATTACAAGTGTAACAACAAGAAAACATAACAAACCAACACTAAGTACGGATTTAAAATGACCATTCACGCACTCGAATCAAAACACTACACGCTCTATCAAATGATTCCTCGGCTGATATATTGGTCGTATACATTTTTGAGCGAATTGACTGATACGGCAATATGGTTGGGTAGAGAGTTCCATCTATTTACAATACGGTTGAAGAAGAAATTCTGACGCATAGTAGTTTTAAAATTTTCCTTATTTAATTTAAGAATGTGACCCCGCAAACGACCATTTTTGGCTGTAGAAAACAGGTGAGATAAGTCAAGTACATAAAACAAATAGGGTCAAATTTGGAGTTAAACACCTTATTGCATATTACTGTTAGTAAATTTAATAAAATAAAGGTGCATTAGGATATGGTCGTACTTTTAAATGTTTCATGCTGTCTAACAAAAAAGGATTTTTTTTATTACTAAATTATAAAATTAGTTCAATGGGAAATTATTAAATTAATTAACAAATAAAACAATCTCTTTCAAACCTTTAAGTTTTATATAGTTGGTAGTACTAGGTGAGTCACTCTGCTTCGTCATTCAGTTTTTTTTCTTAGGGTCCACGACCCTTAGCAGACGCAACTATGGGTCTATGAAACTATAAACGGAAAGACTTTTACTAAAAAATATATTTTTAAATTTTATATCTTTATGTCGGGATATTTATAGGATGATTCTTTAAAGGATGACACATAATTAAAAACTTAGGATTTAAGGAATAAGATATATATACTAAGTGACATAAAAATCCGAACAATGATTTTATTTTTAAAAAATTTTGTATAAGTACTTACTGAAGTATAATAAGTAAATGATAAAAATTTTAAAATGATTGCATTGCTTTAAAGCCCTTTTATCTTTAATAATGTGTGGATGCACCCCAATGCGTTACGCATTCTCCAACGCGCCTAGGCATGCTTCTGATCAGGTAGTCATGTCCTCCTGTGGTATCTTATTCCAGGCAACCACCAACTTCTCTAGAAATTCTTCTAGAGTCTAAGGAGGACGTTGCAAATTGAGCAATCTCCTACCCACCATATCCCACAAGTGCTCAATTGGAAATAAATCGGGAGATCTTGGTGGCCAAGGTAACAATGTGACATCATTATGTTGAAAGAAGTCTATTGTGACTCTTGCGACATGTGGTCGGGCATTATCTTTTTGGAAAGTTGGATTTGCCAGGGTGTCAAGATAGGGTAAAAGATTGGGTTCTAAAACTTCTTGGATATATCGCTGCGTGTTCATGTTACCTCTGATGAAGATTAAAGGTGATCTCGAACCATAAGCTATAGCATCCCAAACCATAACTCCAACAGTTTGATGAACATGCCTTTCAACAAAAAACCGTGGATTTCTCCTTTCAGCACATCGTCTTCTAACCCTCGCTAGACCATCGTGCATGTCTAAATAAAATCGAGACTAGTCACTAAAGACAATACTGTTTCATTCCTGATCCCAGAGTGACCGTTCTCTGCACCACTCATGGTGTTCTTTGAGTTTAAGGGAGGACCCAGTGTGGTCGGTATGAAAACAGTCCAAAACGTAGGTAAACACTTCGCATGCCAATAGGTCTTCCGTGTTCTGCAAACCATTTATTGGCAATGGACCTGACAGTGTAGAAACGGTCCCCTAAGGCCAATAATCGTAGGCGGCAATCTTCACGGTCTGTTGTTCTACGGGGGCGTCCAGAGCCCCTTGCTCTTTGCGTACGGTGTTCTCGAAACCATGCCTGACAACACCTAACCACGGTGTCTACACTTCTTTGCACTCTAACTGCTATTTCCCGAAAAGAAAATCCAGTTTTCCGAAGTTCCACTATACGACCCCTATCAAACTCACTAAATTGACGAAATCGTACAGGTCTCCTTACCCTAGGCATCGTAACCAATCGTAAAGAATGTCAAGAGCCAAAATTCGCAAAATTTGAATCTTTATTACGGCTACAATATTCATTTTTGGATTGCTAGTGGATTTCAAAAAAAGCAATTTTATCAACTGTTTATTAAACTGTTTAGTAAAATAAATAAATTCACCAAATTTTATTAAAATAAAATCATATAAACTGGGTGTTCGGATTTTTATGTCATGTAATATAATTTAAGAGATAGGTTTTAAGGAATGAATCAAAGCTTTCTAATGCGGCAAAACACAATCAAAATTTATGTTATAAGGAATAAGAAAACGACTTGTTGGTTTTAAGATTTTAGGAATACGAATTCAACCAATCGGAGTTTGGAATAAATATCTTTAACATTTAAAACTTATTTTTGTTATTTATAAAATTCAAAAATGGAAAATTTTCATATGAATGCTGCTATTAAAATTTATGGTCGTGAATTTGAAGGTTATTTCGATTACGATTCATCCTTTGGTAATGCTCGTGCTGCACCATTTCATTGATCATTACATATGAATTAGAAATCTTTTATATCCAAATAAACAATAATAGAATAGAATAAGTTAGATTAGAAAAACCAAAAAATGTAAAAACGCGGAATGTTTAAGCCCGCATTTGTAGTTAAATTATGATTTATGAAACTTTTATTTATTCTGTCTTGTTACTTTTATTTCTTATTCTTTCAGTCTTAAATCTTATATTCTATTCTATAAACCTGTTAGACGTTTTAGAAAAACTTACAAATCAATACATAAAATTAATGAAAATGGAGTTTTAAGTTATAGGAGGTTTTACCGCCGATTATAAACCGAAAGCTATTTAATTTTTAAATATTTAAAAACAATTGTTAGCAATGATTTCATAAGAAACAATGAAGATTTTCATAAAAAAATAACTTTATAAATATGTACCAATGTCACTTCAACAAATGAAATTGAAAAATTGCTCATTATCTTCTGCCATAGTAGTATAGATGTGGTCAGTGACTTTACAATTGGTGTTCTCACCTCCTCCTCACTCTCTTCCCTTTACCCTTTCTTCTGTGTGTTGTTTGACCTTCCAGAGGCCGTACGTATAATTGGATGTGTGTATATGCGTCGGCGTTGCCGGCTCTCAAATTATTTATAACAAAACGAGAAATTTGGAATATTCAAAGTTATTTTTTTTAATGATCGTTCATTGCATTGAATAATTAATAGTTTGAAAAAAAAAGTAAACGCTTTTACAAAAATAATATCGAATCTAGAGATAAAGTAAACTGTTAATATTGAAAAATGAACGAATGGTAATGTGGATTGAGATCAAACAGCGGTTTCATTGAATAGTTCTAAGAGTTTCTTGTTTGTTTACTAATTTTTCAGTAACCCTAAATACAAAATTTTGTTTCGTATAAATTTGTAAACTTGGCAATGTGCCATTGTGTACAGTTTGCTAAAAATATTGACAACACCGGACGTACATCCTGGTGTGTGAACCACGTTGCCAAGTTGGTACGTTTGTCTTGAGTATAATAATAAATGTTAATTATAGCTATCTTGATAAATATTTTAATATAAATAACTTCATGGATAACAAATAAAAAAAATTTTATAGCAAAAAGTGCCATTACCTATAGATTTGAAGTGTGGTCGAAGAAATAATTACGAAAACTACAAACATGAATTGTTGGCGAAGAGGGTCTGGAAGGTCCTTTTACTCTATAGGATGTTGTCCAATTTGGTATTTTCTCATAGTTTCATGAAACTAAATATTTAGTTAAGAATAATAAAAAAACTCTTCGTTTTAACAAAACTTCCACTATTTATTTAAAAAATTGCTTTTTTAAACCTCAATGACGATGCTAATCAGCGAAACGGCCGGTTAAACGGTTAAAACAAGAGTTTTTTTTATTATTCTTAATAAGATGGACTTCCAAAAAGTAAGGGATAGTACAATCAATTTAAATATTTAGTTATTCAGCTTCGTAGCTTCTTACTAGTTTATTTTAACAAAAGACCTTCACAATAACATGGAACGTGTTTAAAGAATTCATTTACATTTCTACAGAATCTGCATAAAATATCCGCCAGTAGCACTTGAATAGCCTGTTGTCTTTCGGTTCGTCCCGTTTGTAACGAATATAAACCCTGTAGGAATGATGTAAATAAGTTTTGAAAGCGAATGCAAAAAACCGCATTTCGATCCTTCCTATCATAAAAGAGTTTGTTTCCATGGCCTTTTTAGTGCTTCATTGCGTCGGCTAACAGGCATGTCTAAAATTCGAATAGCCATGCTGAGCAGCAACATCCTGGGGAGAAGCTAAATTCAAGAAGAAGAAAAACGTTAAAAAGAGGAAACCCAGAGAAAAAAGAAACAGAGAAGGAAAGGGTCATTTTATACTAAGTGACATTTAAATGATTTTATTTTTATAAAATTTTGTATAAGTACCTACTTACTAAAGCATAATAAGTAAATGATAAAAATTTCAAAATTATTGTATTGCTTTAAAGCCCTTTTACTTTTAATAATGTATGGATGCACCCCGATGTATTAAGCATTCTCCAATGCCCTAGGCATTGCTTCTTATCAGGTGGTCAATGTCCTCCTGTGGTATCTCATTCCAGGCAACCACCAAATCCTCTCGAATTTCTTCTAGAGTCTAAGGAGGACGTTGCAAATTGAGCAGTTTCCTACCCATCATATCCCACACGTGCTCAATTGGGGATAAGTCGGGAGATCCTGGTGGCCAAGATAACAATGTGACATCATTATGTTAAAAGAAGTCTATTGTGACTCTTTGAAAGTTGGATTTGTCAGGGTGTCAAGATAGGGTAAAAGTTGGGGTTCTAAAAACTTCTTGGATATAACGCTGCGCGTTCATGTTACCTCTGATGAAGATTAAAGGTGATCTCGAACCATAAGCTATAGCACCCCAAACCATAACTCCAACAGTTTGATGAACATGCCTTTCAAGAAAAAACAGTGGATTTCTCCTTTCACCACAACGTCTTCTAACCCTCGCTAGACCATCGTGCATGCATAAATAAAATCGAGACTCGTCATTAAAGACAATACTGTTCCATTCCTGATCCCAGAGTGACCGTTCTCTGCACCACTCAAGGTGGTCTGTGAGTTAAAGGGAGGACCCAGTGTGGTCGGTATGAAAACAGGCCAAAACGTAGGTAAACACTTCGCATGCCAATAGGTCTTCCGTGTTCTGCAAACCATTCATTTGCAATGGACATGGTAGTGGAGAAACGGTTCCCTAAGGCTAATAATCTTAGGTGGCGATCTTCACGGTCTGTTGTTCTACGGGGGCGTCCAGATCCCCTTGTTCTTAGCGTATGGCCTTCTCGAAGCCATGCCTGACAACACCTAACCACGGTGTCTACACTTTTTTGCACTCTAACTGCAATTTCCTGAAAAGAAAATTTAGCTTATTAAAATAAAATCATTAAAACTGGGTGTTAGGATTTTTATGTCACAGTATATATACGCTGTATTTCAAACATCATGTTGAAAATTTTTTTTTCGAGAACCATAGCTTCTAATATGCTTCAAAAATTGTAATCAGCATGGTTAAGAATATATATTGCTTTTTTGAATTTTTCTAAGGCCACATTCGTTTTCAGAAGGATCGAATTAGTCTAAAAATAAATTTTTAATTGTCTGGGTGAACTAATAAATTAAATTTAGTTTTTTTTTGTTACAAATTTTCTTGGCTTTTTAAGCTGGTACGCATACGTTTCTATTACTATTATTTAAGCTATGATCAAAAATGTAATATCATGTCTTTTTTCGAGGATCTCAAATCAAAAGTAAGATTTGGGATGAGGAGCTTAAGTGAGTGAAAAATGTTTAATTAATAGAGGCATGGCCGTATCTAGTGCATGACAAAGGTGACACTGTCCACGGGCGAAATGTCCGCAAGGGCGCCAAAAAGTAGAAGCCACAACAAAAGCCAACTTCCGTATTTTTCAATAATCTCACTGTACTTTAGATGAAGAGAACGTGGTTCAGATAATACGTTACATACATATTTTTTCTTTCTTGTCATAGACAAAAGTCATTCTGTCTGTTGTTTCATTCTAGTCAATAAATCAGTTTTTTCTTATTTTTATTACACCTTTCTTCATCCACCTAACCAGTCAACTATTTTTCAAATCAAAAACTAAATATCAATGCATTGTTAAAAAACAATGTGTAAACCTATTATACAAGTCTCGCATATTTGGCGCCCAACATGGGGAAAATGCGGTATTAAAGTATATTTTATTGACTTTATAAATAGGGGGTGCTGTTTAGTATATTAACCACAGGCGCATTAGTACCTACGAGGGTTGTCTGAAAAGTTTCCGACCTCAACATGAAGATGGCAGCACTCGTAAGCAAAAGTTGGGGAATGTGTTTGCGCATGCTTTGAACCACTAAAATTTCAGCCATTTTGGACGCGCAGTTGTTTTTTGACAACAAAATGGTGGTAGACAACCGTCGAATTAAAATTAGAGCGATAGCAGAGGCTATAAACATGTCCAAAGAACCTGTTTGTCACATATTGAATCAATATTTAGACATGAGAAAGCTGTCCGCGCGTTGGGTGCCGCGTTTGCTCACTTTGGACCAAAAACGTGTTCGAATGAACATTTCCAACTCCCTGTTGGCGCAGTTTAGGCGCAATAAATCAGAATGTTGGCGCCGATTAATTACTGTAGATGAAACTTGAATACACCATTATACTCCAGAAACAAAAACGCAGTCAAAACAATGGACTGCGAAGGAGGAATCGGCTCCAAAAACAGCAAAGGTTGTTCCTTCGGCTGGGAAAGTGATGGCAACTGTTTTCTGGGATAGTCATGGAGTTATCTTAATCGATTATCATCAAAGAGGAAAAATCATTACAGGAGCATACTACGCATCATTACTTGACAAGCTGAAGGCAGAAATTGCCGAAAAACGGCCACATTTGCAGAAAAAAAGAATTTTGTTTCACCAAGACAATGCGCCGTCTCACAACTCAGCGCTTGTCATGGCGAAAATCCACGAATTACGGTTAGAACTGCTTTTTTGTTTCCTAAGCTACAAGTTGTGCTCGGAGGACAAAGATTGTCGTAGAATGAGGAGGCCACCACCTTCGTAAACAACTATTTTGCAGTGAAAGACGCCGAGTATTATTTGGACGGGTTGAAGAGATGGGAGCATCGCCGGGAGAAGTGTATAGACTTACAAGTAGACTATGTAGAAAAATAAAAATTAATTTGAAGAAAAATCTTTGTTAGGTCGGAAACTTTTCAGACAATCCTCGTAGATACGGCTCTGAACAGAGGATTCTTATATGGAATTGCGTTCTCTTCGTAATGAAAAAAATTAGAATAATGTTTCATAAACGGGGCAAAATAAACACCCAAGGTTTAATACTAGAATAAATTACTCTGGAACCAACATGAAACTTAAGTACTAATAAAGGCAACAAGAGCATTAATGATATGTAAAAACTTTGGAAACTAAATATACTACAGTCGACAGAAGCAAACATGGTCCGCGGAAAATATGCCAACTAATTTCAAGGTTATCACAATCAGCCAATCACGAGCCAATGTTAACGATAATATCAATTTTAGTGGCTGCATAAGTGAGATGAAAATACAACTACAGCGACAAGGACACGCCCACCCAGGGTTCATGTTTGCTTCTGTCAACTGTACATTCGATTTACACATTTATAGTTTCTTTAAGAAATTGTAGTCGTTAAAAGGGCCGTCAATGTAAATAATTAATATTTTTAGCTGGTTTAATAATAACTAACTAATTTGGAACAATATAACTCTTTTTTTAATTTCCGCTAATTCATAAAATGCACAATTGATAATTTTAAACGTTTCCGGTCGGTTCCATTCAAATATGTTAACGTTGCATCATTTTGTAAATAAGTAAGCAAAGGTTTACAGCAAGCCGAGTCAGCTTTTTGTATTAATTCTTAAACTAATTGTATTAGACACTTTTGTTCGACTTGGCTTTTTTTTAATGTCGATTCGACATATTTTTAGTTATTTCACTATTATAGCAAAGTGTGTGAGAATGAATGGATTTTTAATAAAAATAAAAAATTCCAGAAATGCGCTTTTTTAAAAAACAAAATATCCCGAGAATACTCACATTTTTCTTTAAATATTTTGCCGTTAATAAACATTTACTTGATTTTTTAATAACGGCAATTGTTTATCTTTTTTCCGCATCATTTCCGGTCGTGTTAACCGGAAAAATGATAGTCAGTGGCGTGTTAAAGTTTATATAGAAGGAGCTAATGGATATACTAAAATTTAAAAGAACCTAATAGCAAAGTAATGTAACAAAAGTTTGTGAACCTTCTCCATATACAGGGTGTCCCGAAAAGAATGGTCATAAATTATACCACAGATCCTGGGGTCAAAAATATGTTGATTGAACCCCACTTACCAATATACAATAGTGCACACAAAAAACGTTACAGTGTGCTAAAGTTAAAAATTTAAATAATTTTTTTTAACAATTCTCTAAAACGGTTTAATGTATGAAAATTTATAGGAAATACTATTATGGATTTTCAGAGGGGATCCCCACCCCTTTCACCCCCCAACTTTTTTTAGGGCTATAATTTAATAAAAATATGGACCGCCACTGGAATCAAACGTCTATTTTTAAACTTTTGTGTCTCTCTGTATTTCTTTGTAAATATTTTATTATGGAAGATACAGCCACCCTTTAAAATGCCAATTTCAATATTGAATATTTAAACTATATTTTCACAAATATTAAAAACATCTTTATTATTAAATTACAATTTATAAACAAACAAGATATTTGCCTTAACTCAACAAGTGTTCAATATGACCTCCTTCTTCCTGTATACAAGTTCTACATCGTTTCAACAAGGAATACCGAATATTTTGAAAAATTAAATGTTTTTGTCGAAACTCGTTAGCAATTTGTAAAATTCGGTGCCTCAGTTGATCCTCACTGGTTTTTTCCACAAAATAAACATTTTCTTTTATATATCCCCAGAAACAAAAATCTAATGGATTCAAACATGGACCGCGCGGTGGCCATTCAATTGGTGCATCTGGTCCCCTTCCCATCCAACGTCCTGGATATTCTCGATATAAAAAAGCTCTAACGGCGTTACTTAAATGTGGTGGCGCACCATCTTGCATAAAATACATTTTTCGTCTCATTGCTAATGGGACATCTTCTAAGCAAATTGGAAGAATAAAGACAAAAGAAAGGCTCAAAAATATATATATCGGTTTTAAAACTTCTTGTGTCGTTGTCCGATGCCTAATTTCCACGAATTTCTGTCATTCTAATTGTTCTTCGGTAAAGTCTCGGGAACTCATTGCCCTTGTTACTCCTTCTGTCCATGTTCTTTTTGGTCTTCCTCGTTTTTACGGTTTGGTGCTATCCATTTTATTGCAGTTTTTGGTAGTCTTGTTTCTGGCATTCTTTGAACATGGCCATACCATATGAGTTATTTTCTTTGTACGTCTGTTGCTAGCAATCTACACCCATCCGATTCCTTTTCTCAACATTTCTGATCTTTTGTGCACTAGATATCCGAAGTGATCGTCTAAATACATTCATTTCTGTTGCTTTAAGTTTTCTTTTAATACTTTTTCTGTTGTTCTCCATGTCTCTGCACCAGGTTAAGCTGCTTTTAATGAGAGATTCCTATATATTATATTTACGTCGTTTACCAATTTCAGAACTCCAAAGTACTCCGTTAAGGCATCCAATTGTTTTAATTTCCCTTTTGTCTGTACCTGTAGTGTCGAAATCTACTTCTAGATAAGTATATTCAGTGCAGACTGCAATTTCGGTTGTGTCATATGTCAGGTCTTCCTTATCGCTCGCTATAGACTTGATAGTCTGTAAATTGTAGGGTGTATATGCAAATCCCTCCTAGGTCAATTAGTGATGAGCAAATGCAAGAACAAGGCCGAGACCGGGTTAGTCTTGGTCTTGGTCTTGCATACAAGGTCTTGGTCTTGGTCTTGCAGTCAAATAAGCAATCTTGGTCTTGTTCCTGCAGGGTCGAGTCTTGGTCTTGCACCAAGACCCTTGCAAGTCTTGCACTTTTTTTTAAATTTACTGGGGTCTATTTTTACAAAAAAAGGGAAAATAGTTTTTAAAATCATTACAAGTAAAGAAAGATTAAATGAAAGGGATAGTATTTTTCATTATAAAATTTTTTTTTATTACATTATAGCGATAAATCAATTATGAAACAGTCTCGCTCATCACTAAGGTCAATACCCATTTCTTGACATTTTCTCTTGATATAGTGATATAGTGCTTTTACCACGTTGATTTTAAACAATGTGGGGTATACGCAACATCCCTGCCGTAGCCTCTTGTTTACCGGAAATTTTTTGGATATTCTATTTCCAATTGTGATTCTCCACGTTGATCATTCATAAAGTTGTTTAAGGGCCTTAATTATTGTGTGGTTAATGTTTGTTTCTTGCAACAATTTAAATATCTTTTTAACGGGTACCGTATCATAAGCCTTCTGAAGTTCTATAAACATAAGGTGGGTTTCTTGGTTGGTAATTGATCTTTTCGCTATTATTTGTCTTATTACTTCCATATTTGGTCTAGCCTTACCTACTTAATCAACATCAGGTACAAACAAACAAAATGTAACTTCAATATGTCAATCTGACGATTCTAGTTATTTAGCGAAACAGCTGTAATTGTAATTTTAAACCTCATTTTTTCAATTAAACTTGGAAGTTGAGTTAAAACAAGAGTTTTTTATTATTCTTCGTAAGATGGACTTCCAAAAAGTAAGGGTTAGTACAATAAATTTAATTGACTTAAAGTACTGGTTAATGATATAACTCTATAGTTTGAGTGGTCCAGTTTACTTCCCTTTTTATGTATGGATGATATGAAAGCTACTTTTCACTCCTGCAGGACTGGTGCTCCATTTAGATATTGGTTTATACACCAGGTTAATCGTACCAACAGTTTGTTAGTGTTGCATTTAGTTAATTCTGCTGGGATTCTCTCCGAACCTGTAGCTCGACCATTCTTAAGTAGTTGTATCGTTCTTATATGACAGTTTATTGCTTCTCCCTGCATGTGTATTTCCATACGGCGACCCAAAAATACCTGTGATAAAGTGGTTGCTACATTATTGGAAAAAAGAGGCACCACATGGTCAGAAGCAAGAAATAAAGAAGGAATGGCTAAATTTATTCACGGTAATTAAACGTTTATATATATATATTTATACATTGAAAATTTTTACGACGCTTCCATGTAATCTCTTGGTTTATGAAAACAATAGTATTGGTATCTGGACAAATAGAGACGTACATATTCCGATCCAAACGAAATTATCATGGTTAGCAAATGAATGACACACAAAATCAAGAAACGCCCACACAATTATCATTTTACTGAATCATTTCAAACAAATGATAATTTAAAAAAGGATCATTCATAACTATGAAAATTATCTTGGATTTGTTATCTGGGATTGTTCTAAATAATAACAAGAGTGAAAAAAATACGTTATTTATATAACATCCGGATAGATTAGATTAGTATAGTTGGGGTTCATAACATAATCGGTATCATCTTTTAATTTGTCTTTTAATGTGTTGGTATATTCGGTAAAAATTAAATAAACTGTGTATGAGGTTATAATTATGAAGATATTCCTTTTTTTACCCAATTTTGAGACGACTATGTCGATCTTTACCTTGTTATTTAAAAGCCGTTTAATTATAGAATGTGTATCCCTTTAAAAATATGTTAGGGCCGTTCTAGCAGGCACAGATTATTTATTTTCAGATGTTATGCACCTTTTATTACTTCCGGATTAGTAGATATTTTTAATGTCTTGTTTTCATTGAATGTACGGAGTTTCCGGTTCCGGTTTTATGACTGGTTTCAATTGAACTTGTGAATACTTTGTATTATTACAATAGCCACACTTTTAGGTCAGTTTCGTTACCTGAATTGGCTAAAACGTTACAAAAGTGAAGGCTGCAATCGTATTGAAATAATTTCTTCTATACGACAAAGATTTTTTTCAAAGAAGTGAATGATTGGAATACAAATCCAAGCAGTCAATCTCATTCCAAGGTGGTGGTTAACTTTGAGAACTGTTAAATGAGCTCTAAAAGTTATTAACTATTAGCTGATTAAGTCAGCCGGAAATAAAAGAATTGAACTAAAATTAGAGCTATTTAATAAATTAAATTATTGAAAATAAATATTAAAAAGAATAATAGACTTAAAATAAAGACAACGAAGATCCAGATCAGGGAATATAAATACTTAGAGGAAAGTGAGAACAAAACATACAACACAAGCTATTTTATTCTATGGATCTGTGTTAGAAACTTTCGGAAAGGGACAGAAGAAGTATTGAGGTCGTAGGGTTGGATTATTAGAAAAAAGTATCCAGAACTGAATATGTATGAAATAAGACGACATACGAATAACAAATACTCCAACGTAGAACGAATAGAATCAAGACAGTTGTTCTAGTATGGTGGGCAAACAACACGTTGAAATATACAGTACAAAGAATAAGAAGAAAGAAAAGACCTGGAAAGAATGTGTTCACATAACTGTGAGTGATAGAGCCGTAAATGAGGTAGATTGGAGAGACAGGAAAAGATAACGGTCGAAATGGGGGCAAAAGGTATAGGAAGCCCACAAAATAAAATAAAAAACACTAGAAATTGCCAAAATATTTGGATTAAAAGTAATCATTTAGAGAACAAAACTAATATTAAGTAAATGATAAACAAGGGAAGAATGCTACATAAATTTGCTCCGTGAACATTTTGGTTACAGGATAATTTCTTGTTGCACAGATTTCGAGTATCCACCTCATTCACCGGATTTAACATCACCTGATGCCTACATTTGAGGTATGACGAAGAATTTCATATTTCGCTCGGAAAATCCTCCACTTACTGTTGGAAGACTACGGCAAAGAATAATAAATTATTTAATGCAGCAACTTTTCTTAAATATGTAATAATAATAATAATTTTATTTGAATTTAATTTTTTAACAAAAAATAGATTTATACAGAAACATTGTGTGTGTTTTTCTATAAAATGCAAAAGGACCTGGAAGGCAATTTAAAAGTGTTCAAGGTCTAGGCCATGAATAGTTATTCTTAACAAGTCAACATCAAACAAAATAATACGAAATCACAAATTACAACAAAAATCACACAATTTAGAAAAAAATTACATTGGTCGAATCTTTTTTCTGAATTTTATCTAGTATTAAACCGGTGTTGGTAATTTCGCCACCAAGTATCATTAAGGCATTAGTACTATAGGTAAATTCGCTACCAATCTTTAATGGCATGCTAAGACTACCAGTAATTTCGCCACTGCACTTCTGAGAATTATTATCCTCTTTTGCTTATTCTGGTAATTTCCTTGATAGACTATTCAAATCAATCGCACTGCACATGAAGTAAACATATTCTTTTGCTAGATACTGTAACGTTTATTTATTTTTACTAGTTTTTTTAATTTATTTTTATACTAATTAAATCACTAACACTGTTTAATTTATATAACACAATTTATTTACAATACTTTAATTTATGTAAGACAATATTTCTATTCGCATTTATCTAACAACATACTACTAACTAACTAACTAAAATATTCGAATCGGTCCTTTATATAGGTAAATATTGTTCCAGTCTATTCTGGTAATCGTATCGAGTCTAGATGCTTCGCTCATCGGACGTCGTATATTCCAGAACGTTCTCGCATCATCTGTCTGCTTCGCGTCTGGGTCATAGCGCCAGGGGCGTACTCGCACAACAATACTTTGTTATTGTCTCATGTTAACATAATGTGACATAAAAAAGGAAATGAAAGCAAGAGTATGTAGGTAGTATAGTTTTATTGAAAAAATACAAAAATACAACACGAATACGAATTCATAGGACAACAGATTGCAAAATAGGTTTTAGGTTAGGTTAGGTTAGGTTAGGTTAGGTTAGGTTAGGTTAGGTTAGGTTAGGTTAGGTTAGGTTAGGTTAGATTAGATTAGGTTAGGTTAGGTTAGGTTAGGTTAGGTTAGGTTAGGTAAGGTTAGGTTAGGTTAGGTTAGGTTAGGTTAGGTTAGGATAGTACTGATGATTTGTCGGTTCAAAACAATCCATCCCTATCAAGAAGGAGCGTCATTAATAAATCATGAAAATATCGGTGGCGAAATTATATGTGCCCTATTAAACAGGTATTCCTTAACTTGTTTTTAAAACAGATTAATTTTAAGGTTTTAAACTCTGCGGGAAGGGCCATTGTACAAGCTGTAAACGTTATACAGCGTGTCTACGGATGGGGTATCCTATCGGTGAAAAATGTTTAAATATTAGTTTTAATGAAAAATGTTATTCTTGATAAAAAGTTTTGCTTGTTCTGAAACCCCATAAAATATAATAAAATTCAAGTATTTCAAAATCCGTCTCATTTATAGCCACTTATAGCCAGTTGTATGACAACCGTATGAATTTGTGCACTAAGTTCGAAAACAATGTATTAATCTAGTGAGTGACGTTTACGATGTACCCAGTAACTGCCAACTTTTATAAATAATATTCAAATTGTCATTCTTTAATAAATATTTGAAAACTATGTTAACTATTCAAGAATTATAATGTAAGAAACACTAAGTAAACAAAAAAAAATCTGTTCAATATGTCCTTCAAAACATCACTCAATTCTCTTCCTAAATTCTTTGTAAGTATTTCGCTGTATTTCTGGAGTAAGTTCGTTAACGGCATCAGTGATAGCTCGTTTCAAGTCTTCAATATTATGGTTTAAATTATTTGCGTAAACTTTTTATTCTAAATAGCCCCATAAAAAATCTAAAATAGTTAAATCGGGGGATCGAGGCGAAAAAAATATTGGTCCATAACGTCCCAACCATCGCCCAGGAAAATATTCATCGAACATCCATCATGTTGAAAGTACATCTTAGACCTTTGCTCCAAGGGAATATTTTCTAATTCAGGTATTAAGAAGTTGTCAAGCAAGTACAGAAAATACGGTCCGATTATTCGATCCGGTAAAACCACACACCAAACATTAACTTTTTTAGCAAACTACAGTTAATCCTGTAGCTCGGGTTTTCATTAGCCCAATATCGACAATTTTGGGAAGAAACGACTGTAAACGTTGCTTCATCAGAAAACAAAATATTATTATGAAAGAATCGGTCATGCATAAGTTTTTCACCAATCATCGCACAAAATTCCAACCTTGTAAGGTATAAATGAATTTCCGTTTGATTGGATAAATTTTGTTTTGCTTAAATATTTTCTGTGACTTGCAAAATCCAACCTCCACTGCTCTTTTTCGTAGACTCAACTTGGGATTTTTCCTTAACAAATGCATAGCTAGTGCAGTAGCTGCATCATCCTACTCAACGAACGCCTTTTTCAATTTCCTTTTGTCTTTGTCACACCGCGTAATGGATACATCTGGATATTTTTCGTGAAATTTTGCAATTGCATACTGGTACGAAACTTCCCCAATACCATAACACTTAATAAAATATACTCTTTGTTGAATAGTTAACATTGTTGTCAAATATTTATTAAAGAATGACAATTTGAAATTTTTTTATAAAAGTTGGCAGTTACTTGGCACTCGTAAACGTCAGTCACTACATTAATACATAATTTTCGAACTTAGTGCAAAAATTCATATGGTTTTCATAAATAAAACTGGCTATAAAATCAGACGGATTTTGATAAACTTGAATTTTGTTTTATTTTATGGGGTTTCAGAACAAGTAAAACTTTTTATCAAGAATGACATTTTTCACTAAAACTAATATTTAAACATTTTTCACCTATAGGATACCCCATCGGTGGATGAAAAACTCCTTTTAAACGCAGAAGAAGAATACATTGGAGGAGTAATCAAACCTTTGAATCTAAGATTTACTACTGAAGTGATTAACAAAAGATATATGAGCACAGATTTAGGATTTAAGATCCTCTGCAGGGCTGAAGCGGCGTATTGTTGAGAAGGGGTCTATTTTCCGTGGTGAGATGAGAGGAGTGTTGGGTTTTTGGGGAAACAAGGGCTCAAGGCGACAGATGAATGTATTTGGAGGGGTACCGAGGTCTGTTGGGCGTAGCGTAGAAAAATTCGCAGACAGCGGGCTTAAATTTTTTCGACGGAGCGGGTACAGAGCTGCGGTTGTATTGTTTCCTTTCTGTCAGCCATTCAATAAGTGTTATTGGAAAACCACAGAAGACCTCCAACCTGATAGACAATTGGGTTGTGTGGGTGAATCGAGCATTTTTGAAGTTCCTCGAGGGAGTTACCCGGAATTCGAGTAGTGTGTGGTTGAAATTTTGGATGGGGTTTAGTCTCCCGTGGAGGCGGAGGAGAGTTTTAGGTGAGCTCTATTTTCCACAGCTGACAGTGTGCAATTTAAGTTAAAAATTGCGGGCATTATGTGGCTAAGAGTGGCAGCGACAATGTCACATGAAGCGGAGATGGCATTAAGTAAATGTAGTTAATACCGTAATAATCATTTGATTCTCGTATTAGAGTGTATACCTTCTTGCCGCTCTCGGCAAAATGTAGAGCGCTGTTTCATGCTGTAATGCAGGGGTCTCCATCTGGGATAATGCCTTGGCAATTCTGTCTGTCTGCAGACAGCAGTGTCAGATTTTGGACAAGTTTTGGCCTTGTGATTGTTTAAGTCGCATATGGGGCAAATTGGAGTTTTGTATTTGCACGGACATTCGAGACAGTACTTTCGTACTGGCGTCAGGGTCGTTTGGTTCGATGACTCACACGGGTGTACGAGTTCATGAAATTGTAGGCCTTTATAGTAAGGCATTTATGAAATGTGTTTTCTGATGAGGTAATAATCCTCATCAGTGTGATGGGAAGGTCGGTGGCCTTCGATGTTACGTTAGGTTAGGTTCCATGTGAATGGTCGTTCAATGTCCCTTCCACTGCGACCTGAAAGATCTGATGCTTCTTTGCCTCTGATGAAGCTCATCAAGGTCGTTAGCGACACTTTCATGAAGTCCTTGGGCTCGAGTTGATGCAGACCATATTAATTGATTCCTAGACACCCTCCGCCTGATATAATCTGCAGTCCGCACTCTCTGCCAGTCCAATTGTTTTCATATACCCATTAAGGCGACTGTGTCCAGTCAGTAGTCCTATTATTATTCGTAGGCCCTGTCTGCTTATATTCAGCAACTCTTGAGACCTCTTTTTAGAGAGATCTCTTACAAATGCCATTGAGTGTCTTAAACCCTCTAGCTCGAACCAGTTAGTACGTCTCCTCCGATCAACCCAGTTCGATATTGTTCCTCTGGCTACGCTATTCGCTATGCCAGGCCTATAAATATTCCTTCAGCACCCTTTCTGGCTAGAAGGTCCGCTTTTTCGGCCTTCTATGTAATGCGCCATCATTTGGTATACTGGACTTGGAGTTCGTTCAGTATACCATTCGTCTTCTATGATAGCTTTGTGCACATTTCTGCAGACAGCGGAAAAGTTCGGTGTTTTGGGGCCGACTTAGTGCAATCACAATATTTTTATATATACGATACTGATTATTTTGGCGGATACTGTATAAATAGGATAATTAGATGAGCTTGAGCTTGGCTATTTTCCTAGTGCGGAAAATGGCATACCACTTAGCACAAACCGCCTTTAACACATTTAAAAAAAGGAACTACAAATATCAGACCTACTACATGAAACCTAAACCTGTAGATATAACTAACAATGCAGTTTGCAGTTTGTAGACAGATTCCTACTGGTTATATTCATTTTTCAAATGAAGAACTGTGAGGTTAATTGAGGAAAATGTATATAGAATACATACAAAAACAGAGATGGCGCTACAGATTGCAGTGTTAGCCTATTGTAGCTTCACACATGATTGAGCTCACATACATAGCTCCATACAAACCTTGAGTTTCCCAAGAGCCGCTTGACTATCGAAATGAATTACGATGACTCGTTCTCTACCTTTCGGGTAATCAAATAGGCATAGCTTAACTTCTGTCTTTGACCTTTACTCCCCATGTACCAACAACTGTTTTACGACCAAAGACAGTTTGCTCCTCCTACTGGCGGACCGGTTTTCCAGTCCCCGTGTTTTAGTAATTTTACCTGAAAATTTAATATCTCTATTATTTAACCAATAAGATGCCTTTCCTGAAATTTTTTCGTGGACATTTTTTGACAGATGAAACAGTAGATAACACTGAAACCTCAACGTTCAGACCATAAAAAAATAAAAAAATATTATATTTCTCTATGATACAGATATTTTGACTACTAATTATTAAGATTTGTGAGAGATGTCACAAATATTTTTTTTCCAAATTTTGGTGCCAAGTTATCTTACCGAAAACCACTTAAGCTTAAATTATTCCAGACAATTTTCTTTCGGGCACGAATATTCGTGCGCTCAAAAAAGTTTCCGGATATAATTTAAGGTCATGTGATATTAAGTAAGTGAAAACTTTTGTTAAACTTATACCTAGGGACCATTCGGTCTTCGGGCAGCCCTAAAATACGGTCAGCTTTTATTTCCCGATACAGTAGAATCTCACTCATTCAAAATTCAGGGGATAGCTATTTTAATTCCAATTACAGGAAGTTTGAATTATCGAGGGGTTGAATTATTGAAGTTGTTGTGAATGAAATCCGAATTTATTGTCACAACTGTTTTTTTTTCAATAAAATCCGTTCAACATTATAAAACAACAAAGGTTTAACATATGCGCATTAGTTCATGTTCTAACAGGCTTGGTTTTGGAGCTCAATTCGAATTTTTAGAGGCTTATGGAGACCTCAGTTCGAATTGTGGAGGTTGACTTCGAGTTTTAGAGACTATGTTTCGAATTAAAGCAAAAAGAGGTTAGAATAAACAATAATTCAAATTCTAGATGCTACATTATTGGCCGAAAACGTTTCGAATTGTCGGTATATTTTTTCACGAATATTAAAGGTTTTTTGAAAGGAAAAGACATAAGATACAAATTAAAGAAGTTTTTAAAATATCAAGGTTCAAATTAGTGAGGTTCTACTGTATAACTTTTCCTGGTTGGTACCTTGCCTACAGCTTATTGGGGCCTGACCTTGCATCAGTCTACCTTCTATTGACATACCTTCCCCTTGAATATCACATTCAAAAAGGTTTTTTTTAACTGAAATCTTTTATTTTTAACTTATTTTGTGTGCTAAAATAACATGTTTTTGATAATTTTTTTATTATTTTTGCCTATTTTTGATATTTTAAATAATTAAGAATAATAAAAAACCCTTCGTTTTAACAAAACTTCCAATATTTATTTAAAAAATTGCTTTTTTAACTTTAATGACAGCCGTTTCTCTAGACTTAGCATCATCAGATTGACATATTGAAGTTACATTTTGTTTGTTTGTAGCTGTACCTGATGTTTATTAGGTAGTTATAAGGCTAGACCAAGTATGGAAGTAACAAGACATAACAATATTAAAGCCTAGATGTTATGAGCCCTAAGGGATTATCCTGGATGTACTTCCCTCTAAGATCAGTATAACTGTGCAATGATATAGAAAAACCAGTAAAAAAACTATATCATGCTGATCTTTACAATAACTTAATATATTTGTGTTACAATTACGTCTTATCTATGTATAAAATGAAGACTCAATCAAAGCAAACACTTTAAGAGTGGAAAACTTCCCAGATTTATTTGTTCATTAACAACTTTAAATTGTGGATCTGCTAGATGTCTTTTTATTTCAAGTTCTTCAAGGAAATCTAAATTTTGTTTTTTATTACAAGTGTGTAGTATTTGGATGTCATTGATGTGTAAGAGTGAGGTTGGATGTTCAAGAAGGTGTTTTGCATAATTTGACTTATCTGGTTGCTTTAATCTATATGCTCTTAAATGTTCGTTAAATCTTACTTCAAAATTTCTTTGTGTTTGACCTATATATACAGCATTACACTTTGGACAATTAATTTTGTAAACACCAGATTTTTTTAATTTAGGTAATTTTGTTTTTACATTTAACAATTTTGTACCAATATTATTTTGTGTTTTAAATGATATTAATGCTGATGTTGCCGCAATATTATTTTTGAAATTTTATTGGAAATACTTCCACAATCTGTAATATTTTTATAACTTTTGATTTCTTTAGTTTATTTAGGAAATATTAGGTTTAGTGACAATTTCTGTTCTTTCTTATTAATTAATGTATTTATCAAATGAATTGGGTAGCCATTAGATGTAGCTATTGGTTTTATGATATCAATTTCTTTATCAAAGTTAATTTTGTTCATTGGAATTGAAAATGCCCTATGTATCATAGAATTATAAGCTGCTAATTTATGTGTTATAGGATGATTTGAATTATACGGTATGGTTACATATGTTTGTGTTGGTTTTCTGTATATTGAATAATTTAGTAAATTATTAACTTTTTCAATTTTTAAATCTAGAAAATTAATTGAATTATTTTCTTCAACTTCTAAAGTAAAATTAATTTTAGGATGCAAGGTATTAATATAATTAATGAACAAATAAATCTGGGAAGTTCTCCACTTTTAAAGTGTTTGCTTTGATTGAGTCTTCATTTTATACATAGATAAGACGTAATTGTAACACAAATATATTAAGTTATTGTAAAGATCAGCATGGTTTTTCTATATCATTGCACATTTATACTGATCTTAGAGGGAAGTATATCCAGGATAATCCCTTAGGGCTCATAACATATAGGCTTTAATATTGTTATGTGTTATTACTTTCATACTTGGTCTATCCTTATAACTACCTAATAAACATCAGGTACCTAGCTACAAACAAACAAAATGTAACTTCAATATGTCAATCTGACGATGCTAAGTCTAGCGAAACGGCTGTCATTAAAGTTAAAAAAGCAGTTTTTTAAATAAATATTGGAATTTTTGTTAAAACGAAGAGTTTTTTATTATTCTTAATAAGATGGACTTCCAAAAAGTAAGGGTTAGTACAATCAATTTAATTTTAATTATTTATTAACATTTGTGATCCGACGCTTATAAAACTTAATTCCCAATTTCTTATATTTTATTAATTATAATGAATCGCCAAGTAATATCAGACTAGGATTGTTACATTGGTAGAGGAAGGCCACACATAAACTGCCGTTGTTGCTGCTTTAGTATTTATAATGTCTATTTTTGTACAATGATACCAGTCACTAGTTAGGGGTACTAAATTTAAAATTATTTTATTACATTTAGTGCATATCGAATTCTGCAAAACATTTTTGAGTATGTGTAAATGTACAAAAGTGGTAAGTTTCTAACGTTTCAGTTCTAATGAACTGAACTCCACAAAGCATTTGAATACCCCCAGTAATATCACTAACATAATCTACAATTAAATTTATAATTTCGTCAAAATAATTTATCCATGCAATATTCCATATAACATAGAAACAGTTGTTTTTATTGTAAAGAATGATGAATGGAAAAATAATTAGTGCACTCGACTGTAGTAATAGTATTTTCCGGATTTATTACGTAAATAATTTGTCGTTCCCATTTTTGTTTATCGGAAATGAATTGAAATGACTTACTGATATGTTGTGCTCTTTTCGTATTATCTTGATTTCGAAACTAGTCTATACATTACGATATATTATATTAAAAGTAATATTCTGGTTGTTGTTGTTTGAGTACAGGTCGATTTATTAGGTCGATGTAGTGAATGAGGTTTTTTTAATCTTTTTTATTTAGTATCGCGAACTAAAGCAAAATGGACATCTAAAAAACAATCTTGAATTTTTTAGAAAAAATCATTACCTATCACGTATTTGTAAACATGGTTGTTCGTATTTCAATGCTTATAAAAGTAAAACAAATAATCTGTCTGCTTCCTTGAACTATTAAGATAATTAGCCCATGAAAAAAAAATCGAAACTTTTCATTCAAGTAAAATGGACTTCCATATAGTAAGGGTTGATACAAATTTCAAATCTATTTACAAACTAAAGTAAAAAAATATTTGTTTTAAAGGTTTCCTAACAAAATTAATATTACTACGAAATATTATATTATAATTATATTATAATATTGACGTTTTTCTTAAAGGCTGTATTTACGCTTCAACACACCTACAAAGCCTATTCGTTCAATCTTAAACTACAAAGCAAGTTTTTATTGCACTCTGCCCCCTTTTCTAGCCGAGAACAATATTAAGAAAAAGCCATTCTGCAGATACCGACCCAAACTTATAGTGGGATTCTGAGTACATCTGTAAGGTCTGTAAGCAAAAATATGTAAAAGTTAACATGGCAATCCCTATACCTTACAGATTCTGTAGCTTATAGGAAATGCTCAATATTCCACCATTACTTCCACCTAACATCTTTCCCAAAAATAGCAATTAGCCGTATTCTTACAATTCAAATCGCCTATCAAGTTATTGGTTTTTTGTAGTTTTATCTGTAGCTTTACGAAATGGTCGATCATGAAAGAATACAGTCATAGCTCGGGATCCGATCTTCGCCAGAAGGTCACCTCCTTTTCTATACAGCAGGGGTTCCCAACCTTTTATTAGTATGGGACCTCTTTTATATTATTCTTGTATGAACTACTATGCAAGTATAATAAAAATAAACTGTAATAATTAAATTGAAACTTTAATTAGCAGTAGGATATTACTAAAACTTCTGTAATTTAATATTAATATGATTTCTGAACTATCATCTTCCTCACTAGTTCGGCTATCCTAGGACTAATATTGTTACTAAAAGCTTCACGTAAATCATCACTTACTGTTATAAGTAAGTTGTTGGAAAAATCCTAAAATAGCACCAGGCGACTTCTGGAAGCTTTTTTACACCAAAACGACTCAAGTGAATTCGTGTCAAAAGCATCATTCGAGTTTCTGTCATTGTCAAATTTACTAAGTTCTTCCTGGATTTTTTCAGTAACTTCTCCAGCGTCCGTACTAAAGTTGTAACGAATCAGTTTTTGATTAACTTTAGCTTCTTCTGTATATTCTGGGAGGTAAATATTGAATTCAACATTTCTAAATGAGTCTTGACGTTTTCTTGTATATTTGCTTTAATAGCGTCATACTTTTTATTTTCCACAAGTGCTTTTAACGTCGCAAACACGGATCCATGGACCACTGGTTGTTGCACCACACCCAAGCGATGAACCAACTTGTCTTTTCCTACACACCTGCCGTGTTGAGAACCATTTCATACATATTTTTTCTTTAAGGTTAGATTAGGTTATGTATAAGTTGAGGGGAGAACTAATTCACACATCAATGTTCTTCAGTCTTGACAATATTAGGTTAGGTTAGCCATAGATGAAGCTTTCTTTCCTATTTTTCAGGTGGCATCTCAGACGTCAGTGTCCTATAAGAAGTGCGATTAGAATACGTATATCTCTTATCTTTCCAATGATGAATAGTTTTCCTCCCAACCCATTTCATGACAAAGTTCAAAAATTATCCAGGTCCAATAAACTCGAATGTGCATCTTCTCTTCGCAATAGTTTCAACTTTTTCATTGCTCTCCAGTTCTTTATGTCCAGGCACTCAGGGCTGGGTTATTCCGTTACCTGTAGCAATGACATATACAGTTTTTCACCCGAGGGGGAAACCACCTTCGAAAGAGGCAATTTTATGTCCAATATTGCCCCCATTTTCAAATTATTCCCCGTATTCTTCTGGTATTGCCTCGTATTGCCCCGTATGCTCCCATATTGCCCCATATGTCCTCCATATTTCCTGATAATTCCTGGTCGACGCCGTGTATGTTCGATGACGCTGGTGTTATATATTTTGGCGCCATTCGTTAATTATTTGTAATTAATTATTACCTCCGTATTTCCAAATATAACCTGGATATTTCAACAAGGTATTCTTCAATAAAAGTGAAAAATATGGTCAAATTGATTTTGTGCTTTGTACATATATCAATATATCTCTAGCGATGTCAAAATTGTCGGTAAATCCGTCCATTGGGAGGTAATTAAATTGTTTATCCACATCTAATACTTAATGAACTCATAATACGTCTGTTTGCTCGACCTTAATAGTACTCGTTAATCACAGCTTCCTTGATTTAGCTTTACTATTACATTGTTTTGCTACAAACCATCGGTTTTACAGTTTTATAGTGTAAACCACTAAATATTTTCAATTCATTTCTGTACATTTAAGAAAACCCAGGGGCATGCGGTTGTGAGCTACGAGCACATACACAAGGCCATCAGCACCTTTATATTTGCTAGTCTGAAACATTTTAGAAATAGAAATATCTTATAAAACAATCAAATTTAACTCAGTCCTGTCGACTTTATTGTTCAGTATTTTAATATTATTTGTTAAAAAACAAATGTAAACCTACGAATCAGTGTACATGTGCATTTTACACCTAAAATATTAAGTAGTCGTGGAAAAAGTATATAGTATTATACTCGCGTATAATGCTCATTATTCGCTCGGTGATTTAGGCCACTCGCCAGCGGCTCGTGGCCGTAAACTTCATCTCGTAAATAATAGCTCATTGAATAATATACGAGTACCATAAATGGTGACTAGCGTATTACCCAACATGTTGCTGCTGTAAAAAGAAACACTGTGAGTCTTGAAGTTGTTTCAACGTTTCTGAGGCGTGCTGTTTCACACGGTTTATTTATTATTCGAAACATTGTAGTATTCGGACAATACTGTCCGAATGCGGTTCTTTGATTCTGGCAATCGCCATACTTACAAGGTATGAGACTAATAGAACGAAATTCAAGGTCGCGGATGACGTAGCTCAGAGAGTGATTTGAAGCGGGATTTAAACATTTTAAATACAAAATTTGGTGTTCTCTTGATTTATTGGCATATTAAACAATTTTTAAACTTTGAAGAAGATCTTATAATTAAAAATAAGGAATAGAGTAAAGTTGAATTATAATTTTACTAGTATTCTAGTTTTGAATGTGATTTTTATCCTTATATTGCTCACGCTCACGTTATATTGCAGCAAACGCTCACGTTTGTTAGCAATAAATTCATGAAGAACATATACTACGGATCTACTTAATTTGTCATAGTTTTGTTTAAATTAGTTAAAATTTAATGATGAAAACCGCAATCAAAGTTATGAATAACGGTCTTTAACAATAATATAAAACTAAAATACACTTGAAACGCTGAAAGATTACCCGTGCGTCATTGTATGTAAGCATACGAATAGGGTAGAGAAGACAACAGTTTATAATTTGTAACAGTACCTGTTAACATTTTAAGCACCTGGTATCCTAAATATTAAATTAAATTATTACTGCGAGTTCCATCTTTCCGAAAGAATTCTTAATAATAAAATAATGAATACGGTCTCTATAATTATAATTGGAAGTTCAAAGTAGCTATGCTACGAGGTGTACTAATGAGTTGCCATTATCGGGTTAAAGAGGTTTTAATAATTATTCCCAGTCTCATTTCTTGTATTGGTTTACTGTCATATACAGGTATGTTTTTTTCCAATTTTATAATTCCTTTTTGTTAAAATATTTATAAAACATCGAAAGTTATATTATATTTTATTATATCAGATGAGAATTTCAACATATTTCATTATTATTCGAAGAATCTTTTTATGGTAATTAAAAGTATTAATGATAATTTTTTATAAAAAGGCTAGTAAAAGTACATTTCTGGAATTTTGATTAGTGTGTAAAGTTGTTACAAAGTAAATTTAATGTAAGAATGTATCTTTTGTAATCTATTAAAATACGTTATCATCTAACTGTAGATTTCGGACTATGCTGATTTGTACTTTTTGTGCCAGAAAAGTAAATGTAACACGTGTTTGACACTGGTAATTTTCAGAAAGTTGGAATATAATACAGTAAACTAGAAGCATCTCTTTAATTTGAAGATTCAGTAAACTAGAAGCATCTCTTTAATTTGAAGATTCAGTAAACTAGAAGCATCTCTTTAATTTGAAGATTCAGTAAACTAGAAGCATCTCTTTAATTTGAAGATTCAGTAAACTTGAACAGCTTGTAAACTTTAAGCTCTCGTATGCATCATCCCTCCACTCGTGATCTTCCATAGTCATTTGGAACCACCTAAACAGTGCCGTAGCGACCCCAAGGTCCGGCGAAAGATCGTCCACTATTGTTAACAGATAAGTTTATTGTGGTATATCAAGTTTACTGTTCCCATATTTTTTCTCTTTTATTTTCGTTTATATCTATCTATATCGTCAACTGTATTAGAATAAGTATTTTTAAAGAACTGTTTGCGGATTATTTTTTTTGTAACGTATTCTCAACTTCATTCATTTTAGCACCAAGGAAATCTATTTATCTTTTATCTGTTGGTACATTTTCATTTTTTTACTTCATAGACAGTTTTTTCTGACATCTTTCTGTCATCTTATGATACTTATTTAAATAACTCAGCTTAAAACAACTTTCTTCAGTAGTATCATAAAAAATAAAAAGATTTCAGTGGCGCCCTTATAATTTCTTAAAGAAACAAATATTGTACTATAGTCAGAGCTAATGAACTTACTCACCCCTAGCCGAGGTATTTAACTATCATAATTTTTGCTGTAATAAACATTTATAAATTTTGTTAATTATTGAAATATCTTTTACAACTAATTAAAGACAAAATCAAGATTAATGGTTGTTTTATTGTAAATAAAATTTTTGTTTTGGTATATTGTTATTTTTTTTAAAAAGATAACTAAATATTTTTATAAATTCACTCTCAACATGTAAATCATATCACAAATTGACGCCCAACGTCATAAATTTAATATTATCGTTTAATATTTATAGAAAAGGACAGCACATAGAAAAGGTGTCGGTGATATGATCGTTGAATCGTGACGCACGGGTAATCTTTCAGCGATTCAAGTGTAGGTGTTGATAAAAATGGAATGAAATGTTATTTTATAAAATAGTACCTGAGAAATAAAATATTTACAATATTAAAAAATAACTGTATAATTAATTATATTTCTGTTTTAATAAATAAAGGTGATTGTTCAAATTGAACATTTTAATTACTAACTACTAAGCATTAAGCACTAACCAAAAGTGATAATAACGTTTTGGAAGGGAAAGTAATATTGGTATTGATTATAAATACTTTATTTAATATCAATTGGAAATACATTACCCTTACTAGTTATTATGTTATTATCATTTAATAATTAATATGACAAACTTTCACACCACTTAGGTACAACAGCATAACCACAAAAACCTTCAATTTAAATTAGCTCTTCTTTTACCATATTACTAACTAATTAAAATAAATTAGGTTGCATCCAGTTATCCACAAAACTCTTCATCATCATCATCATGACCTACCTATACATATGTGGTTTTAACCTTCACGATAAAAAAACCTTGTCATAACAATACTAATAACAATATTGCCGAGTTACAGTCAAATCAGGTTTTTTAATTAATTGAACCACTTGTTTTAAAATACTTGGAATAATTTTAATTTGTTTAGTCCATACTCTTAGAGTAAGATACAGCTGGAAAAGGATATTCTCCTTTTAGTAGTTAGTGAAATGCTTTTGGATATTGCTTGTGATATTTCTTCTGCAGTCTGATTTTGGGATTTTCTAACTTCTAAATTTGTCTCTCTATCAGTAAAGCTTGGCTGTAGCTTTCCAATTTTTGTATTTCCATATCTCTGTTTACACAAAAATAATAAATAATATGTTAGAATTTAGTTTGTTAAATTATTATCCTTCTTTGGTAAGCAAAAAATCCTTGCAAAAATAAAAATATTCTTTAAAATAAGTTTTGTTTGAGCTTACAAATGTATACCCAATGCTGCTACTACATCAAACTAAAATTTCTCTTATTGAAGTAGGATTTGATATTTACTTTTTATTATTCTTGTAATGATTATAAATCTCACTGTATAACCAAAAATAATATGAATTTTAACTAAGAATAAAAAAGTTAAAAGAAACTTATAAGAAAATAAAATTGATAATTATTATAAAATCCAAGTATCTAAGATTATAATTAAATCAGTAAAAAATATACAATAAGTTTAAAAGATTTTTGAAAGTTTCATGATCGTAACACTCACCTTATAATTTTGGTGATTTGTTGCACAAACTTTTTGTAATTTAATAACTTATGTTAAGAACATGCTATTAAACATATTTTTGAATTAAATTATTCATTTATGTGTACAAATTTGCAATTCATCCAAGTAAGGTACATTACTAAGGTTACCATTTACTGCTAGGGTTAAATTTTTTCTAGCCTTTTTAAGGGCATTTTGAACTTCACCTGTTGTAATAGAATCTACGACATCAACTATTTGATTAGCAGTTTGTGGATCATCTGTTAAGACTGCTTGAGTTCCAATATCTCTAACAACATTAGCTCCACTTTTCGAATTAAGCAAAAGAGATGCCTTTAATTGATTCTTACCTCTATCAGCATCTGTGATAGTACCAGATTTCAAGACACCAATGGCTGTTTTAACTGCTTTCTGCAGTTGCAAATCCCTTAGGTGTGCAACAGATATAGCTGCTTCTGCTGTTAATGTCAGTTATTCTGACAGTGGTCTATTTGGTATTTTGGTTGCTGCTCCTTCAGCCTCTGCTGAGAAAGCAGTTAAAACAGCCATTGGTGTCTTGAAATCTGGTACTATCACAGATGCTGATGTGCAAAGAGGTAAGAATCAATTAAAAGCATCTCTTTTGCTTAATTGGAAAAGTGGAAGTGGAAGTGAGATAATGGAACTCATGCAGTTTTAACCGGTGATACGCAAACTGCCAATCAAATAGTTGATGTTGTAGATTCTATTACAACAGGTGATGATCAAAATGCCCTTAAAAAAAATTTAACCCTAGCAGCAATTGGTACCTTACTTAGATGAATTGTAAATTTGTAAACTTATGTTTAAGATTCCTTTTAAATGAATCATCTGAAAAGTATATTCAACAACTTCTTGCGAATTTCAATTAAAATAGTCTGAACGGCAACAGTTATTTGGGCACAATTTCTTAAACACACCGGTGTTAGGAAACGTGTAAAAAATACATTTATTGTTAAAATTTTCACGATTACAGCCACACGTCGAACAACGCATATTAATAAATATTGAAAAATTCGATAAACTCGTAAAGCAAAGCCTAAAATGCTAAAAAACCAGAAAAAAATGTAAAAATATGTATACAACCTATGCACATTTACGAGTATTTACTGTCTGAACTTCGTCTCAACTATTTTGACAGATGATATACCTTGTAAATTTGTTGTAGGTGCCATAGGTGAAAGATTATTATTTTCCTTTAAGCTGAATGTTTGTTCGTAACCATAGAAATATGTATGTAACGATGTAAAAATATGTTGACCATGTATGCTATTAAGAAAACTTACCTAGGTTTGTAATGGAATAGTTTAAATATTCTTTCGAATAATTTGATTAATTAACGTATTGCCGTTTTCCTAATCCTATGAATAAAAAAATGTTAAAAACATTTATAATAACAAAAAATCCTACATATTTGACTTGTTAAATTAATAGTAAGAGTTTGTATTATTGCAAGTTATTTAATATTTTACATTTTTTTTATTTTATGTTTAAGATTTCTCTAAATATAATTGACCGAATAACTTTTGTCACGAATTCTAAGGATCGTGAAATCTTTTAGAAACCAATAAATAGTTGTTATTATTATAAGCAAAATAAATTTTTCAACTTTTGATTATTGTTATAGGAACATTTAAAAAAATTATCTAAAAAAATTAATTATTTAAAAACCCTAAACTATTAAAAAGGAACAACAATGAGATAAGTTTAAAAACTCTATGTTGTAATGGTCGGATATTGATCATTAAGAAATACTTAAAATTTCCTGGAATAGATAAAAAATATCAAGCGCAATTAAATTGTTATTAAACTGTTAGATTTGACAATCATTTCGCCGGTGCTGTTTAAATTATTGTGTATGCGAACGTTTAGAGTCATATATTTTCAACATTTTTTTTATATAGATAAGACGTAATTATGACATAAATATATAATTAAGTTATTTTAAAGATCAGCATGGTATAGTTTTTTCTTGGTTTTTCTATTGCATTGCACAATTTTACTGATCTTACAGGGAAATACATCCAGGATAATACCTTAGGGCTAATAACACCTAGGCTTTAATATTGTTATGTCTTATTACGGTATCCGCCAAAATAGAGAGTACCGAAACAGAGTGGAGTTGTTTGTGTAATATGGATTTGTCATATTTGACTTAATTGTCATTAGTTGATATATTAATAGTACGCTGCAGATATATTTGATTTGAAAATGGTTCTAACAACGGAAGAAAAAGTGTTTTTGGTAGAGCATTATTTTTGTTCATACGGAAAATATCGTAATGATGGTCCAAGCATAGAACAGGTGTTAATAAAATATCAACAAAAATTTAATAAAGCAGCTCCTGGTAAAAGTGTGATGTTAGCTGTTGTTGAAAAATTTCGTGGCACTGGTGCTATATTGTGTCAACGTAAAGGTTCTTCAGGTCGTCAAAAAACAGTATGCACTAACGAAAATGAAGGACGTGTTTTTAACCAAGTTGTGCAATCACCTCAAAGAAGTCTTGTAAGAACTGCATGTAAACTCAACATTAGTGAAACGTCTTCTGTTCTTCTGTTCAAATCAATTGGACAACGACTAAATGCTGCGGACAAACGTGCAAGAGAAATTTACTGTGGTCGCATGTTGAGTTTAATTTACAAAGATCCCGAATTTTTGAAAAACATATGGTTTTCAAACGAGAGTTGCGTTCATCTTAGCGGCTATATTAATCGACAAACAACCATATTCCTTGGATGTGAACGTCCTGATGTCATTGTAGAGAAACCACTCTACAGTCTTCGAGTTACCGTTTGATGTGCGGTATCTGGTAATGGAATGATTGGTCCTTATTTCGTTGAAGATGATAATCAGAATCCACTTACTGTCAACCAAGAACGTTATAGAGAGAAAATTATTTTTTTGTGAGAGATCTAAATAACTTTTTTCGTGCACGAAATCTACAGTTTCGCACACAATGGTTCCAACAAGATGGTGCAACGAGCCATACAGCTGTGCGCACCTTAGACTTACTCCGTCAGCATTTCGATAATAGAATAATTTCTCGGGGATCAGACTTCGAATATCCTTCTTATTCACCTGATCTGAGACGCATACGTTTGGGGCATAATGAAGGAAAAAATCCGCCGGCGAATATTGCCAAACTACGGGAAAGAATACAAAATATTTTTCGGCAGTTCCATCAACCACTTTTGATAAATATGTTTGTTGACTTACAAAATCGATATGAATCTTGTTTGCGTCGAAATGGTAAACATTTTGAACACTTACATTACAGAAATTAAAAATTAATTATTATTTTTATTTTCGGTAATGTTTATTTTGGCGGATACTGTACTTCCATACTTGGTATAGCCTTAACTACCTAATCAACATCAGGTACCTAGCTAAAAATAAACAAAATGTTACTTCAATATGTCAATCTGACGATGCTGGTTTTTAGCGAAACAGCTGTCATTGTGTTATAGCAATTTTTTAAATAAATAGTGTTGGTTTTTTTAGAAAGTTCTATTTTGAAAGTACTTTATCGCTCATTATGTTTCCCCAATTTGTTTCTTTACATTCTTGTTTAAAAAAAACTTGCTCAGTTGATTAATTTTATTGAAAAGGTCAATTATGAAAACTGACCTGATTCATGATTTTTCATTTGCATTTATAATAATTATGTAGATAATTAATTTATCAGTTACTTTAGTCTTTATAAAAAAAACCTACTTCAATATAAATTTAGATGCATTGGAAAGTATAGAAATTATTAAGTGTAAAAATAGATTAAATAAGGACAAATGTTTCCAGATATTCTACTAAATGGTTTATTAAAAGAAAATTTATTGTAAAAATGTTTACGCTCATAAAAATTGGCTTTGACGCCAAAAATTTAATGAGATTTGTTTGAAATTAATTAATACAATAATAATACAAATATCGAGGTTTCTCTGGTGTTTATTCAATGGGAAACTAAAAGTCCCTGAACAACCTCAGAACATTTGTTTTTTTTGTCATTATTAAGTTATGGATAATCCAACTAAATGTTAATAAAAAATTGAATGTGTTGAAGTGAACGTTTAAGAATGCGTTTATATCATGATATCTTACATGACGATATTGCATTTTCTGTTCCTGCAGTACATTCATCTTTTTTTTAGCTTAACAACCAATTTTGAATTACCTTCACCGAATTAGTCGGTGACTGAACTGCGATCACTATGGAATTCAATTTTACAGCGAGTAGGTATAGTGATTATCAGGAGAAATAGCGCACTGCACTTCAGCTACCTGCTGTAATCCCATTTTGTAAAAACGAGCTTGTCAATAAACATAGATATTTATTTATTAAATTTATGTAATTTAATAAGATTTTAAGTAGCTAACCTATGCTGATAGAGCGTAATAGCAACGTATTAAATATATCTGAAAATTTCGCGAAAAATGAAAACTGACAAATTTGACAAAAAAAAACTTAAAATTAGACCTACTATGACTATTTTAAATTATTATAATCCTGTCCCTTCGGCTAGTCGGGGATGTTTATGGCCGAATTTGGCTTACATGATGAGATTGCCTCAGGTATCTTAACAGAATTCAACCATTTTTCTTGGGTATAATGTTACCCCCGTATAGGTTCCAAGAGCGAACAAATTTAGAATTTTGATCTGCAGCAGCGACCAACTAGACCATCCGTGGTCTCTGTGGTCATTTTCTCACATCAAGAATAGGAAATTTGCTGTTGGAAGTGTACCCCAAGGTACACTTTTAAAACGGAAATACTAATCTATTCCCACAGTTTTTAATTTTATCTTGATTTATTGTTTTTCGAGCGTCATAGCAAATCGATAGAAAATTTAGATTAAGATAAAAAAATTCGAGTATTTAAGATTAGACTAACAACTTTTAAATCTTTTATGGTTTTACTTTGGATGATGTTTTTATTGAATTATTGCGCTCAGATACTATTAGCCCTAGGGGATTATCCTGGATGAAAAATCAGAAAAAAAATCGTCCTGATCTTTACAATAACTAATGTTTTTGTGACACATTTATGTCTTATCTATATATAAAATGAAGACTCAATTAAAACAAACAGTTTAAGTGGATAACTTTCAAGATTTATTTGCTCATTAACAACGTTTAATTTCTGATCTTTTTATTGTCTTTTTATTAGGCAAATAAATCTTGCATGTTCTTCACTATTAAACTGTTTGCTTTGACCAATTTTTCTTTTTATAATAATAATAATAATAATAAATGTAGGGTAGACCGGGGTCGAAAGTAACATTTTTAATTCAAACACCTATTTGGGGAGGACTATAACAGATATAAACAAAATTTCTCGCTCAGGCCTTAATTACACATCTAAACAATATGAAAATAGGTAATTAAGGTTTTTGAATAATCGTAGTTTTTAATTATTTGATAAAAATTGTACTAGAAGGAAAACGTTACAACTACCCCCGACCCCGGGGCGGTTAGGTTAGGTTAGGTTAGGGGCGGTTGTAACAATAGGCGGGGTCGATAGTAACAGTGATCAAGAGCTTAAACAAATGAAGTTTATTCAATTTATTAATGTTATAAAAAAGTACAAAAAAAGTTATATTCTTACACAAATAGAAACAAATCTTTGCCATACCAGGAAGAATAGTGAACTTAATCTAACGAATTAGTATAAATTAGTCTGATTCGCAATTATGGCAAACGTATAAAGCTTCGTGTTTTGTGCATTCTTCATGTGACCAATGCTTGCATTCAATGCATTGAACCCTATCTTCCCCTGGCCTACTTAAACTGTATGATTCACAGCATACAAGGCAAAAACACTCTTCATCTTCTCTTTCGCTCTCTTGTTGTTTTTTAAATGATTCATTTTTCTTAGGATTTTTTGGTTTTGATATAGGGACAGAAAAATTTTTCTTAACGCTTTTTTTCTTCTCTTCATATTCTGCTCTAATTTCTTCCTTCTCAGGGGTGTCTGTGTATATGGTTGATTTTCTTTTCCCTTTTTTCCTTTATTTCCTTCTTTTTTGCGCGGTGGAACTTTGGGAAAAGGTCTGACAGCTTCCGGTGTAAACTCCTCAACTGAAGTAAGACGTGAAGTTGACGAGGGAGGTATATGTTTCAATTCATTGTTAGTTTCATCTGAGATAGAAAAAAATGTGGGTGGTGCGGGTCCTTCATTTCGGCGTATGCAGCTTCATAGGTTGTAATTTCTTTGGAACCTCTATTAGTTTTTCGAATTTTCGTGCGAGGCATTCTGGAAATAAAAAAAAAATATTATATTGAGAAACCAGAATGCCTAAAATTTTTAGCGGGGTCGCTTGTAACCTTACAATCGCCCCCTCGATAGTATGTTACGTTCGCCCCCGACCTTACTTTTTAAAAACTTTTCAGTAAATGTGGACAGTAACTTGTGCTTATATTATTTAAAAACATCTAAACTAACCATATGTGCAAGATGAAGTACTTACCTGCAACTATAAAGCTTGTATTTAACTTAAAAATAAGTCGAAAATTATTACTAAGGAGCACTAAAAACAATTTCGGTCTTGTACGCAATAGAGACTGGCGCCGATATCGCTCACGTACGGATATATGGTAATCGACAGTGTTGTCAGTTCACAAACCTAGCGCAAGTATATTATTATTTTCGTGGTTTCAGATATTTGAGTTGTTACTTTCGCCGCCTGTTACTTTGGACCCCGGTCTACCCTATTAATGCTAAATTTAGCAGTTCCAAAAAGCTCTACATGGTCGACGTCATCACGACCTACACCAACCACACAATGATAAAATTGCATCAAATAAGTGGCTTGCTGACGGTACCTTGTTCCCAGAGACTGAAGGATTTATGATGGCCATTCAGGATCAAGTAACTAATACTAACAATTACAAAAAAATAGTTATCAGGGAACAAACTATTAGATACATCGGACAAGTGTAGACAGTGCCAACAAATGTCGGAAACCATACAACACATAACATCAGAATGTTCAACGATAGCCAACACGGATTATTTACGCAGGCACAACCAGCTGTGTAATATTATCCACCAGAAACTAGCCAACAATTATGGACTGCTGAATACCTATACACCGTATTACAAGTACAATCTACGGGCCGTTTTCGAGAATGCAGATGTTAGACATTGCACTAGTGGATAAAAAGCTAAATCGGTGCTATTAGCCGATATTGCAGTTCCAAACAATAACAACGTTTTGGATAAGTATAATTCCCATAGAAGTAGGGCAGTGGAGTTGGTACCGATCATCGTACGAGTATCATCAATTGGACTCCCCAAACGTCTTGAAGACAGTCTGAAAAAATTCGATCTTCATAAAAACAATTTTATTGACTTGCAAAAAGTAGTAATTCTAAATACATGTCACAATGAGCCTAAATTTTTAAATATGTAATTTTTAAACCTAATCCCATTTGCGTTTACGCTCGGGATAGGTAAATATTACTAGCAAATGCTGAGTAAGTGCATTAGTCTTTTGGTAATAATAATAATTAATAATAATAATAATACTAATAATAATAATGTTTATTGCTTCCAAAACATAGGAATTTACAGCAATATACATGTACAAAATTTATACAAAGCTAAGTAATTTTTAAGTCGAATTAATTAATATTTATCATATGATAGCACGGTATAAGTGCGACAAACACTGAAATAATAGAAAAACACTATTTTTCTAGTATAAATGACCTGAGTTTTATCCAAATATAATTGGATATTGTCCTGGCATTATGTGTTAAACTATTCAAAGCGGTAACTAAAGATTCCAACTTATGAAGACAAGGTATATTTGTTTTCATAGCAGTGTGTATGGGACAGTTAAATACGATATGAAAAAGTGTTTCTTTTTCTTTGGTGTTACATACAGAATAAACTGATTCAGGATCTATAACAATACATGAGAAATTCCTTCTAAAGTGAATTTGATTCTATGACCACTAGACATACGTGTTTGGGCAAGCGTGCGTGAAACTTGAATGGGCAACTTAAAAAGTAGGTAGGAAGCAGGATCTCGAGATGTATTTAATGAGGTACAGAGATATTCAATTGTAAAAGTAAAAGAGGTCATTTAAAAATGAATAGTATTTTCTCAACACAGACTTTAACAACTAAATTAATTATAAGTTAAATTTTCCCAAATTTCCAAGGAATCACAATCACAAATATTTTTTTAAGTTGTAAGGCCCAATTGTATTCTTCTTCTATGCTTTTAATTAAACGTAACTGTTGTGTTAGGCACAGTATTGGATATCGATCATCGGGCATAGCTTTAATCAATTTAAAAATATTATACGATAATGAAATTGATTGTGGCAACCTTTACTTTGTGGAAGTCCATCTTACTACGAACAATAAATAACTCAAGGGTTGAACTCAACTTCCACTATTTATTCGCAAAATACGTTTTTAAATGCAATTACAGCTGTTTCGCTAAAAACTAGCATTTAAAAACGTATTTTGCCAATAAATATCTTCTTTAAACATCTATTAAATATCTTCTTTAAAAACTGTACATACAAAACATATTGTTGTGCGAGTACGCCCCTGGCGCTATGACCAGACGCGAAGGAAACAGATGATGCGAGAGTCTTCGAGAATATACGGCGCCCGACGAGCGAAGCATCTAGACTCGATACGATCGAGAATAGACCGGAGTATGCGGGAACAATACTTACCTATATACTAAGGATCGATTTGAATATTTTAGTTAGTTAGTTAGTTAGTAGTATGTTGTTAGATAAATGCGAATAGAAATATTGTCTTACATAAATTAAAGTATTGTAAATAAATTGTGTTATATAAATTAAACAGTGTTAGTGATTTAAATAGTATAAAAATAAATTAAAAAGACTAGTAAAAATAAATAAACGTTACATTGGTGTCAGAAGTGGGATATTGTAAATAAATAGCGTAAAAAAAAATAATAAATAAATATGTGGAAAAACTTTGTGACTTGAAAGTGACAGAATTGCGTCAAGAGCTGGAGGATCGTGAATTGGAAACAACAGGAAGGAAGACTGAGTTGTTGGAGCGACTTAAGCAAGCATTGGAAAATGATGGTTTAGATCCAGAAAATCATATTTTTGTAGACGACTCTTCTGCTACAATTATTTCTTCATTAAATAAAGTTTCTTCCGATATTTCTTCTTTGGAAAATAAAGTTTCTTCTGATATTTCTTCTTTGGAAAATAAAGTTTCTTCCGACATGTCTTCCTTGAAGAGTGATATTTCTTCTTTAGAAAATAAAGTTTCTTGCGATATGTCTTCTTTGAAAAATGATATTTCTTCTTTGGAAAACAAAGTCTCTACTGATATGTCTTCTTTAAAAAATGATATTTCGTCTTTGGAAAATAAAGTATCTTCTGATATTTCTTCTTTGGAAAATAAAGTTTCTTATGACATTTCTTCTTTGGAAAACAAAGTTTCTTTGGATATTTCTTCTATGGAAAATAAAATGTCTTCATTTGAAAAAAAAATTGAAGAGAAAATAAGAGAAATGGAAAAGCAAATGGAAGAGATGGAAAAAGGAGGTAAAGAAGATATGGAAGATTTAGGAGAGGAAAACAAGGACGAAATGAGAAGCTACAAAGTGGAGCGCAAACCGAAATTGGAAGGCAACGAAAGTTCTGTTCGTGTTAAGGCCCCAACCTTTGACGGAAAGATGTCTTGGGAAAATTATCTCAAACAGTTCGAAACAGCTGCAAGAGCGAACGGATGGTCCCAAAAAGAGAAGGCAATAAACCTCACCATCGCTCTGAGAGGAGATGCTTTGGATGTTCTTCAGACCATACCAGTGGAGGACACAGATGATTTTGAGCAACTGAAGAAAAGCCTGAACATGCGATATGGTCACGAACACTTGGAGAACTTGCACCGATCGCAGTTGAAGACTCGAAAACAGAAGCGAGAGGAGACACTTCAAGAGTACGAAGTAGATATTGCCAGATTGGTAAGATTTGCTTACCCTTCAGCTCCAGAACAAATGATGGAATGTTTAGCTGTTGAAGCATTTCTTGATGGACTTCGTGACCACGAAATGGCAAAGACACTCCGTTTAGCCCACCACAAAACATTAGTAGACATTTTGTCTGCCGCGCTTGAGTATGAAGCGGCTTCGAAAGCTTGTGGAGGATACAGTAAAGTAAGGTCCGTAACGGAAGAGGAAGATGAAAATAAGTTAGACCAATTAGTAAACATGATGAAGAACTTTACTGATAAGAAAAAGAAGAAGACCATCAGGTGCTGGAATTGTGGTGAAATAGGACATGTTCGCAATTCATGTAAACGCCCTGGGGTCACTACGAATCAAGAAACTACTCCACAGGAAAACTAAAACGGGTCGGCCTAGAGGGGGCAGCTTCGACCCGGAACATTTCCAAAGACCCTCTCATACTAATAGCCTCTTTGAAATGCCGCGACGACAGTGTATATGTAGATGGTGAAGTCAACGGTAAAAAGTATACACTATTGGTGGATACTGGAGCGACCAGAACGATTATACGGCCAACAACTATAAATAGCCGTAAGAAGCTTTTACCAACAAGGCTACGACTGCGAACTGCCACAGGTGATAGAGCCAACATCCTTGGAGAAGTCCAGGTTCAAATAGGAATTGGCTCAGAAAAGTTCACGCATACTGTTATTGTCGCTGATATTGAGGAAGATGTCATATTAGGAATGGATGTGATGAACTTACATGGTTTCCAACTGGATTTCAAGAACAAAGTTATCAAAGTCGGTTCCGAAGAAATATTCCTTCATCCATAAAGTGCTCTCCAAACCTGAGCGGAATTACTGCGTTACGAGAAGAGAACTTCTGGCAGTTGTGAAGTCTGTGGAACACTTCTACCAATATCTTTATGGAAGAAAATTCTTAATCCGGACGGACCATGCAGCCCTAAAATGGCTAATGCAGTTTAAGAACCCTGAAGGTCAAATTGCCAGGTGGATCGAACGACTCCAAGAGTACGACTTTAGGATCGAACATCGAGCTGGGATAAGTCACAGAAATGCAGACTCCCTTTCCAGAAGACCGTGCACAGAAGAGTGTTCTCACTGCAGTAAGACAGAATTAAAAGAAACTGCAATACTACGAACAACTGTAGTTAACGACGACTGGGCACCTACTAGAATTAAAGAAGAACAAGATAATGATCCTGTTTTAAAGAAAATGAGAGAATGGAAGATAGAAGATCGTCGACCTACTTGGCAAGAAGTGTCAAAATTCTCTACAGTCCTTAAATCATATTGGGCCCAGTGGGAGTCTTTCATTTTGGAAGACGATTTATTAAAGAGAATAATTGAAAATGATGACGGTTCCGTTAACAGAAAGCAATTAGTTATACCAAAGAGCAGAGTAGCCGAAGTACTACGACAGTTACACGACAGTCCATCAGGAGGTCATCTTGGCGTTAAGAAAACCCTGCAGAGGGTTCGTGAAAGGTTTTATTGGATGAATAGTTCCGATGATGTTAAGGACTGGTGTAAGAAGTGTACCATCTGTGCTGCTAGTAATGGACCTCAGAAAAGAGGAAAGGCTCCCATGAAACAATATAACGTTGGTAGCCCATTTGAGAGAATTGCTTTAGATATTGCTGGACCGTTCCCCACTACTGAGAATAAGAATAAATACATGTTGGTGGTAATGGATTATTTTACGAAGTGGGTTGAAGTCTACGCCATTCCAAATCAAGAGGCAGCAACTGTCGCAGATGTGCTAGTGAAGGAGTTTATTTGCCGATATGGAGTGCCCTTGGAGATTCACAGTGACCAAGGAAGGAACTTCGAAAGTCAACTCTTTCAAGGAATTTGCGACAATTTAGGAATGAAGAAAACAAGAACTACAGCATTGCACCCACAATCAGATGGAATGGTAGAACGCATGAATAAAACCATTGGCAAATATCTATCAAAAGTAGTATCCAATCACCAAAGGGACTGGGACCAGTATATTTCGCTCTTTGCAATGGCTTATCGATCCGCCGTCAATGAATCAACAGGTCAGACACCAGCAAAAGTCTTGTTTGGACGTGAGATGAGGTTACCATGCGACCTCGAGTTTGGATGCCGACCTGGAGAGGATATAGCTGGAGAAGACTATGTAATACAGTTACGAAGAAAAATGGACGACATGCATGATTTGGTTCGCTCCCATCTTCAAGTTGCCAGTGACAGGATGAAGAAACGGTATGATACCCAAGCTATAGAGGGATGTTTCCAAGAAGGTGACAAAGTCTGGCTCCATAACCCAAAAAGACAGAAGGGGTACTCACCAAAGCTACAACAATCTTGGGAGGGTCCATACATCATCAAGAAAAGAATCAATGACGTCATATACCGTATAATAAAGACCCCGAATGGAAAACCTAAGGTAGTACACCGAAACCAACTGGCGAAATTTGAAGGAGATCATGACCAGGAAGAAGAAGTCGTAAATCAAGTGCAAGATACACCCGACCTTGCTTTCGAAGAATTTATGGGTGCATATGGAGGTACTGGGAAAGCTAGATACGGCGTGACTATTGAGAGAGAGCAAGACCTGTTCACACTTCCTGATGACTACTCATTGGCCCATAGCGTTTCCGCCACTATTAGCGACGGCCGAGGTTTAGCGTCTGTCTTTCGAAGGAAGTTTGGTCGATTGTCAGAACTTCGAAATCAGTTACCAGCCACTGGGAAGGCTTTGATACTTCGAGATGACTCCCGTTGCCTCTTCTATCTGATTACCAAGAATACCTACCAAGACCAGCCCACTTATCGAAATATATGGGAATCATTACTTAACTTGAGAGAGCACGTATTGGAGTCCAACATACAGAAGCTAGCCATGCCGAAAATAGAGTGCAACTCATTGGATTGGAGGGTCATCCGAAATATGGTGGAAGTAATCTTTCAAGATACCGAAGTCCAAGTGTTGGTATGCAGCCATTCGCCCCGCGTCCAGCTGACATCAAAGACCATTCCATGTTATTTCCATGCAACTGGAAATTGTAGACGGGGATTCAGTTGCAAGTATCTCCATCCAGTCTCAATTCCGTAAAAGTTCCAGGAGGAACTATCTCTTAAGGAGGGGGCAATGTTGTGCGAGTACGCCCCTGGCGCTATGACCAGACGCGAAGGAAACAGATGATGCGAGAGTCTTCGAGAATATACGGCGCCCGACGAGCGAAGCATCTAGACTCGATACGATCGAGAATAGACCGGAGTATGCGGGAACAATACTTACCTATATATTAAGGACCGATTTGAATATTTTAGTTAGTTAGTTAGTTAGTAGTATGTTGTTAGATAAATGCGAATAGAAATATTGTCTTACATAAATTAAAGTATTGTAAATAAATTGTGTTATATAAATTAAACAGTGTTAGTGATTTAAATAGTATAAAAATAAATTAAAAAGACTAGTAAAAATAAATAAACGTTACAATATACATACATATTATACATAGAAAAGTTACATCTGCAATGTCAACTAACTATTCATCTCTTGAAATTGATTTAAAGCCAAGAAAAATGTTTTCTGATGATTGGGTGGCAAAAATGTTCACTGGAGTTTGACACTGTCTTTCCTTGTGCTTCTGATTCGTAATTATTTAATTTTTCCATCAATTATTACCCTTTGAATATCGGCTTCACATGTATCAGCTTTGTTAGTATCAGGAAGAAAAGCTACTTGATAATCTTTGTCAACATGTTCATTTAATCTGTTACAGTAGTAATCATAAAATCCATTATACTACCATCATTTTGAATGTCACTTCAGTGCTAGTTGTTAGTTTAAAATATGTATATATTTATAAAAAACTTATTAGATCAATTCATTGGAAATACTGTATAACCCGTTTCTAGATATGTAACTTGGTAGGTGGCTTGGGCACACTTACTCTTCTGACTTTTTACCATTAATAAAATGATCACTACAGCAATGATAACTAATACATATATTTAATTAGAACATAAAACATAGAACCTAACCCAAGTAATTAAAAATAAAATACAAAAAGACCAATTTGATACAAGTTTGACCTACAAAACTAATAAAATTAGAAAATAAATCTGGAGAGTACAGGAAAATGATATTAAACTAATTTCTTTTATAATAGATGTGTTACTGTAATATATATTAATTGAAAAAAGTAAAAGAAGACTAAGACTAATTATACATAGCCTTTTAACTTTTAATCAAAAATTTCATTTGAATATAGATCATTCAAACATTAAAACTTAGTCTGTTGTTATGTATCTATCTTGTAAATTATTATAAATTTTTTTCTTACTTTACCGTACACTTGTACTTTTACTCTTCAACTCTCCCAAAGTTGTTTGAAATAATAAGTGAATCAACATAAACTAAGCTTTTATTCTAGTTTTTGAAGATTGACATTAATTGTACAACTGCTGTTGCCAGCAATATGTATTAATGGAGTTGTTGATGGATTTACAGTGTTTTCTGTAATCGTGGAAGACGTGTGGCTGTGATGTAGCACAACAAAAGTTTCGCCCCTTTGGATCATTCTATATACTTTTCTGCAACTGAAGAATTCTTCCATCCACCGTGCTGTTTTAGAACTTTAAGTTCAGCTCCAGCATTGGCCAACAACGTTGAGGATGTCCTCCTGAAGCAATGACCTGTATACTTTTCTGGTTGGTCTAGTTTTAAGAACTCAGCTATTTTCTTAGGTGCTCCGCCAACAGTATGTATACCAGCTGTTTCAGGGAGACGTGTTGCCGTAAATTCATGTATTTTCTAAACACATCCAAATAGTGAACCTCATCCCTGTTAATTACAGTGAAAGCTCGTCGAATATGCGTTTTTGTATGTGTACCAAAAAGAGTTAGTTTGCTTCTCATACTGACGAACCGGTCTTCCAATCCTCTTTTTTTAGTATCTTTACCTAAAAACTTTTATTAGTTATACTTAGGGACCATTCAGTCGTACATGTGCAAAGGTGGTAAGTAGTTAGACCGTATAATTAAGTGAAGAAGATTTTGAATATAAAATGAAACAGGTTTGTTCTGTCTTTATGTTAGGAAACTTCCTTACAATTTTTATTATTAACTTTTATTGATATCAAGAACGGTAAACAACTAAGAGGTTGAATTAAACTTTCACTATTTATTCGCAAAATATGAAATGCAATGACGGCCGTTTCGCTAATTCTTAATAAGATGGACTTTCACGTAGTAAGGGTTAGTACAATAAATTTTATTGATATCCATTATTACAGCGGATATACCAAGCTTTATCTCATTAATCAATCATCCTCTATAACGTCAGAGCTAATGTCTTGGTATTTAAAAAAATGTTTTGATAACAATTTTTTGCAAGATATTTGAGATAATACCTACGCGATAACGGGCACAAATTAAATTAAAATAAAATTTTAGAGGGGAAATTTTCTTTCAAATTACGTTGATCAAATAAATATAATGACGAACCATATTTAAATATGGGAGTTTACTACGATTTTAATCTTCGTGCTTCACTGAATCAAAACCACTGGGTTTATCTCGCAAAGTGTAAAAGAAAATTGAAAAAAAAAATACAAGTACAAGTAGATACGATTGACTGAACAGGAAGTAAGCCTTGTTAACACATAGATATTTTGACCATTTATTTAATTTCAGACTCAGACGTGATTCAGTTTTATTTTCAGAGATATTCAATTCCAAACAAATCGAAGTGTTGTTAATTACTGAAAATTCTTCGAAAATGTTTGTTTAGCACACTTAATGGAGACTGTTTAACAGTTTTCTTTAATTAGATTAATTAAATTTTTAACAGTTTTAGCATAGGAGTTAATAGATGAAAGCAATTTAGGGATAGTAGATTTGATTTTATTGGTTTCAAAAATATTTTAAAACATTTTCCATTGCTCCATTATACATTTTCATCATTTTATTAAGGGAATTTGGGAGTTAATTCCATATTTGTAAATAAAAATGAAAAATAGACAAAGAAAAATTATTGACAAAGGTATCCAAAAAAATATAACAGAAATATGTGACATTTGTGGAGATTTGACAAAATTTTGTGAGGGTTGATGTGATAATATATAGATTTGAGCGCATATTTAGTATTTGAAATATTCTACAGGACTAGAATTGTGAAAGTGTTTATTAGTGTCCTACTGATCGGAATAAGATTTAGTTAAGCAGTTTTTATAAGGCCACTATTCCTAATAATGGCTCAAGCAACAGATGAGTATCTTTTTCGGGCTTTGAGATCATTACTGTATTGGAGGTTTTTCAACATTCCAATGGGAAGAAAAGAAGATTGGAGATTCTTCTGAAATAATATCAACTTTTTGTTCAGGTATGTGGTATTGTTGACTTCGGATGTGGTATTTTGCTACCAAAAGCGATAAATTTTTCCTCGCCTAAAATCCTAGTCCCCACTGCATTTTCTTGAACTTGTTAGTCTGACAGAGGTATTAAGGGGGTTCCACTGTGTCTTGACTTGGGGCTTTTAGCGCAGGGCGCCAAATTTGTAACGTCTAAAACACCCTTAAGGCAAATCCCGACTGTCTTCGTTGATTTTTCGGCGAGAAAAAGGGTGGTGCATTAGGAGCATTGTAATTTATTGACGAGGACTGTCAATGTTCTCGCTGGTATCCGGTTAGGGGTTGCGTTCAGTTAAGGGATTTATTTCAGGTGCGTTCCATTGGCAGTGGTGAGTCGGGGTTAATTTTAAGGTTCGTAATGACAGTAGTCTAATGTAAGGTAGCATGGCCTTAGACATGTTACAGAATATAAGATTTTTTGAATGATCTGCTGGGAGAAGATATCAAACAATGCTAGTTACTAATATGTACGAGAATGAGAGTAATTTCTTCTAGAAAAACTCTGTTTGCACAACCATGCATGTTACACATTTATATAGTACGTATGTAGGTTTTTTAGGATTTTCATAAAAACGCTATTTCTCGTTTACTGATCAGTACATTTTTTGATATCTCAAAGAAAAGTGTCAAGTGAGACAATCTATAGGGACTTCTCGTAATTTTAGACTATACTTTTACAAGCATTTTGATTACATCACTCTCAGCGTATTCATCCAATGATATTGAATTTGAAAGGTCTCCTTATCGCCTTTACAACAATGTAATCATTTGAATATTTATTTCTACAGGGTTAACCAAAACTGTTGGTTTATTAATAAAATTAACTTGGAATAAATGTTTACTTAAATACAATTAAATTACAACAAATGTTCAAATTGCCGACCTTCAGCAATGATACAATGAGAAAGGCGAGCAGTAAATTCTTTCCTAACGTTTTCGAGGACTTCAGGTGTTATTTGTTCAATTTCCGTTCGGATTCGCTCATTCAACTCTTCTACATTATTGGGTCGATTTTGATAGACTCTGCTCTTTAAATATCCCCACAAAAAAAAGTCTAACGGAGTCAAATCTGGAGACCTTGGTGGCAATTCGATAGGCCCCCTTCTACCTATCCAACTTCCTGGGAAAACGCTATTAAGGTAATTTCGTACCTCAACGCCATAGTGTGGAGGAGCCCCATCCTGTTGGTACCATAAATCATTTCTATTTGGAAATAGCTGATTCAACTGTGGTAACAAATAATTTTGAAGAAATTCCAGATAACTAGCAGCAGTTAGGTTTTCCTCGAAAAAATATGGCCCTACAATTTGATTGTTTATAAGGCCGTCCCTTCTCGGGATATTGTGCCCTATACTCTTCCATCCAATGTGAATTTTCACTTGCCCAATATCGACATGTCTGGCGATTTACGTGACCGTTTAGCATAAGAGACGCTTCATCTGAAACAAGTACCTTTTATATGAAACCCGGATCTCTGTTACATTGTTCCATAACGATTTCGCAGAATTCGATTCTTCTATCAAAGTCATCTTCTAATAGCTCCTGGACCAGATGTACTTTGTATGGTTGCCACTTCTGCTTTTTTAGCAAACTTACAACAGTTGATTGGTGGACATTATTATTTAGTGCGACCTGTCTAGAACTGCTATGAGGATTTTCTTGAAACGCCAGTACAACGTCCAGTTTTTTGGCTTCAGATATTGATGTTATACCACTTCTGGGAAGATCTTTAACATGGCCCGTTTCTCTAAATTTTTTTTCAATTTTACTTACTGTTGATTGAGTAATTGTATCGCGATTGGGGTATTTAGCATTACATAAATTACGAACTTCTGCTTGAGTCCTCACTCTATCTCCATAACCAATCATGGTTAAAATCTCGATTTGTTCTGTTTCTGTTAATGTCATTTTTGTAAATTCTGTTATTAATGTCGGTAAAAAACTCGAAGAGTAAAAATTTGACGTCTATTATTTGACAGATTCATAGATCATTGACGAATAAAGACGAGTCAATGACAATATTGATTTAAATATTTTTGTAAAAATAATTCCGAGTACTTACTACAATAATTAATTTCAAATTATAATGTAGCATTGTTTTTATCAATGTATTTTTTTCGGAACCAACATTAAACACTATTTTGTTTTATTCTCAGTGGCGGTTCTTAGTGTATTTTAGTTCAGTGAATGAATATTTATTGTAATTCCATGTTACTTAACAAAGTTTATAATTTTGGTTAACCCTGTAGAAATAAATATTTAAATGATTACATTGTTGCAAAGGCGATAAGGAGACCTTTCAAATGAGCTGTCACGTGACCTCGGCCATCACTATTGACGTAATGTCCAACACATCTATAGCAGTTGCTGGCCATTCAAAAATTAAAATTGACGTGTTTTAAGATTTTTTTAAAAGTCGTGTTTCTGAAATAATGAATTTATTCCATACATTTGCATCATACTGTATGTTTCTTACCAATAAATAATATTATTTAATAAACATAACTATAGAGAGTTACATTCCCATTGAGATGAAAGTTTGTTGGGGGTCCTTTTTCTGATTTTTTATGAGTTGTACGCATATTTTTGTCGAAGAATGTACTACTGGTGGTGAGGCATATACGCCTACGCATCGCTACGCCCAGACAACGACCCACTTTAGAACGCATGCATGATTTTCTTATAAGGCAATACCACTACGTATCCATGTGGAAACATTACAAAATTTATTATATTTAAGTGTTTGTTCAATAAAAACTTTGTATACTCTATTTAAAAATTCAAAATAAAGGTTGCAATTTCATGAGACTTTTTTTTATTGAGCCGCATCTGTTCAAATAAAATTTGACAACAAGTACTCCTGTCAAAATAGGGTAACTTCAGTATAAAAATGGGGAATTTTCACACACACTTGGTTAAGGTCATAATTTTTTTTATTTTCATTATTTTTTTCACCCATTTTGTGATTTCGTCCAATGAAAACGCTTAATCTTCAATGTTAATCTTTAGTGATAAAACCACTAGTCGTTTCACCAGTACCTATTGATAAAATCATAGAACTGTCAAAAATTCAAAAACAACATTGTACAATTGATTTTCTTGTTTATTAGTTACTCTAAATTAACATTAATTTTATAATTATCTAAATTGTCTAAAATACATTTTGTTAATATTATGACAATTCAATTCAACTAAACGACAATAAAAATTCTACTACAGATTCAATTTTCATTCTAACCATCCTTTTTCACATAAACTAGCTGCATTTAACAGTTTATTCTATAGAGCATTTAATATTCCTCTTAACCCATCAGCTTTTTCCAAAAAAATTAGCATTATTAAACAGATTGCCATTAATAATAATTTCCCCATTTCTTTTATTGATAAACTGTACAATACATTTTTTATTAGATTTAGACTAGGTTTTCATTTTGTTCGGGATGATTCCTCTTCGGTTGCTAATACTTATGTGGGTGCTTTGAGTTTCTTCGGCCCTATTTCCTACAAATTTGGACAGGTTTCCATTGTTTACATTGGACAGTCTGATCCTCCTAATTCTCCTTCTGCTTTTGCGAACCATATTATTTCTGAAAGCCATAACTTTTCTCAATCCAATGTTACCAGATTGCATAGATGTTTTAAGGGACCGAGGATGGACCTGTTGGAGATGTTTGAGATTCATGAAGTTTCGAGGGATAGTACTATTGTTTGTTTGAATGAACAGTTGAAGCCCAGGGGCCCTTACATTTTTCTTAGTTTACCTTTTTGATTCTTGATTGGCTTTTTCCTCCACATAATCGCTCATTTTTTTTACATGTTTAATTTTATTTGTTATTATTAACATTTTAATGGTTATGTTGTCATACACTACATTGCTGTATTCCTTAACCTATTTCTTCTTCTCTTAATTTGAATATTCCAATGTATTAACTATTTATCATTTAATTGTTATATTTACTTTAGATTCTAACTAGTTTCACTATGCATTTGTTAATACTACTTAATGTTTTTCTACTAAGCTTGCAATTTCGTTCTAATATTTCGACATCTGCAATATTTGTTCCATCTTTGAATGGTGTCCTTAAACTTGATTATGGTAGTTTCATGTTCTATGTATTTTCTTTATGTCACTTGCTTTCAATGTAATCTGAGTACTCATTTAGTTTGCGCTATCTCATATCTTCTTTGTTTTATTTGCCTTAACAGTTTATTGTTGTGATCACTTGTGTTATGGACATTTTTGCGTGGGTGATACACGATGCTGCGTCTTGCCGAATTTGGATTTATTTGCTTGCTGGTGCTCCTACACTGGTGGTTTAGGATTGACACCACGTGTTACGACACGACACATCATCTGACAATTTGTTGTGGGTATATTCTTCCCCTCATCCTCAGATTGATGCTAATATTCGCCACATTTTCAACTTTTCTTACCTTGTTGAATATTTCTTTCTTATTCCTTTTTTCACTCACAATGACAGATATGATGCATTTGCCAATGGGTCTTTGACCTTTTTCCTTTCTTGCGGTTTTTACAAATACTGCTCATACTCTCCTATGTTTTTCTGGCTTTTGGGTACCTTTATCCAAAGCTATATATTACAGTTTTCATCTTGTTATTAACCAATAACTCAACTAGGTTTAATGAGTTGCTACTCACCTAGTTTTTAATATTTAATTTTAATCATTATTTTCCTCATCTAATGCTTTCCTTTTTTCAATGACACAATTTGATATACTTAAACTTTGGTATATGCAAGCATGGTAGAAGTTGTTATTTTTCAATTACAACTGTAGTTATTAAGGTAGGTTTATACTGATTCTTTAATCTGTAATGTTTTCACTTTCTCTTTTAATTTTTAGCCGATAATGGCCTATTGATAGGCCAAAACTAGTTGCTGTTTTTCATAAAATAAAGTTTTGTGACATTGATTTTGATATTTTTCTTCGTTTACCAATCAGTCACATTTGTGCTATGGATGATTTACTTCTATTAATAAAAATTCAAATAGGTAGGTACTTAAAAACTAACCTGGTTTTGTATGCATTTAAAACATTTAGATAGGTATTTCTACCTACAGAAGATAAATGTGGTCTTGTAAGTAAACTTCAAATAGATATGCCTAATAATTTTTATTTTGGCAATTTTTCTTAATATAATTAGGTATGTAAATAGGTAAAAAAATAAATATTTATTTAAATTATAACTGTGTTTTTACGGTGCTCACAACTGTCAATACTATCTAGTGTACAGGTTAAATCGATAGGGCGGGTAACGGCATTGATAAAGTCAATAATGTAGCGCCTGTTAAAGAATGAGATAGATTTATAAAACTTTACTAAAGAGAAAAAAGAACTCCATTCAAAACCTTTGCTAGTTCTAATACCAGCTTCTTTTGACTTTTTCGTTTCCCTTACCCCAGTTGCCCTCTTCTCCATAATACCACCGAATGTCGTTAGCCCTTCAATTTACTTCTCCTGCTAAGCCGTAGCCGTAACCTTAAGAAGATATTAGGTCTGTTCCAACCAAGCAGAGAACTGTTCTAAATTAGTAATTTTTGTGCGCAGTGGTGTAGTGAGTTGCGCAGTGCACTAATTTGGTCTCGTGAGTGGTAATATTACCGTTCTAGAACGGTTTTTTGCTTGGTTGGAACAAAACTAATATTTGTTAACGTTATAAAAACATCAGAAGATAAGTATTTTCTCTTAAAAAACAGTATATTTATTAAATATATATTATATACAGTAGCAATAAAACTCAAAGTCAAGTCAAGTTAACTTTTTAAATTGAATTGACAAAGTAAAATATCGTTAACAGTACGTGAAATGTCTAAATTACAATAAAACAAGCAAAATCAAATCGTTAATAAATCCGTACACAAACTCACCTGTATGTGTAGGACGCAGAAATTGCATTAGAATTTATGAAATTTTAAACTTTAAATATCAATGATCACGAGAGTTATAAAGTAAAAAGAAGAAGAAAACAGAAAATCAGACGCTATCAACGAAGATAGAGTCTAATAAGTGTGCAGGTTAAAATAACATGTGGAGTAAAATGAGGGAGAAACATAAAAAGTAAGCATGTTTTATCCTAGAGGAAATATATATATTTCAAGGGAAGTAACAGTAGAAAAAGAAAACATGAAAAAGAGAAAAGAGTTGATTGTAAAAAACAATCAAGAAAGATGGTAGCTCGATCTCCTTGGAATCAAGACAGGTCGATCCTAAACAGTAAGTAAAGGTTCTTGTTAGTCTTCTCGATATAAACAGAAAGGCTATGTAATATGAATAGCATAAAGAGCATTTCAAACTAGCAGAACAGAAAAACTGTACAAGTGCACTTCAGTAAGAACTTTATACGTATTGAAAGTAAAGGGGTTGTTAGAGTAGGAAAGTACAAAACGGAAATAGTCTAGTACCAACCTAAGTCAGGAAAGGTTACCAAGCTAATAGCGTGTCAAAGAGGAATATTAACTTTATAGGGTAACTAAAGAAAAAATAAGAAAAGTGTTTCTATAAAATACAAAAAGATAAAACCATCATCTACACATATCGATGAAACCCCGAACATCAGAAACGGCAAAATGGATATAACCAGATTCTTAAGACTAGAAAAGAAGAGTATAAACTAAAGTTAAGGCATAACATAACCAAAATAACATAAAATCTACAAAAGTGTTAAAAATTTAAAAACAAATAATTTTCATTCGTTTCATGCAATTTGTTCATTAAAACAAGTGAGAGAATTATCATTGATAGCAGATTTAATTTCCAATAACTCAAGCAAATTCAATCTCACATCCTTGTTACAAACATGAAGCAATTCAACATTTTCAACATCAAAGGAGTGGTTCTCCTCTAAGATATTATTAGCAAAAGAGGAAGGTGAGTTCTTAACTTCTAAAACAGAATATTTCTTAACAAAATTCATGTTCTAAAATGTAGGTTTTAAGTCTTCTACCACATTGAAACTGCATTCAAATCTGAGCATGATAACATAAACTTCTGTTTTATGTAGCAGTGGGATAATATCTTTAGTAAGGATAATAAAAAACTCTTCGTTTTAACAAAACTTCCAATATTTATTTAAAAATTGCTTTTTTAAAAGACTCAATGACAGCTGTTTCGCTATGAAGCATCGTCATAGCGAAACAGCTGTCATTGAGTCTTTTAAAAAAGCAATTTTTAAATAAATATTGGAAGTTTTGTTAAAACGAAGAGTTTTTTATTATCCTTAATAAGATGGACTTCCAAAAAGTAAGGGTTAGTACAATCAATTTAATATCTTTAGTATTGGTTAATCTAGCAAGTGTATTATTAGTTTTAAAGGCTACGCTAATATTGAATTTATTAAAAATGTTTTTAATTCTGTATACAGTAAAGAACCTAAAAATAGCTTTTGTGGAGTGTTATTGTTATTATAAAAATTTGGAAGGAAAACCTGAACTTGCAAAAATATTTTGAATATATCTAACGTTGATATTTATCTCAAAAGAACCATTAGATAAGGGAAGTGAGAAGCATCTGTAGAATAGGGAGATGAATGCTGGTACTTTATGGGACATGGAATGATAAGAATAGAAATCAGTAAGGCAATCAGTTGTAGGCTTCCTAAAAATATTTAAACCAAAAGAATTAAGAACAGGGTCCTTATCAATAAATCTAAAAATGGTAATTGATTGTTAACTTCTAAATCAAAGTAAATTTAATGTTTGGATGTAAGGAATTAATGTAAATGAGAAAATTATGCCATTGAATAAAACAAAACAATCATCCACATATCTAGAATAGAACAATAACTGATTTTTAAATTGTGAATTAAGAAATTTTTGTTCAAAATTTGCCATGAAAACTCCAGCTAAGAAGGGGGATAGATTAGAACCCATAGAGGGTCCTGAGGATTGTTTATAATAACAATCATTAAATTTGAAAAAGTTTTTTTCTAGAGTAAGACCTAAAAGAGAAATTAAATTTAAAGTAATATGGGTAGGAACATTATTGGAAAATAATAAATCTCTTACTAAAGCAATGCACTCAGAAGGAGGAATACTAGATAATAAATTAACATCTAATGAAAGCATTAAGCAATCATTAGGAACTTTAAAGGAAGAAAGTTTATTAGCTAATGACAAAGAATTTTTGATAGAGAGTTCATTGCGAAAATTAGTTAAATCTGTGAGAGTAGAATTAAGGAACCAAGCAAGTACGGTATCCGCCAAAATAAACAGTACCGAAACAGAGAGTGCTGTGGAGTTGTTTATGTAATATGGATTTGTCATATTTGACTTAATTGTCATTAGTTGATATATAAATAGTACGCTGCAGTTAAATTTGATTTAAAAATGGTTCTAACAACGGAAGAAAAAGTGTTTTTGGTAGAGCATTATTTTCGTGCATACGGAAAAGGTTGTAATGATGGTCCAAGCTTAGAACAGGTGTCAATAAAATATCAACAAAAATTTAATAAAGCAGCTCCTAGTAAAAGTGTGATGTTAGCTGTTGTTGAAAAATTTCGTCGCACTGGTAGTGTATTGTGTCAACGTAAAGGTTCTTCAGGTCGTCGAAAAATAGTATGCACTAACGAAAATGAAGGAGGTGTTTTTAACCAAGTTGTGCAATCACCTCAAAGAAGTCTTGTAAGAACTGTATTCAAGTTGGACAACGACTAAATGCTGCGGACAAACGTGCAAGAGAAATTTACTGTGGTCGCATGTTTAATTTACGAAGATCCCGAATTTTTGAAAAACATATGGTTTTTAGAGGAGAGTCACGTTCATCTTAGCGGCTATATTAATCGACAAACAACCATATTCCTTGGATTTGAACGTCCTGATGTCATTGTAGAGAAACCACTCCACAGTCTTAGAGTTACAGTTTGGTGCGCGGTATCTGGTAATGGAATGATTGGTCCTTATTTCGTTGAAGACGATAATCAGAATCAACCAAGAACGTTATAGAGAGAAAATTACTATACCTTTTGTGAGAGATCTAAATAACTTTTGCCGTGCACGAAATCTACAGTTTCGCACACAATGGTTCGAACAAGATGGTGCAACGAGCCATACAGCTGTGCGCACCTTATGGTCCGGCTACACACAACATTTTGCCTGAGAGCATGCCTGCAGGGACTTGTTTGCGCAGGTAAGAACGTGCGTATAGACGCGATGTTTATACGACGCGCGATACCGTCTTACCGTCTACAAGCACGCTCTTACCTGCGCAAACAAGTCTCTGCAGGCATGCTCTCAGGCAAAACGTTGTGTGTAGCCGGAACATTAGACTTACTCCGTCAGCATTTCGATAATAGAATAATTTCTCGGGGAACAGACTTCCAATATCCTTCTCATTCACCTGATCTGACGCCACCTGACGCATACTTTTGGGGCATAATGAAGGAAAAAATATTTCATTCGGAAAATCCGCCGGCGAATGTTGCCGAACGGGAAAGAATACAAAATATTTTTCGGCAGTTCCATCAACCACTTTTGATAAATATGTTTATTGACTTACAAAATCGATATGAAGCTTGTTTGCGTCGAAATGGTGAACATTTTGAACACTTACATTACAAAAATTAAAAATTAAGTTTTATTTTTATTTTCGGTACTGTTTATTTTTTTTATCGTTACTTTTTATAACAAAAAAGGCAATCTAACTGTGAAAATAGAATTAGTGAAAAGATAGCGTTGAATTATTAAATAAAGTGGTTTTTTGTACAGAATGGTTCAAAAAATTAATCTTCCCAAATACCACTCGTCCTGTAAAATTTTACTAGATAAATTTTAAGGTATCTATTACCTTCGACAAAACTTAAATGCTGAATGTAAGATAATAATTGAATGGTTGATGTAAACACAGTTGTTTGTTGTTAACATAGATAAATGTTGGAAATAGGAAGTTCCTGTAAACAAATTAGTTGAAGTTTGCTTTGGATTTCAAAATTGATTATGTTTTGACAGATAAAAAATATTAATTGTCAGTTTTAATTAGAAAAGTTAAATAAATATAAAGCTCGTTGTTTTCGTTTATAGTATACATCCATTTAGTTCTTTTTGAAGTAATCAAGATTTCTCCTGGTAGGAGATCTTTTTATTGCAATAAACATTTATTTTCCCTTAATTTATAAAAAGTATTTCTCTCTTTCCTATATTTATATTACATATGTTAGTTTTTTGGATTGTAACACGTAACCTAACTTGCATTAAAAATTAAACATTTTCTTTAAAATATGCAAATTATTAATAAATTTATATTATAACTACACCTACTTTACGTAAATAATCTTATTACTATTTTAAATATCTCTAAAATAGTTTAGACATTTTCCTTAATAATTTTGAGTCCTTAGCATGACCCAAATAAAGTCAAAGCGTTTCCTAATTTCAAAGATCTGTAAGCAAGTGTAACTGTCAATATCAGGAAAGCACAAAAGTTGTGTATGATAACTCCCTATTAAATCATAGCAAACTGTTTTACTTATGTATCACAGACACATATTTAAACAAAAATTTGTTGAATGTCTACCTACTTGAAACTTTCATTCACATTTGCATTGTTGTTTTATTATATGAATACTTATCTGTCAAAGTCTATTCATTTAAACTGATTGTATAATAACTCATGCAACAAACTTTCACCCAATGAATGGAGCTCCGCGACTCCCTGTTAAATGGAATAAATAATATACATTGGCGTCCAAAAGATTTCTTAATAAGGCACAATTTTATTACTAATAACACTATACTTAAATAGATTTAAGTTCAATAATAAATATTTAAATTAAACTATAGAAAAACTTTTTTATTAAGAAATAAGGCAAGTTGTTCGAGTTAGGGCAAGAATTAAAATGCAGCAGTAAATACAACATCGTTTCTTTTAAGATACAGTGTGTATAAGACAAATTGAATACATTAATTATTTTGATTACTGTACATATTATCATAAAATCAATACAATCAAAAACTAAAATTTAATGCACAACATAATAAAATGTATATAAATGTAATAACTATAGATGTTTATGAATTAGATGTTCAAATTGTATTTATTGCACTTTATTTTTTACTTTACTTTTTGGAAGTCCATCTTACTAAAAATAATAAAAAAATCTTTGTTTTAACGAAACTTGCTTTTTTAAATTCAAAAATTGCTTTTTTAAACTCAAAGACAACCGTTTCGCTAGAATTAGCATTGTCAGATTGACATATTGGAGTTACATTTTGTTTGTTTGTGGAGAGGTACCTGATGATGATTATGTAGTATTAAGGCTAGACCAAGTATGGAAGTAATGAGACATAACAATATTAAAGCCTAGAAGTTATTAGCCCTAAGGATTATCCTGGATGTACTTCCCTCTAAGATCAGTATAACTGTGCAATGATATAGAAAAACCAGATAAAAAAAGCTATATCATGCTGATCTTTATAATAACTTAATATAGGTACACATATGTCCAAAAGTTTGGAGTAATGGAATATTTCAATAAATAATTTTTTTTATATATAAGTAAACATCATTTTACTACAAGTTAGGTAAACATACAAAAAAATGATGTTTTCTTTTGAAGTGAAAAATGTACAATGTATTACAAATTTATTAAATAAAATTAATAATCAGTATTTCCTCCATGGGCCTGTATGCATGACTGTAGGCGATGTGGCATGCTATCGATGAAATGGTCGAGCTGGGCTTGCGGAATTCTCTCCCATTCTTCACGAGCAGAATCTTTCAGTTCTCTTAGAGTAATTGGGGGAGGGTTTCGCTTCTTAATGCGCGTTTTAAGAACTTCCCAGGCATGTTCAATGACGTTTATGTCAGGGGAATTTAATGGCCATGGATATTCCTTTTTCTTCCAAAAAAAATTGTACTGCAGCTGTTCGATGTGGAGGTGCATTGTCATGCATAAACACAAATCCATCACCTACCGCCTCCCGGAATAGACGCACAACAGGATTTAAAACTTCCTCGATGTACACAGCACCAGTGATTCTTCTCTCCAAAACCAGGAGAGGCGTGCGTGTACCCCCCATAATACCACTCTCCAAACCATAATACTCCCACCTTCAAATGGAACACGTGGTTGGGCTGTTTCTAATCGGGCTTGTCGTCCTGGGGCCCCCCAAACTAGCGTTCTTCGCGAATCAGAAACCAAGCCAATTCTAGATTCATCAGAGAACATCACGTAATTCCAGTTAGGACCATGGTGTAACATTTCTTGAGCCCATTGCAACCTTACAATTTTTTGTTGATAGGTTAGTTTGGGAACACGTAGAGGTCTTCTGTGATACAAATTTACCGCATTTAATCTTCGTGTAATGGTTTGCCTTGAGATATTCAGTCCTTCAAGTCTAGCAATTTCTCTGGATATGTCACTTGTAAATTCCTGTCGATTTCTTCGAGCTATCAATGTTATCTGCCGGTCTTGTGCTGCTAATGTACATCGACTTCTGCCACTTCTGGGACGATCCTTCACATCATTTGTGTCTTGGAATTTTTTTTTTAATTTTTGATACAGCACCCTGAGTAACACCAACAATATTCGCGATATCATTTTGACTAAAGCCCTGTTGTAACAAAGCAATTACTCTAGATCTATTAAAATATATCATGTCTCTGGGCATTTTTAAACAGCTCAAAGAATTGGAATAATGTGAAAGCACCGAAATCAATTAAATATGATCAAATTAATACAAAAACGAATTAAATTTAGTATTACTTTGATTTAAAAACGCTTTAAAATAAATATCAAAAAGAGTTTATAAAAAACCGTAGGCGAAGATATATTATTTCTAAATATTCCAAACTTTTGGACATATGTGTATTTGTATTACAATTACGTCTTATCTATGAATAAAATGAAGAACTTGAATTAAAAAGACATCTAGCAGATCCACAATTTAAAGTTGTTAATGAACAAATAAATCTTGGAAGTTCTCCACTATTAAACTGTTTGCTTTGATCGAGTCTTCATTTTATACATCGATAAGTCGTAATTGTAACACACATATATTAAGTTATTGTAAAGATCAGCAAAGTTTTTTCCTGGTTTTTCTATATCATTGCACAGTTATACTGATCTTAGAGGGAAGTACATCCTTTAGAGCTAATAACATCTAGGCTTTAATATTGTTATGTCTTATTACTTCTATACTTGGTCTAGCCTTAATACTACCTAAACAAAATCAGGTACATAACTACAAACAAACAAAATGTAACTTCAAAATGTCAATCTGACGATGCAAATTATAGCGAAACGGCTGTCAATGAGTCTAAAAAAGGAATTTTTTAAATAAACAGTGGAAGTTTTGTTAAAACGAAGAGTTTTTTATTATTCTTTGTTCAAATTGTAATTATCACACATAAATGTATAATAATAATATTAAAATAACTCAAACAAAAGTTGCTTCTGCTTCTAATGTCCAATGCTTGTTTTGTTCGGAAACCCTTTCGTTGACCATCACGCACAACAAGCGGTGTTGCCATCTATTACAAATCCTTAAATAAAACTTGCTAAAGTTTTTTTTTAACTTTAAGTTTAAGTTACATAAATAAAATATTAAGTTTAAATACTGCTATTGGTCCCAAGACTAATCTTGTTTGGTGCTTCAATTTTTTGTAGCTGTGAGCCTAAGGACTATTACTCCTTAGTAAATTGTTTAACGTATCTCTCAATAATTATGCCATTACAAAATCATTCATGATGTGCTATTAGTTTTAATTATTCTGCGGATTTCCCTGTTTTTCTTCGGAATACATAAAATATTTTTAGAAATAAGAGTACGATCATTTGTTATAAATAAGGAACGCGCCAGAATTACGAGAAATATGAAAAAACTTCATGCATGGAAACGAATTCATCAACCGCAACCGTAAGCCACAAAAATGATAAGCAGAAGACTCGAACACGCATAATTTATATATTATATAGAAAATAGTATTTTTTTACAGAAGAGAATGAGTAGTAAACGTGAATAATTATTGGTGATAAAATTTATAGTGTTTTAAGTTCAATTGACGATTACTGTAATAGGTGAGTGTTTGTTTAAATGAATTTAAAATTGAATATTGAAAGTGTTTACAAAATTTCCTTACAACTCAATTAAGTATGTGGACATAAAGTAGATATAATATAAATCAAAAATCTTTCTTATAGAGCCAAATAGTTTGCATCAAAGTTTTCTCAGGGGTCCCAGGTTGTGCTAGAGGCATAATGCTATCGTATTTAGCTGCTTTCAGGGGTAGCTTCTTGTTACATGCTAGAGAAGCTCTGTATAGGTCAAAAGGGGTATAGTGTTTTTCAAGGAAAATGGTTGACTGCAGTTAAGATACCTAAGGCAATCTCATCATGTATGCAAAATTCGGCCATAAATATCCCCGATTGGCAGAGGGGACCGGATTATAATAATTTGAAATAGGCATAGCAGGTAAAATTTTAAACTTTTTTGTTCAAATTTGTCAGTTTTCATATCTCACAAAATTTTCTGTTGTATTTAATACCTAAAACGTTGCTATTAGGCTCTATCAGGACAGGTTAGCACCTGTTTTACATAATATAATATTAAATTACATAAATTTAATACATAAAAATCGAAAATTTATTGTACTAACCCTTACTTTTTGAAAGTCCATCTTATTAAGAATAATAAAAAACTTTTCGTTTGAACGTAACTTCCAAGTTTATTTCAAACACTATACCTGCGCATTTATCTAAGGGATATGAGATTGTAATGGCAGGAATATGCAGTTCTTCATACTCTCACGGTAACAAAAACAGTATTTACAATTGTTTTAAGACCGACAAATTCAATCCAGATGACACTTCTGTTGGAAATTTTATTGATTATTTTGAACATAAATGCGAAATTTGGGGAGAAGATGCAAGGAGTATCCAGAAAGAACTTTTACTTACCTGTCTCACACCTGAAACTTTCCACGACATAAAAGTTGCCCTTACACCACATTACGATGAAACAGATATTGTCTGTCAAATAAAAAATAAAAGCAGCAAGGACAGTAAGAAAAATTGACGTTCTTATAAACGGCATTTCCTGCACGTTAGATTGGGATCCCGGCTCAGTCTATTCCATTATTAGTACCAAGTTCTGGAGGCGTATCGGAGCCCCACCTCTCACGAAGGCCCCAGTTTTGAGCGCATACGGGAACACAAGACTCAAACCAAAAGGCCTAGCGGATGTTACAGTACAGATCCAGAATAAAAGAAAACTGCTACCCGTTGTTGTGATGAACTCAGCTGAGCCTATGTTGTTTGGCCTACGGTGGAGTGAAATGTTTCACATGGAATTCCCAAAACCAGTCTACTCTATTAAGAAAACTCGACAGGAAACTACATCACTGAAACAAATTATTGACAAACATAATGCTCTTTTTGATGGAAAACTTGGAAAAGTCAAAGATTATCAAGTGAATATACACATCAAGCCCAATGCTCAACCGAAACACATTCCGGCCAGATCAATAAAATTTTCAATGAAGAAAAATATTGAAGCTGAATTAGATCGTTTGGTTAAAGAAGGCATCATCACCAAAGTAGACCCAAATATAACACCGGTACAATGGGCAACACCGACAGTCAACGTTGTAAAGACTAATGGCCAGATCAGAATCTGCGGTGATTTTCGCAGCACAATCAATCCTGTATTGATAACACATGCACACCCAGTTCCTTTGTTCGATCAACTGCGCCAAAATCTAGCGAATGGTGAGAAATTCTCCAAAATTGACCTAAAGGATGCTTATTTACAATTCGAAATAGAGCCCGAATCAAGAAACTTTTTGACAATATCGACACACAAAGGATACTACATGTATAACCGAATGCCTTTTGGTATTTCGACGGCTCCGTCAATTTTCCAACATTATCTGGACAAACTACTAGAGGGTATACCGAACGTAGCAGTTTACTTCGATGACATTGCGGTTACGGGAAAAAATGACAAGGATCATCTTGAGACACTTCAGACCGTGTTTGAAAAACTAGATCAAGCCGGATTGAAAGTTAATCTGAAGAAGTGCAGTTTTCTACAGCCAGAAGTTGAGTACCTTGGACACGCAATCGATAAAAATGGAGTACGCCCTACAAAATCAAAGATAGAAGCAATCACTAAGGCTTCCGCACCAACCAATACCAAAGAACTACGATCTTTTCTCGGACTAGTCAATTTCTACGAGCGATTTATACCACACTTGCACAGTCTCTGTGCTGATCTCCACGCATTGACAGGAAATCGAATTAAATGGCAATGGACTAACAAAGAAGCTAAGGCATTCGAACAGGCTGTCATTAATTGTATCTTCTAAACCACTCGTAGCTTTCAATGATAACTATCCACTTTACCTAGCGTGTGATGCATCAGAGAAAGGAGTAGGAGCCGTACTTTACCACAAAAAGAACAATATAGAACAGCCAATTGCCTTTGCATCACGAAAACTTCGACCAGCAGAATCAAAGTACAGTGTCATCGACCGCGAAGCTCTCGCAATATTTTTTGGAATAAGGAAATTCGATCAACATCTTCGTGGCCTTAAATTTACATTAGTGACAGATCACAAGCCCCTCATTCACATTTTGGGAGCTCAACGAAATTTACCCAAGATTGCTAATAACCGCTTAGTACGATGGGCTTTAGTAATCGGAAGCTACGATTATGACATCCAGTATACAAAGGGCTGCAACAACCTGATCGCAGACTATTTATCAAGGATGCCTAATCCAGAAGAACTACCTTCCAAATCTGAACTGCAAGTTCACAAAATTGTAGAGCGCTTACAAACCGATAGCATTGGCGATCTTGCACTATCTGAAGCCTATATACGAAATGAAACACAAAAAGATATTACGCTGAAACTAATATCTAATCTTATAAAAACTGGTTGGCGTGAGCATAACTATTCAAATAACGTAAAGCCATACGCTCGCAAGCGCAGTGAGTTATCACTGGAAAATAAGATAGTTATGTGGCAGGGCCGTATTGTAATGCCAGATACTCTAAGAAAAACCACTTTAAGGTACTTGCATCGTGGGCATCCTGGCATCTCAGCGATGAGAGCATTAGCACGTTTTTACGTTTGGTGGCCAACTATAGAGGAAGACATAGACACACATGTTAAGCTTTGCCACAAATGCCAAGAAAATCGGCCCAATACTTCTGATTTACCAATTTTCTCGTGGTCAATGCCAGACCGAGCCTGGGAAAGGATTCACATTGACTTTGCTGGACCATTCCAAGGGTTTTATTGGCTTGTTTTGTCAGATGCGTTTTCTAAATGGATAGAGATTAAACCGATGACCAAAATTACTACTTCTAAACTTTGCGACGAACTCGATACAATATTTACTACATTTGGCGTTCCTCAATTTTTAGTATCTGACAATGGTCCGCAATTCATATCCCAGAGTTTCCAGGAGTACTGCAAAGGTAAAGGCATCAATCACATCACGTCTTCGCCTTATCATCCTCGTACAAATGGGTTAGCAGAAAGGCTCGTGAGAACTTTTAAGACCAGAATGTCATCAAGCACAGAATGCCTCAGAAAACGATTAGAACATTTTCTTTTTGCTTATCGCATCACGCCTCATAGTACCACAGGTAAGACCCCGGGTGAACTAATGTTTGGGAGGCGGCTACATTGCGAGCTTGACAATGTTCGACCAAGTACTAGGAGGTCATTACAATATAAGCAAATACAAGCGAATGTTAACTCCGATAACCAGACACCAAACTATAAGGCAGGTGATGCTGTATATGTGCGAGCCAGGGATCAGTCGCGATGGGAGCCAGCCACTGTATCTCGACGTACTCATCGGTATTCGTATATGATAAATACTCCAGCCAGTGGCGAAAAGAGGTACCATGCAGATCACATGCGCCCTCGTCTGGAAAATCCTACTGAATGCCCCGCTAGAAGAACGTCAACCAGCTCAATACCCGTTACCTCCTCGACTCCACTACAAGAAGCTAGTGGCTTTCCCGTATCTTGCCAATCATCAGGAACTCAAGGGAAAGCTGCGCTAGAAAATTCTCCACTTAGCTCACCACAGACTGTGGCGGACATGGGCTCAACTCCCATGGCACCGCGTCGGAGTAAACGCACCGTTAAACCACCCAGGCGTCTAATTGATGAGATAGAGAGTTGAATCTTAGAAGGCGGACGAATGTTACAACCTTATTTATATATCGTTTACTTTATACCTACATATCTACTTTCATAGAGTTCGTTGATTATTATTATATACGTCACGTCATATATATTTTATATTTGTCATATTGATTAACTTGCGTTGTAAAACACATAATTAAATAATTCATAATAAATAGATGATTTATATCAACTTTAATTGTAAAAATAAGTAAAAATATGCTCACATTCCATTTGGGGAATTGGTCCATATATATATACCCAAATATTTTGTAGAGGTCGATAAAGAGATATCTTGAAAATCTACTGTAATTTTCTTATATGGTAGTCAGTACGTTTCATGTAAGTTAATAGGTATTACATTAGTTTTTAAATTTATAGTCAAAACTTTAATTTCAACCAATCTAATATTCTAACATTAAGCCACTTTCAGTTTTTTTTTTTAATTTCCACGTTTATTTAAAAAATTAGCTTTTTCAATGACAGCTGTCTCGATAAACTATCATCGTCAGATTGACATATTGAAGTTACATTTTGTTTTTCTGTTGTTGAATAATTTGCTGAGGCGTTTTAAACAAACTAACATTTGGACCTACTTTAATTAATTCAGAGTAAAGCGAATTACACATTAAAACTTGAATTATTATGTGACGTTTATTCTATTATTATTTACAGTGCAATAAAAAGATGCGGAACAAGGTGTAAAATAAATAGCAACTATGTTTGAAAGTAGTTCAAGAATTTTTAATGTTAAACAAAGAATACATGTTAATAATAAAAGTGAAATCAGTACTACATTTTTACTAGAACATACACATTACAAAAGTCATTTTCTCGATTTTTTCTTCGCCAAGCGATCAAGCACTTCCTCTGGATCAATAACAATATTCCAGTGAATTAACATCATTGCCAGTGCACTTAGCCTGTCATGGCCCATCACACTGCTACGAGGTAGAGTTTTTATCCTCTTCATTGTAGAAAATGATCTTTCCACGTTGGCTGTTGTGACTGGAAGAGTAGCTAGTACCCTGAGCAGAAAATTTATCGCGCGAAAAAATGTACCGTCACAATATTCCAACAGCTTCAAAATTTCGGTCGATGGTCAATTGATGATATTTTGGAACACCATAACTTGTACTCAGCTTGAACTGCGGACAGTGGCATTTCATCTTGAAAATATGGACCTAATTTTTCCAGTTCATTCATTTTTTTTTTCGGAAGCATATCCTGGGAGCAAAAGTTGAAAACTCGATAGAATATCCTCGTTTTTGACAAATCTATCAGTCAAATTTTGAATCAAAGCCTCGATACAGGGAATGATTATAATGATTCTGAAATACTCTTCATTCGATGCCGTTTGTGGATTGGCATGATATTTCTGTCGTGATGTAACTCTTGGAGCTTGAAGATCAGCGTCAAAAATGTGCTTTCGGCTTCTTTAAAAATGAAGTAATCGTTGTTTGACCTTGGCTACGTTTCATGTTAGTGAAGTTAACCCTGCAGTAGTCGCGGGAAGTCTGACAGACTCCGGACGATTTCAATCCTCGGTAATTTTCAAATCCCTCGGGTTTCACGTAATGCCAGGCGGCCAGGCCCGTATCCAGAAATTCGGGATTTCGGGGGGGGGGCGTTTCCTCTCCCTGGATACGTGCCTGACTCTGGCAAAATAACATTTTTGAATAGAGAATGAAGAGACCTTTCATCACAAGCCTATACTTTCCCATTTTAAAAATTGGGGGTTAAAGAATGTCAATTTATAATTTAAATTTGACAGGTTTCGGTACTTTCTATAAATATGTACGCAGTAACCGGAATTAATAATTTATTCCTTATTTTGGCTTTTCCACACTGTATATAAAAAATTAAGACTCGATCAAAATAAATAGTTTAATAGTTGAAAGCTTTAAATTGTTGATCTGCTAGATGTCTTTTTATTTCGAGTTCTTCAAGGTAATCTAAATTTTGTATAAAAGAGACTCCAAAATGTGGATTAAAGAGGAGAGTAGAAAAAATAAAATTTAGATTTCCTTCAAGAGCTAGAAATAAAAATACATGTCCTCTGATACCAACATTCTCTAGGTTTTTTTTTATAAAATGTTATCGGTGTCGAATGATTCCAAGACAATGTTTTTTATCAATAGCTTGAGATACAGCAGCTGCCACTGTGTCACTTGTGACTTGACCATTGAGTACATAAATATAATTTTGCACCCAAAAAGAATCAGAAGACGAAACTATTAATTACACATTATTTTTCCTTGATTAATTAAATTTTCGCTAGTTCCTCGTACACGAGTATTTATCAAGTTAGCGCTAGAACGGATATTATAATGTATGGAAATAACTAGTTATTAAATTTTTGTGGTATGAACGTGGTCGTTTTTTTTTTAAATACGAACATAAAAGTTAGATGACTAGATTATTAGAGTACTTCAGTGATATTTAATGTTTTATCTGCATTCATTAGGTCGGATATGTCGTGGGTTGAACGGCCTATTAGTGGAACTTAATATCCGGTGTTGGAATACATAGAGTGAAGAAATTATTGTAAGAGCACATGCTACATTGTATAAAGTTTCATTTTGATGCTATTCTTTGTACATAATATATCGAATATGAAATAATACTCACCACTAAAATGGATCATATTCTTTCTAGAAAATTTCATTACCGTCTGTTTAATTTTAATTCTCGGTCTTATTTTACCAATAAGTAGATTGAGTCTTATGATCATATTGCCATATACTATGTCACAATAAAATTGCATCACCCTATGAAAAGTAAATATTAATTATTCATATTTTGTATATATGTGATAAGGCTACTTAGAGTAAGTAATGATAAAAAAGTTCGAAAAAGGACAAATTACCATCAGTTAATTTTAAAAGAGGTCGTCTTAGTCTGCATGAGGCAGACTTCGTTCCTATGGGCTTACTTCATATCGACCAAGATTAATACTCCCTTTAAACAATCGCCATCCTAACTTGAGGTTGGAATGGTGCAATGCACAGGAAAATTGGAATGAAGAATAGAGTAGTGTTTTCAGACGAATCCCGCTTTTGCTTGTATACCCATAATAGCGAAGAGGTGAATGCTGAACTCCTTTGGTATTTTTACAAGGTCAATTAAAAGCTCAAAGGTACATAAGTTTTAGAAACGATTGCTGTACCATATATTTGAGGGCTAAACAATGTTTAATTTCAACCAAGTTAACGCCCGTCCACATATTGCAGCAATTACTTTGGAGTTTCTACAAGACTGCAATATTGATATTCTACCGTGGCCAGCATGCTCACCCGACATTTCGCCCATTGCACATGTTTGGGATATAATAGGTAGAAGGATAGCTCTGTTTCCCAACCCTGCATTGAAGTTAGACGATCTCCGTAATGTCTTAAAAAATGCTTGGGATGAGTTGTCTCAAGAAACTATAGATAACTATAGAAGTATGCCCAGGAGAACCGTTTAAATGGAGGGGCACCAAATTACTAAATTCGGGTGATGAATATTACGACTTTTTTAATAAAAATGTTATCATTTTTTACACCATGAACACATCTACAAAATTATTTTAAAAATAAACAATTTTTAATGGGTGCTGCCATTTTTTGTCATAGATTATATTTTTTAGAACTTAAATATTTCGAATGGTACGTTTTGCCTGAGATCATACCTGCAGAGACTCATTTGCACAGGTAAGAGCGTGCATATAGACAAGACGGTATCGCGCGTAGGCTTCCAAGCGCGGCCTGTACTCTCGTCGAGTTGCTGAAGATTTTCCCTGATGTTATAGGTTCTACGGTTTTACTTGCAATGTGTATCCGGTCATTCAATCTGTTCTTCAGTCTAGCAAAAGTTTTCTAGCGAAATGAGCGATATAAGAAGCCTTTCAAAACAATTTTTAAGTGAATTTATAGACTTATACAAATCTTTGTCGGCATTGTGGAAGGTGAAAAGTAAGGAATATTCTGACAGAAACAAGAAAAATAAAGTCTTTTTTATTAGTAAACAATATTCGTTAAAAAAACCTTTGCTGTACCTCATCGTGTATGCGAGCTCTTGACACTGAAATTTGCGCAGTCCAGTTTTTACTTTAAGCCTTTGCGTGTAGCCAACGTACGGTGTTCCGTCTTTTTGTTCCGTCATACCTGCACGGTTATGGACTGCAGGCAAAACGTTGTGTGTAGCCGGACCATAATCAACAACTGAACGTTTGAACAAAGGGTCTACATTCTTTCATATTTATTTAGTTTTATATTGGTCTCTTTCACTTATTAAACATTATATTCTACCTATTCTCAAAATTATTATTGTCAAAATCATTGAAAGCAGCATATTTTTGGTTTTTTAAATTCTGCATCAACTAATTATTCTTTGTAAGGTCTGGAGGAGTTGCAAACAAGGATAGAAATGTTAAATATGTTAAGTAACCTTTGGGGATCTTAATATATCAATTAATAAATCAATCTAAACTAATGAAATTTATTGTACTAACCCTTACTACGTGAAAGTCCATCTTTTTAAGAACGATAAACAACTAAAAGGTTGAATTAAACTTTCACTATCGCTATAGAATTAGCATCTTCAGATTGACATATTGAAGTTACATTTTGTTTGTTTGTAGCTAGGTGCTTGATGTTGATTAAGTAGTAGGCTAGACCAAGTATGGAAGTAATAAGACATAAAAATATTAAAGCCTAGATGTTATTAGCCCTAAGGGATTATCCTGGATGTATTTCCCTCTAAGATCAGTATAACTGTGCAATGATATAGAAAAACAAGGAAAAAACTATATCATGCTGATCTTTAGAATAACTTAATATATTTCTGTTACAATTACGTCTTATCTATGTATAAAATGAAGACTCAATCAAAGTAAACAGTTTAATAGTGGTGAACTTCCCATTGCGTCAAAAAGTCACGTGATGGCAATGTTTAAAAAAATAAATTATACCTACTTAGTCATTTAAAAAAATATATAAATAAAAAGCTTTTAAAAATACAATATACAATATAAAATGAAAAGTATCTAAAAAGATTACAACTTATAATTATTATTAGGACCTATTCAATTAAATCAGTGTCACTATCACTATCATCCTCTAACTGTATAATTAACTCCTTAACATTACTTGAAAGTGTGGTAGGGTCAATCGGGGTAATGGGAAACGATTTTTGCAGACTTTATTTTAAAATTAGCTAACAAAACTACAAATGGAAATTGTAAGTTTTCTTATGATTAACGGTTGCTTCTCGGCTTGGTTTATTAGAATATATTCTGAAAAACATTAAAATTATTGTTAAAGTTAAGGTGGGGCTTTTTTTATGTGTTCCCATTTACCCCGTAAATATTTCCATTTACCCATCACATTGGGGTAAACGAAAACAAACTGGTTTTCACAATGAATATCAATTAAGCTCACCGCACGGTAAATGAAAATATCCTTTAACCGTTCTGAGTGGTGCTGGTTAAAAAAAAACGCAATAAGAACAGTTTATTTATTGAAAGTACAAATTGGTAAACAAAATAGAACTCTTTAATTTAAAAAATAATTATGAATGTAACGAAAGTAAGCAACTCTTATACATTTTAAGTGTTTTGCTGATAAACATATGAAAATAATTCCCTAACAACAATGGTACCCTGAAATTAATCACTTGCATAAAAGTGGTAAAAGAAAACACGTTTTCTTTTACCCCAAAAATATGTTTTCATTTACCCCAACGTGGGTAAATGAATGGGGTAAAAGGAAACATCTCGCCATTTCCATCTGAACAATATTATTTACCTAACCGCAAAAAATAAATGTTAACGGACACTTTGTTTACCGTGATAAATATTGAGACTAACAATATCAACATATTTTTCAATGAAAAAAAAAATATTTGTCTGCGTCGGCCAAAATGCAGGTTAAATTATATTGTCGTAAATAATTTCAATCAGCTTACCTTCACGTTAAACGTTCACCAGAATGCCACTTTATGGAATGTTATAAGCAGTGTTGTCACTACAACCAACTGACATACTTCAAATTTAAAAGCGGGATATTTGAATAGGAAGTTTTAGTTGTTTTCATTTACCCCTAGTTTTCATTTACCCCGATTGACCCTATATGATTGTTCAACTTTAATTACGTGATCTACACTGTTGCTTAAATTATTTACTGGTATTTTATCTATTTCCCTGGTGATAATGCCTAATACAAAACTATTTAAAGTCGGTGAACTATTGTTACGTCTAACTTGCGATTTCAATTGATGCCAAATATGTTCTATAGGGTTAAAAATGCAGTGATATGGTGGAAGCCTTAAAACTGAATGTTCCATGCTATTTGCAAACTCATCACAAACATATTTTTTCTCTATATTAAAACATTTTAATACTTTAAGTAATTGTACTTACATATTCTTACCCATATTTTTTACCTTTTAAAGTTCCAGTTAGATTCACGTGCTTTCCACTTCTGTTTGAAAATGTTCGATCCTGCCCCCATCGTGATAAAACTAGCAAATATTGTAAATAATGTATTTGGACTACATTTTGTTGTCCATACCACATTACAAGAACGTTATTTATGTATACATTAATTATTAGAATAATTATACTGAGTGCAGATATTGTTTTCCTTTGTATTAAGTCGATACTGAGCACTCCATTTATGTTTTTTTCTTCTTTCTTGTAAATTAAGAAAGTTTTATTATGACGTTGCACTGTGCCATTTTTTATAATAATTTTATATATTATCTAGTTAAACCATCCATGTAAGTAGGTTTTAAAACCTGTTTAAATTTTTACCTAATAAATAAATAAATTAACCTTTTAGATAGTTTTCTATTTAAAACAAAGTGATCCGCATAATAAATTTCTCCACCACTTGTTTCCAAAGCTTTAATAAGAAAACAAGGTTCCATAATTACTTAAAAGACAATTTTCCTTAGCGATTATATTAGATCTAGAAAATTTCATTTAATTCTCTTAATTCTCACTTTTTTAATACTTTAAATTCTGAATAAACAAATATATTGGGACTAATTTTTAATCACGCCGTCCTGGAGCTCTGTACTAGATTCTCACTTCTCTACTAATTTCCTAAATCACACATATTCGGCCACAGCACTTCCCACGGATTCGACATACAATCTCAGCTTGTAGAGGATATATAAATCCTATATAAGGGCTCTTCTATTCTTAGTTTTGAAATCTCTTAAAAAATGTACACCACCCCTTCCTGAGTAACTTTTTCGTTCGTGATGATAGGTTACTGCTTTATGGAATATTAACGTTTTTCTATTATAATAAAATTTAAAAAAACTATTACTTTGTTTTTAGTTATTATATCTCTTATGAATTAACACTAAACCAAATTTCTTATTTACGAGTCTATTTTAAGGTTATGTTAATCGGATTAGAGGTTAAATGTTATACGATTTCCAATGCCGAAGCGATGAAATTTATTATTATGAAACTTATGAAACATACAAACATTCGCCACATGTTTGGCAGACACACTACGATGTCCGACTAAAATAATATAATCGGTGGACTGGAAAAAAAAGTAAAATGCATCGTCGTTTCAGCCCTATCGAACGCCCGCTAAAAATCGTAATCTGCGCCTATGTTGCGAATACTTTGCAAGTTTCCTTGAATGTACGTCGTTTCATTCATGATGGCGGCCTCCCATTCATAAAAAGCTACGACCACGTTCTGAATTCGGCCGACGGTCGCGCCACTATCGTCCTGCCTTGCACTCCTACCCGCGCAGCTTCAGTCTTTGCCGACATGTCATAGTGAGAGAACGTTTCGCCGGTGTTTGGATTACGACGTTGCCGCACTTCACCGTGTGTTTCGAAAAGAAAAAAATAGTTTAATGAGTGTTTTTAGTGAAAAAAATGTTGGATTATCTACCGAAGGAGCCTTCAGTGAGTCGGGAGTCATTTTCTTCTACAGTGTACAGTTTAATACAGTGAGTTTTTTAATGGTCCATATTGGGAAAACGCGTGTCGTGTACGACCTTTATTTTAGATCCACCTGTATGTGTATGACATTGAGGTGTGTGGGTGTATTTTCCATTCACTAACATATTCTCGTCTTTAACTTAATAGCTTATAGGATAAATTTATATGTAACGTACGCGGCACCAGCTCATAGTCGGAACTTTAGTTAAACCGCCAGGCCTATGATTCCCTCAAAGAAATATATCCGAAATTTGGAAAAATACCACTCATACCAGTTCGTTCCCAATCGATCCAGACCCGATAAAAAATCCATTAGGTAGTGTTACTTCCTCCAGACCGGATATAGTTAGTTCTATCTTTCTAATCAATATATTATCCACATTTTAACTTCTTATCTACACTTTTTCTGTAGGTAAATAATTTGTTTACAAAAAAAATCACATTCAATCGCAACATCCTTCTGTTTAAGTCATTTCGCTTAAAAATATTTTTTAGGAATGCGACTTCCTTCTTCCACGTGGCAGTAAGAATCCATTGGCTTTGCCCTTCTGGGCGGTTGAATTTATCACATTTCAACCATCAGAAATTTTGGTATAGTTAGTAGTATTTGGGTAAAAACTGGATTTTTGTAACAAGGAATTGTGGTGGGAAAAAATTGTTTTGGATCTTTTTCTTCTAACAAAATCTCAAGTTATTTAATTTCTAAATTAAATATAAATAATAATAATGGAGCCAATTTCATCAAAATAGTTTTAATCGATTAAGGGATAGGTAGGTATCCTGTCTTAAATTTAAATTTTTTTAAATGATATCAAATATTTCATTGGATCAATTTTTATGTGGAAAATTTATCTGCAACAATAAATCTTGCCAAGAACTGCAAAAAATGTCAAACATCGGCGTTAAATTCATTCATTGAATTTTAGTATTGAGAATAGTAGAGATTTCCAAATACAATATTCTGTAATTTTTATGTTAAAAAATGTCCATTATTATTCCAACTTTAATTTCATATACATATTTTTATGACGTCTCCTTAGTCTAAACCATACAAAAATTAAGAAAATGGATTTTTATTTAAATATATTAATATAAACTAATTAGTTGCTCAGTGAAAATTACACATGTTTTCTTCAAAGATGACCAACTTTTGGTTTTTCTAATACATTTAAATACGTATTTTTTGAATAAAAAAATGTCCACCAAAGTAATAATTCATAATTCATTTCCTATATATTTTAAGAAACATCCTTACATTCTAAATCATGCAAAAGTTGTAGAAATCGAAAATAATAAAATGTATAATATGTAGAAAATACAAGTAATTTTATCAATATCGTGGTTTTTATTCAAGTACATTTGTCACTTTTTTTCTATTTGTTTAATTTTATCTTTTTAAATCCCCCCAACTAGTTAGATTCACAGTATAGTTTACACAAACTTTATCATGTTTTCTTCAAAGATGAGCGGATGTAGTACTTACTCAAAATGCTATATCATCTATGATAATACATAAAATTTATGATATCTATTCGGCGATATGAAATAATCAAAATAAGTAGTAAGCAGAAACGACCTGTTTTGCATTTATATTTATTACTGTCAATTGTTATTTAGTAGAGGCTCACCGGAAGCAATAGCATAAATTAATGATGTTTTAACTGAGTCTATTATATAGAAAACGCTGAAACAATGAAGTCTTTATTTTATCGAAATAATATATGGTTATGTACATATTTGGACTGATCAATAAATGTGACTAAATTGTATAACTAATACCGAAGTCAACTAAATTGTTTTCGTTTCAAATTTCAATCGGATATCTTAATTTTTGTTAACCATTTACTTTAAAAAATTTCTTTTAGAAGCAATAAATCCATTTCCTGTAATCTGTTACTGTTCTTCCGGTGCTGTCGGTGGTGGATGATCCTTTAAAAAGCGGTTGCCATTCAAATATCCCCTTTTTAACCATCTGCCACTTCCTTTCTTCGCGCGTATTACCTTTTCCTTCATTTCAGGTATCCTTTTAAAATACTTTTTCTCTTTGTTCATCTAAAATGTATGGTTAATTCTAATGCAGTAATGTATTCAAAATAATAAATTAAACTAACCTTATTTATAAAGACGTTCGGCCTTGATTCTAAGATTGAACGAATGTATTTTTATGCACATACCAACTTAAAAATGCATATTCGATTCATAAAATTAATTGTGTGAAACCAGACGTTTTTGCTTTTCAGATGGTATGTTTACTTATACAATAACCATTGAATAAAGATGAATGTTAATTAAGGCTAGGGTGGGTGTGTCTAATTCTATGTTTTCCATCTCACTTTCGTAAAAAAAAATTGTATGACTTGTATTATTGTCTATAAAATTGATTTTTTAATAAAGATTGGTGAATCTTTCCAAAATATCCTTAATTAAATTCAGATTAAACATTGAATTTATTTGCTTAAAACACAATGCTACAAATTTATTTTCTTACAATAAGGTGAGAACTAACTTCTCACAATATTTCTCCGTCAAGATTTATGATTTAGAATGAATGGACCTTTTGGATTTCCAAAAAAATATATAGGTATATACATAAACACGTTAATGGTGCATATAGACCAGGTGTGCCATAAACACTACACGATCCCGTGTATAATTCACGTTCAGTTCGGATTTTTATCTCGGCCTTAAATCTGGGGATGAGCCGATCACTGTTAAAGAGGTGTTGAAGAAGAAGCGAACCTGTAACAGAAGGAAAATGAATGCAGGTCCGTGCCAAGACCACGACGGGACAAGCCGACGAGGCTTAATTGTTTTTATTTTCCAAATAACTCTTAAAATTAGCAAATTAATCGGATAAATAGGTATCGTCAAGGGTATCGTTTATAAAAAACTGTCCGATAAGAGTATTTTTCGAGGTATTTTTACATAGTTTTTAATACATTGAATTTACATAGTTTTGTAACAATTTTCTCAAGCTTGATTTCAATGTTTTGGGTATTTTGGTGTAATATATTCCACAGATATTTGTTTATACCCAAATGTAAGAACACTGTCATAGAATACAAATTGCATATTAATCCCTTCATGACTAAGAACATTTTGCAACTTTCCAACAAAACTTCCACTACTTTGTTTGAAAATCTAACTATTTGTTTAGTATTCTTAATATGATAGACTTCTACAAAGTAAGGATTAATACAATCCCTTCCCTTCATGACTGTAATAATAATTAATACATTACCATAGCATTTTTAACAATAATGAAAAACCTCGTGAAAAACTATATTTTACCTCTGAGGAATTTTAATTCTTCTTCAAAAGAAACTGCATCTGTTTCACTTGCCATACAATTGTCTATTTTTACATTTAATTACTTTTTCCAAAATCCAAATTTGTCAAATTACTGTGAAAATTTCACACCTCTACCTTTTAACCAATAAAATGTCTTAATTTTGACTCCTTACCATGGCAATTTAAAAAAATTTCGGAAATTTTTTCGCGCCGCCATGATATTTAATTGGAAATTTTTTGACAGTTAAAACTGCATAGAACGCTGAAACCTCAACGTACAGACCACAGACAAATCAAAATAATGTTATATTTCTCTAATGTGCAGACATTTAAACTAGTAATTATGAGGCTTTGTGAGAGATGTGAGATTGGATTAACTAAGTATTATTTTCCAAATTATGGTGTGAAGTTTTCTTACAAAATACCATGCAAGCTTAAATTATTCCTGGAAATTTTCTTTTGGACACGAGTATTTTAAGAAAATTATTCCAGGATAATTTTCAAACTATTCATTCCCCGTCATGCCCTCAAAACCCAGAAATAATTTAAGCTCTTGTGATATTATAAGTGGTAATATTCAACCAGAACCAAAACTAATGGTGGAATTCTAAGCATTTCCTACAACCTATAGAATCTGCTAGGTAAAGGGTTTGCTATGTTAATTTTTACAGATCTTACAGATGTATACAGAATCTCTGCTTTACTCTGCCTTTTTTATATATTTTCTAAACTTTATCACAACCATGTTATGTTAACATTCCAACACTCCAAATTTGTATTATTTCTCTACCCTTATGCATTTATCTTGGCATTTATTTGTTCATGTGTCATTTATTCAACAAATACATTTTTTGATACAAAACTATATCTGTGTTTCTTAGTATCACGCTTAGTATCACTTTATTGCATAGTTAACCCGAGAGTTAACCTTTTGCACTATCTGCTATCCACCCATTAACTGTTACCCTTAAAATTTGGTGTCTCCAAAAATATATTAACAATGAATTAAAGAGAGCAATTCTAAATGAACTTATAGAATTAAATTGGAAATGGAAACTCAAGGTACATTTATCTTATAATCCCGATTTATTAAAGTGTAAATGCCCTATTTAGTCTATCAAATCTGTTGCAGGTGATCCATTTCAATCACTACCCTTGGAACTTTGTTAACAAATGGTTTTAAAATCTTATATAATAAATTTTTAATATCAAATTCCATTCAGCTGGTGTTGAAATCTTCTTACAGTTATATAGCAAGGACAGATTGTAAATTCAAGGCCCATTACGTGATTCTAATAAATTATAATCTTACATAGTTATTATGATTGAAAAACAATTGCTACAAATGATATACCTTTTATTTATATAATGGAAAAAATTATTAATGAAACTGATGGTAAACAAGGAGAAGCTGTCTATTTAGTAACAATTGCCAAAAATTAATTACAGGTAATGTTAAAGGATAATTTAAAAATTTATTTACAGGATGTCCATTCTGTTTTTAATTAAGTATTAGGTATATAAATCTTTTAATTTATTAAAATACTCTAAATATTTAATTTGTTATCTTATATGATTCTATTTTAACTAACGGATTCATGAATGGTGTTAAATAATTTACTATTTCTAATACATTAAAGCTCGACACATCACTTGCATTTTTTTCCACTTTGATATAATCAACTCTGCAACCTTGAAATTTAAATGAATTAAAAACACTTGTTTTGTACCCAATTAAAATTTCATTCATTTTTTTTAAACAAAACCATAATGATAATGGTGTGTATCCAATAGATACAATCAAGATATTGTTTTTTATATGTACTTATCTGTTTGTTTACAATTATTTTTACAGATGTTTGTCTCTTTTTAAAGAGAGTGGACGTACACAGTACCAAAAATTCAATTTAGTTCAATTCATTAAATTTTTACTATTTTCAATTTTGTATAAAAGCAATTTTTGCTATTCATATTTTTGAAATGGCACTACGTCATTATTTAGACTTGAAACTTGAAGCTGTAAATATTTGGTTAACCATCCAGTTAAATGTTAACCATATGTTAGAAATAGTTCAAATTTTTATCATGTTAAATTAAAACCCGAAACAAAAAAATGTTTTATTACTGATAAAAACAATGTGTCCCTATTGCAACAGATGTCAAGTACGAAATTTATACACATGGTTTTTACTATTCACCATATGTTAACAAAAACTTTAATTTTAAACTTTATTTGAAATGCAAATTCAATTCATGTATAAGGTAGACTGTCAAACAGCTTATTTGTTAGGTTTAAGTTTGGTTTTTAAAGAAATTTACTTGGTTATAGTAAAAAGTGTCTGCTGTTACAGTGATAGTGTAATTCTTACTTATTTCATAAATTAATCCTGTTTGGAGAATTTTCGTTTCATCAGTTGGTAAAGTTCGTTGGCCATCAGTCCGCCACTGTAGATATTAATCAATGACGTTTAATTGAATTATATAATCGATATTCTTCAACAATCATCTTTGCTGGTTGTTGTATATCAAGCTATTACGGTGCTGTTGTTTGGAGTACCAGGTGTGCGGGTCACCCACTCGCCGCCGTGTGGGTCGCTACCCACTTGTTCCAACCACGATTTGTATATGCATATTTAATTAGACTGTACCATGTACAACGTATACAGGGGGTTCGGTAGTTCCCTTCCACTGGGGAGTATTGATTTAAGACGTATATTTAATTATCTTTAATCTATTACATGTATATATTCAATTTTATTACTGTATCCCGCATATCTTCGTTTCATTTTATGCATTTGGTTGTTTCTTCTATTGATCAGTTGTTTTTTCTGTCTGTCATGTTCTATTTAGCAACTAGAATAGTTTCTACTAAGTACTTAGTTGACAAACTTTTCAATTTTTAAGTTGTTTAACATTTTAAATATTGGAGGACTTTTTTTGTAAATGGTTAATAATGAACTGTCAAGACCATGAAATACCACTAATTTATTCAAAAACTAGTCAATTACACAGCTGTTTTGAAAGATAGCTCTCTGATGTTTATTAAGTAGTGTTAAGGCTGGACCAAGAAGTAATGACATAACAATATAAAAGCCTAAGTATATGTTATTAGCCCATTAGCCCTAAGGAATTATCCTGTATATATTTCCTATAAGCATAAATGTGTGATGATATAGCAAAAGCTAGGAAAAAACTTTATGTTGATCTTTACAATAACTCATGTATATATGGTACATTTCAAGAGTGTCAATTCAATACCTTGTATCTGCAAAATAGCTATTTTTGAGCAGGAAAAAAAAAATGAAATACAGTTTCTGTTAGAGGTTAATTAGACCAAAATTATTAAAGCAGTCAATTGACTATAATAGGTAAGATATGTGGTATTGCACACTAAATATTGTCAGAATCCGTAGATACAAGGTATTGAATTGACACCCTCGATTTATGTCTTATCTACTCAATCATAATACTCAATCATAATAAACAGTGGTGAACAAGATTTGTTTGTTCATTAACAACTATAAATTGTTTTTATTTCAAGTTCTTCAAGAATATCTAACTTTAGTTTTTTGTCACAAATGTGTATTATTTCAATTTCTTTAGTGTGTGTGAGTCTGTGTGTTCAAATATAGTGATGTTGCTTTGTCCTCTTTCATGTCCTGGTAATTTTGTATAACTTGTGGCATAGCCACATCTTGAAGTACTTATTTATTACACATCTAGTTGTAGGGCCACTTCAATTACTTGCAAAAGATCTTGCAAGGTTTGTCTAATAAAGAGAGGACAATTGAAAATTAGTTTAACTGCAAGTGGTTGAGAATATGAAGGTGTTCAGAAAGAATTAACTTTCATTTTGTAAAGCAATAACTTTATTGCTTTGATATATTTTAAGATCATTTCATTTTTTTAATAACTATTTGAGGTGTGATATCAGGTCAAGCAATTCAAATAATATGATAGTAAACACATATTCTTGCTTATTTGTTTATAGCTACAGGTATCTTTTACAAATGGTTGTCAAGTTAGATGTTATTTCTTATTGTTACTCTGCCTCTCATTTTCATACAGTAGGCTTTACAAATTTAAAGTATGACTCCAATTAAATTTATTGTACTAACTCTTACTTTTTGGAAGTCCATCTTAGGTTTAATCCTAATTTCTCCAATTAAACTTGGAAGTTGAGTTAAAACAAGAGTTTTTTTTTTATTATTCTTTGTATGAATCCAATGTTTTGCTGCACAATGGAGGCTTATAGTTTATTGATGTTACTTTTTATGCTTTATCTGCCATCCACCCCCCCAAAAATAGAGACCAAACTTATCTTACTAAAGTCATTTTAGGATAAAAATTACTTAAAATCAATACATCCATTTACATGTACAATTAATGTTGTTTGCAATAATAATTACTTAATTGTGCTTTTTGTAAATGCATATTTTAATTTAAAAAAATGTTATCTATACAATACAAGTTTACTGGAAAAAATAATAGAATATTTAATTAAGAACAGTACCTAAACAACTAAAAGATTGAATTAACTTTCAGGTAGTAAGGGTTTGTACAATAAAAAAAAATATTTAACTATAAAGGTGTTTGGAATACTCTTGGGAATACTGTAAATGTTTCATTTTTAACTAAAAATATTGGCCCAGAACCAACAGGATATAAAGACACATGTGTGTTTTAAGAGTGAATGAGATGTATGCCTACAGAAATATTTGAAATTTATTAAAATAATGTTGAATTTATTTATAGTAATAGTGACAAGAGACTTGTTTTGGCGACTAGTATGAGTTCACTTCCGGTCTAGAACACACCTAGACCTAATATATTTAATATTAGCTCAGATGCTAGAGTTACAAAGTGTACAATTTTCTCATTAAATAAAAATTAATACATCCATATGTTTGTTGTTAGGTCCTAAAAACGTATTATTTTTTAAATCTACAGTAAAAATGTTTTTTAAACCTTTATTCCGTTTAAATTATCATTCTAATTCATGAAATAATAGAGAATGGTCCTAAATATTCTTAGTATCTATATCTATAAACACCGACCGTTATATTCGAAGCAGCAAATTATTTTTATCGAGATAAAACCCAAAAAAGAGCAACGAAATGTGTGATGAAACTGTATCGAGTTCGCCGAAAATATTTCGTTTCAGGGAACCCATACACATGATCATTTTAAATACGATTTCGTGTTACAAACTTCTAATTCTTCTTAATACCACGTTACATAACCAGTTTTACAGGATATTGTTTCGGGTAGAAATTTTAATTTGGTTTCCGAAGAACTACACTCAACTGAATTTGTATCTCATCAAAGTTTTAAAAAAAATGTAGGTTAGTTTTTTAAACTAGATATTATGTAAAGGATTTGGAACTTTATATTTATGTCTATAAATCATTTTTTTTGTTTCGATTGATGTTTTTTATGTATCTATGTAAAAACCGATCTTGGATTTTAAAATTTCTCTCGGTGATGTGACAGACAGTAGTTATCTGGTACAGTAAACAGTTCTAGACTAACAAAAGTGTGTTACGACAATATTTACCTTAACTTTAAATATAAATAATTAATTTTGATTATAGACTTCCGGCAGCTAATTTTATTAAATATCAGAAGAATAAACCAATATCAAGTAAAACAGTTTGTGTATCCATGCAGCTTTAATGTATCCATGAATGAATTTAATAATTTTAAAATAAGTTGTCCAAATTAAATAAACTATTACTAAATAGTGTCGTCGTGTAGGTAAATGTTTCATATTTTACATTTTTCTGAAAATTAATTGGTTTTGAATATTGAGTCTCGTCAGAATTTCAAAACCAATGTTGTTTCAAGAAATAGGGTTTAGAACGACTTCTTACATAAACAAAGTCGATTGGTACCTGTCTGCTGACCATCTGGACTTTATTTTACCAACAATAGAATCTGTGTGTTTCAGTGATTACTGGTTTCGGTCATGTGTGGTAGCTCGGTGTTGCCATATAATCAGTAACAGAAAAATAATATTTATTCACCAAATCCATATTAATAAATAGAACTTCTTAAGTTAATAAATTAATTATATTAAGTATATATAGATATTACTGTATATCTCTGCGTATATTGTTAGCATTTAACCTCGCATTTAACTTAAAGGTTTGTTTTCTACTACAGATTTACTACTCAGTATGGAAAAGCCAAATTGAATAAATTCATTAAGGTACTCGTACATTTCAGCCTTTTTCCTGCAAGTCTATTTTAAATTGCTAGCAAGTTTTCACCATGCTTTCGTACATTGCCGCAACTTTTGAGATTTTTTTCGTCATTTGACAAGTGTTGTCAGTTTCTGAATATTTGAGGTTACGTTACCTATAATTTAAAACATAGATTTTCATACAAATACAAACTGTAAGTACACACGAACTTCGGAATAAACATATAGATATTATCATAAAATACTTCAATGTTTATTATGCTTATAGAACAACAGGATAGAATCAGCTGACGTAAACTGACATTTCTACCAACATAAATTTTGGGTTGTTCGATCACAATTCCCTAAAAACAGGTGAGATTGCGCGGATTTGACCTTGAATAAATAGAAATGGTTCTATACTTTTGTGCGCCTTTTTGTTGCAGTCAAAAGTCAGAAACGCATGCGCAATAGAATTGCGAGCAAAAGTCTGAAATCTCGGCTGAAATGTACGAGTACCTTTATTTCAGTTACTGGACATATTTATTGAAAATCCCGAAACATGTCAAATTTAAATTATAAATTGACATTCCTTAAAGTGAAAATTTGATCCCTACCTTCAACCCCCGTTGAGTGACAGTTACAACCCCCAATTTTTAAATTGGGAAGTATGGGCTTGTGATATATCGTTTGAAAAGTCTCTTCATTCTCTATCCAAAAATGTTATTGTTTTTAAATGTATTGCAAAAGTTAAAATACAAAATAATATCTGATATGTAATATTTAATTGTTCATAACGTAAAAAATATGAATGTCAATGAAGTAGATGTTCAAAATGCTCACCCCGAAACTTTTGGCAATATCCTGATCTTAAATAAAAATGTCTTCTAACCTCTATCGTTAATTAACATATCAGACGTGACCGATCTAATTGCAAGCTTTATTTGTTCTCTTGTCAGTTTTGACATAGACCCATAAAAAAAGTCCATTGGGGTAGGATCAGGTGATCTTGCTGGCCGTCCTATTTGTTCTATCAAAATCGTCTTCCGTGAGATATCCTAGCTTGATATCGTTTTATAGGGATACATTTTATTTTCTTTCAATATGTTTAGTATCGATGTATGGCTGGCATTAAATGTTGCAGATGCTTGTTTACTCGATGTGTGTGGGTTTTCCCCAAACTCAAGCATCACAGTGCATTGGCAGCTCTCTTTCCATCTGCTTTACATGTCCAAATTCGCGAAATTGCTTCTCTATTTTACTAATCGTATATCCTGGGATATAGGCGACAATTCGGAATTTTTTCATGAAATAGGCGAGCAACTTCCATTTGTGTTCGGACCGGATCGCCGGAATTCCGGCCGGATCGAGACCTAAATTTAAAATGTCTGGGCATGCCTTTTATATGTAAAGCATTAAAAATATTAAGGCTGATTTATTTATTTTTTAAATTAGCTACAGTATCTTGTTCATTCACCATAATCTCAAAAAAATAAATTATGAATACTAAGTTTCTCACTATAATTTTTCATGTATACCTACTTATAAGACTTATCCGTGACAGGGAATTTAGCTGTTAGAACTTGGCTGTTAATAATGTTTTTAGTTCCTATTTATGTTTTTTAATTTTTGGAAATAAAATATTTTGTCAAAAAAAATTATTTGTGATTAATTAACGACTTAACAATAGGCTCGACAATATGTAAGTAGGTATAGTCTTTCCAATATTAATTCCTAAAATCCATTTAAAAATGTGATACAGACTACCAGTCTAGAGAGAGCTGGGTTCCGACGATACAGAGTGGATGTTTAACGGGAGAAATATGTCGTTTTCATGCCATTCTTTCTACTTTGAAGCCTAGTAAACTAACTCACTCTGTATGACACTTTTAAATGGATTTTAGCAATTAACATGGGAAAGAATATACCAATTAAAAAACTTAAAATATTTTTTTTATTTTTGCATATATTTGAATTTAAATTATATTAAAAATTTAAAACTTAAACATTTTGAAAAAGTTTCGAAAATTCGATCAGCTGTCAATATGATCCGATACGAAACACAATTAACTCCGTGTGGCCTTCAAAACAGATGCATCCGTATACCATAATCGAACCACCTCCATAGTTTCTGGCTGCTCTTATGTTACACTGAGCAAATCGCTCATATGCGCGTCTTTAAACTGGAATACGTCTATCGGATCCAAAAATTGAAAATATTTATTCATCCCAATTAACATGTTCTCTTGCGAACCTTAAACGTTAAACATTCTGGGTCTGATTCCAAAATTCTGTTTCTAACGGTATTCATAGATATCCTAATATTACGGAACATTTTGCAATTGCTTGGCTGTAACATGACGAGTTCGCAAAGTCTGAATTCTTAAATATCGGTCATTTGCAGGATTAGTACACCTGGGACGTCCTGGAACTAGTCTTTTTTATTATAACTTTCAGTTTCTCTAAACCTTCTTAAGACTCTAGAAACGCTGGATTGGTTGATTCTCATGACTTCAGCAACATATTGTCCAAGTTGTAGGCTTTGTGACTCAATGTTAAGTACCTCCCTTGGAGATTTATAACACTCAAGAATATTTTTTGAAACTTTTAAATTTTGTTGTGTAGTATGTAGTAGATATTTTTTTTTGGTGATATGTTGTGTATATTTAAAAATATTGTTTCTTTTTGTTTCAGCTGGAGACGATGACGGACCTCGGTGCAGGCTGGTTCGGACGTTAATTCCGACCACATGGCTAACCATGGAGGGCTTACGTCCCTGCCGCGCGCTCACCGTCCGCGGGCGCCTATAATGAATGTTTCTCCAATAACGGCCCCATTGGCACCGTTACGGCCCGCACCGCCTGTTACTCTCACCGATCCCAGGCCCGAAAATGAACGCGCCACCAACGAATACGTGGAGACCCCTTTCAAGGTATCGTTGCCGCCGGCAGCGTGTCCTTCGCCTCCCCCGCATCCATCGAGGAGTCTGCAGAGGCCTACTAGACTCGTGCTACCGACCATCAGCAAGCAACCGACGTCGACGAACGCGGTGGCGGTGGCCGCTACCTTTAGCAAGGAACCGCCTCCGGAATGTGCGACCTCATCGATCATGTGCTCCGAGTGCGGAAGGTGTAGGTGCGAATCCTGTCAAATACCCCGAGAGCTTCCCCAGAAATGGGTGTGCAACAACTCCTGTCTTTGTTCCGCGGATAGTGTCATTGACTACGCATCTTGCTTGTGTTGTGTCAAGGGATTGTTTTACCACTGCAGCGATACGGACGGTGGGGAAAGTTGTGCGGACGATCCGTGTGGGTGCGGATCCGATCGAAGGATGGCTCGATGGAGTTGTCTGGCGACCCTTTCGTGCGTGCTACCTTGCCTTTGGCTTTATTGGCCTCTTAGAGGCTGCCAAAGAGCGGTGGAAGCATGCTATGCGCGTCACTCGAGAACTGGTTGCAGGTGTAGGCCGCCCCTACCGACGCCCGAAAAAAGATTATTGGACTCGAGTTCGGATTTTTAGTGCGCGAATCTTGTTCACGACTGCCCATGTGTACCTATTATTTTAACTTTACACTATTAATTTATTTTTTTGTAAATAAGTGTATTTTCTAACTGTTCATAACAATGATATTCCGTGCTTCTCTACTGAGTGCCCTCGATGGAAAAGACGGTCTGAAATATTCCTCCAACAAAAATAAGTAGCAAAATCGCATAAAACACTAAAAACATTCCTACCAAAGAACTTGGTTCATCGTTGTCTGGTATGGTAAACTCGATGGGTTAACAACTCTTGTACAATGTGTATACCATACTGAAATATCAGATACTTAAGTATATAATGGACTACTGAAAGAGATACTGACATATACTGAATGTAATGTGAAGAACTTTGTACCTGAACAATCATTTGCCGTTCCTATCTTGATTCTCCTGCACCCTCTTCCATTTTTTTTCAAAAACATTTCCTTTATTAATGTTATCACAAGTAGGCCCTTACCTCGGCTTTCAACCAAAACATATTAGAAAAATACTATAAATATTATGCAGAGATTTACGCTTTATTGATAAGTCTCACCAACTTTTGTTTTTTAATATCTAATACAATTAATCCGAGCTTAAAGTGGCAGAATAACAAAAATAACGAATTTAATCACTAACTAGTGGAGTTTAATGTCACTTATGGTTACTTTTATATCTCCCCGTAAACGATTACTATACTAATGAATTTACTTTGATAAAAAGTAACAAATTCATTACTATATTAACGTATCGCATGTTTAATCAAACTAACTTAGTCCACTTTACGACGAACAAAATAAAAAATTTTAGTATCTTTTTAGTACATTATTTTTCTTGTACAATGTTTTGTAAATTCTGTTGACAGAAAATTGACTCTCATACTAACGATATGCTACAGATTGGAATAATGAAAAATGTACTCAAACAAATTTTGATGGTACTGGAGAATACTGAATAATTGAAGTTGTACATTTACTAAAAGAGTTGTTAATCCCTTGGGTAAACTATTTTTTTTCTTACCTACTCTTTGGCTTTTAAATGAACACAACTATGTCATATTTTTGATAGCATATGCGTGGTGTAATGTAACCAGTAAAAAGTTGAATTTTACAGGCAAAATTAATAGCAAATGTTTTATTCATTCATTTTAAACTTATAAATATCACTGTGTCAAATATTTTTTCAACTTCTGGTTAGTCAGTTTGCAACATGTCTTTTTATTAATATGTTTAATCCATCATATTAAAAAAACACACAAATAACTTTGCAGTAAAACTTTTACAGTTTATTTCAAACATTAACTAGCTGTTTTTATGAAAGTAATGCCTTGAGATAAAAAGTTAATTTTTTAAATAAACCGTGGTTTGTTGCACAATTAATTCTTTAGGTTCTTAAAACTAAAATTTTTATAAATTTTAAAGTATCTATATATTTTGGATTGAATAGGATTTCAGTGTATAATTTTACATTATGAATAATCCGCTTTAAACAACTGACATGTAACATTTTTATTTTATAGTTTTATTAATTGGGCAACAATTTTTAGTTAAAAATAGAAAAAGACCAGATTGTTTTTTCACAAAAATAATATCAAGCTTGCCCAGGAAGCACTTTTTCTCTGCATAATTGTTTGTTCTTATATTTATTCATTTAAAAAATAAGTTATAAATCAAAACCCACGCACAACGTTATCAAAATTGTTCATTACAGAGGTCATTTTTTAGAGAAGAGTGCCACCACCTACATATTTTTATATAACAATTTTGTGACGTCGTCTTCCCACATATTTCCTATTTTAAAAAAACATCTACTTATGGTATCGTTATTTAAAATCCTTTAAATTACTATTCCAATTGGTATAACAATTGTTCTTATAATAGAAATAGAATATTTTAAATTTAACTTTTTGCTACTTATTTCGGTTGTGGATATTTTATGGTAGTTTTGGCCAGATATAGTGTTAGACTGGGAATCTAGTTATTCTCACTATTTGGAAAAATAAATTTTTAAAAATGTTGGCCGGGCACCAGTGAACCACCGCGGGTCTCCAGTATTATCTAGTCCAGAGTTGAGGTAGTCGTTTAAATTGGTCTTTTTTTTTCATTTCTTTTGAACAATCTATTTAAATTAGTAAACAGGAGTTGCGAATATTTGTAATTTACTCAGAATAACCACAACATGATTAACAAAAAAACATTTTTGAAGCGGGTAAAGGAAATGGAAATTTTTGTGACTCCTGGTACTATGTTTTTATCAAACAATGCTCTCATAACTTTCCAAGAATCAGTAAAACGAAACAATGTTCTTTATTGTTATTACAGTTTTAAGAATTCCGTTTAATAATTCTAGAAATCCATAAATTTCTTCTAAATAGTTGTGAGGAAGATCCGATTTTTTTTGCAGAACCCTGTATGCTCAATATTTGAGACTGTCTGTAAAGACCAATTTGAAGAGACAAGTGTGTGAATGGCAGAATGTTCTCGAAAAAAATTGTATGCATGGTTTATTTTTTTGTCTTTGGAAATATATTTTAAATTTTTTTTTGATGTTATTTATTTTACTATGCATTTTTTTACTTATGTGGTGGATTTACTTGAAGGTGCAGAGAACGTTTGATATGGGGTACTGTTAAATTTTCCATTCTTAACAAAGAACTATCTAAATCATTTACAGTACATGAATCGTTGGTTTTGCCTTACCTATTTTTTATTATTAAATAGAAAAATAAAACGATATATAATTCCAAAGACATACATTGATTAGCATTTTTATATTAAAAAAAATTGTTAGTACGCTATCTACGTTTACACAACTTACAAAACTTAACATGCGAAATATCTATGTCGCCATTTTAATAAAGAAAACATTTATATGCGAATAGATTAATATTAAATAAAAAATATCACATTGATTTAGGCGAAGTTTACAAACTTTTTTATAAACTTCTGAGGCTTTGAGCCATCCCACAAAAAAAAATAAAAACATTACTTACTAGAAACAATATTTTTCTTTGAATCAATATATTACAATTTTTGAATATTTAAATCATCATAGGTCTACAGCTTCTTTTAATAACTTTGTAGATATAAAAATATCTGTTAAAAAAAGCCTATATAGTATAAATTAATTAATTGGTTATGATCATACCGATAATAAATTAAATTGAAAAGTGCATATTTTTAAATATTTTTAGAATTTGTGTTGTTTTATATCAATAGCATTTTGTTGTGACATGAGAAATTAGGGCTGAAATACAAAATGTACAAATAATAAAATCTTAAATCTTTGATTTCAAGGATTGGTAGAGATCGGTAGAGATGCATATTGTATTTTAAACTTTTCTTTATTATTATATTTAATTAGCGTTGCCTTCTACACCCCACCAAACATACTGTCAGTGTACCTAATTGAGCTTAAATCTAAATAACGTAATACCCTGTAAGTACAATTAACTCTATAGATACTAACACAATAATATTTTGTTTCCTAAATATAGTAATAAACACTTTTAAAATTTTAAACATTCTTATCCTAGGCGGTAATCGTGTATATTACCTAAGAAAAAAAAGAGAAAGTATTATTCATGGTTCAGTATACACGCAGTAGTGATTTAGAAACCGTTATTTTGATTATTATTTTGTCACCTGTTTTTACTAAGTCAAATGATTCTTTTTATAAATTCATATTGAAGATATTGTATGTAATTTTAAAATTGTATGTTTCTTGGGCACCCAAATAATAATTATGTCAACTAAGATTATACCATTTGATTTCTAAGAAATCTATTTATATTAATATATAAATAAATGTTCTCTGTATAATGTGTGTATTAACAAAATTAACTTAATAAATGCTGGAGCGATAGAAGGCTAAAAACTAAAATATTTAATCTAATCAAAAATTAATTAACAAAATATTTGCTCAGGATATAGTTTTATCATAGTCTGTAGCCAAGTGTAAATAACAATTTTTGGTCAGTATATGTTGATTTAAAGATGAAGAAATTAATTACCAATCGTTGATGTTTTTTTTTTTGGTAAATAATGTTTTTAAAATTGTTTCGCCTTGTATGAAGTTACATGCGTGTCTTGTGTGATAAGAAAACGCTGATAAACCTGCCTAGTCAATGTGATCTTTCATAAACGCAATCTAAGAAATATTTAAACATACTTACATTTATAAATTATCGTACAACGATCTTGATTTTTTAAATAATCTTTGGTATATTTGCTGTCAACATTGAAAATAAAATAAAAGGAAGCGTCTGTACACTATATACAGTGAGAATTTAAATTTTTATTTCTAAAATAACATTTTTTTAAAATAATTTTTCTTATTTCAAAAATATTTTCACTGCATATTTTTTAGAATTTCCCAAGAAATAAATTTTTTGGTGTTTTTAAAAATTCCTCAAACATTCTTCCAAAAAGTAACAAGAATTGATTTGTAAACAAACATCAAGTTTATTTTTTATGTTACAAATAACGCTTTTACAGTTTGGAAGAAATTCCTATAGATTGCGCTTATCTTTTGTAAGTACAACACTAAATTTTGTTGGAATAATCTCGGATAGAGAGAAAAAAAAATATTTCGTTGTCTATCCGTGAACATTTACAAACAAATTTACGTAAATATAGGCTACTTTTTTTACAGTGACGATAAAATCACCGAAGAGCATTAAATGCTAAAAATATATATTTATATATTTGTCACTGTAATTTAAATTTCTTACGGTATGACTTTTGAAAACTTTAAAAAATGTTAATTCGTCTTCCAATTGATTGAGAACATATATATTACGAGTAAATGTGTTAACGTAGCGAAATGTTATTTCAAAGGTCATCCCTGTATCATGGAGGGCAGTACTCTCACAATATAAGTGCCAAGACGGCGCAAAGCTATATAGAAATTGTATACATGTACATATGAAACTGTAATATTATCTATAATGTTAATAACAGAAAACAAATTGATTTCTGGTGTTTTATTTAAATATCCTTGTTTACTTTCAAGTAATCTACTGAATCATACTATAAGACATATTTTAGTATTATAATTGTATTAGGTACATGAACTAACCGTTTCAAGTGTCTTATGTTGCATAAACTACCTATTATATTTGTTATACTAGAAATATTTTACACCCAACTTTTAAGATTAGATTTGGTTATGCTGGAAATTTTTGTCACTCAAGAAATGGTTTCATGAATTAGGTATATACAAAAAGCTTATTGCAAGATTCATATAATAATAGTTACAATATGTAACTTATAAATATACGAAGTGTTACATTCTAGGAATTATTTAATTGATTTTGCCCAGCAATACCTAGTTATGAATGCTACCAAGAGCCAACAAAAAGGTACTATTATCTCAAAAGTTATCTTTGTTTTTGAAATATTTGCTAAAACTGACTTTTTCCAGAAATTATGACATAATATATAAAAAGTTACACAAAATCTATAAGTATTAATATTTTACATCTGTGTTTTTATAAACGATTTTAAGAATCGAGCCGCTTCTTGAAAATATTTTATACCGGAAATATACAGAATTTGTAAATTAAGTCATCCCATTTGAATTAGCAAGAATGCCTATTTTAACCCGTCCACTAGAATTCTCGGTAAATGTATAACTAAAACAATATTTTCAAAGGCACTTCTTGAAACGGTAGTAGATATAACACACAATTTCATAATCGTAAAAGTAGAGAAAAGTGAGGTTAGGTTTCTAGAAAGCAATCAAATTTATTTTATTTGCAGAAGAAAAAAAAATGTGAATTGAAGCAATTGATTAATTTCAGACCCTGCAATGCACTTCAAGAGTATTACCTATTAGTATGTTGAATAAAAGATCAGTGTCAAATCAATGTGGTGTCCTTTGTAATTAATTTAATTGGTGAAATTTATTGTACTAACCCTTATTCTATGGATGTTCATCATAATATGATGATAATAGATATTATCTAGAACATTAAACCATGACCTCTTTAACAAAACTTCCACTGTTTATTTAAAAAATTAACTCTTTTGCTGAATGACAGCTGTAAGACTGGAACAAGTATTGGAGTAATAACACATAATAATAAATACCTACTTAAAAAAATAAATTGAATTTACTACAAGTTATATAATTTGGTAACAAGAACTACTAGAAAAAAAAATCAGAAAAATTATATATTAAGAAATATTTTATGTCGTCGAACAGGATCTAATGACTAGCGGCATCCATAAAAAAATTGTTCTTTTGAACAGATTGAACATTTTAAATAATTCTACAGGAAATCAAGTTTCCTGTGTATTCTAAGAAGGACAGGAAGGACACTTTGAAGAATTATTAATTAAAGCTAAGAAACGCCGGCATATATTCGTAATATTCTTACTAACCAATTAGTAAGAAATAGTATCGGGACGGATAACACGTATTTTATATTAAAAATTAAACGATTAATTAGAGATAATTACTAATCGGCTCAGTTCGATATTCAAATTAGAAATTTTGAAAAAAATGTATATAAAACAATTTCAAATCTAGTAGTGAGTTTTTATAATTTTTGTTATTAACTACTTTGGGATTATAATTTTTAAATTTTAGCGCCGGCTCTATCATTATAGTGCGAAATCTTTAAATTTTGTATATAAACAAACAGTAGAACTTTTTTGATAACATCTTAAAATTTTATGTGTTGTGCATAAAAAAAATTAATATGATTCCGCCTTTTTCCCATATGCTGGAAATAAGATTTCAATAATATATTTGAATAGCAACGATTTTTCTTAAATATATTGATTACATAGTTAGTACAGCAACAGAAACGAGCAACTCATTGTATTAAAGATTCTGTGGCATGTACTCTTGAAGCTGGGGAGTAGTATGTATATATAATTATTCTTTTGGTATTTTTATAAGAGTGTGCAGGTGTGAGATAATTATCATTTATAAGACTGATGGCCTTATTTTAGAATGGTGGAGCAATATGGGCACGCTGATGATCCCCAGATGTAAAAAAATATTCCAAATTTGTTTGTACACACAATGTGTTGAAAACCCAAGAAGAAGAGGTGATAGCTTAAGAACCTGTGTCAATTTAACTTAAAAAATATATACACAGAACTCTGTTTTATATGTGGAGTTTCTCAATGTTAATCTGATATTATAAAAACATACTTACCTTAAGGCCCAGGTCATGAAAGAATAGAAAATAAAGAAACTGACTTCTAAAAAAGAACTGTCGTTACTGCCAAGAAAACTGCAGCATATATACAGCAAACAGCGTTTATCTTTGAATGGAACATTGACATTTATTTATCGGGATCTAAACCCTTTTGTAGAATCAGAAATAAATTAGTTGAGAAGGAAAATGATAAGGAGGAGAAAATTCGAGAGTTGGAATGTTCTGCAAGGCATAAAATAAGAAAAACCTCCCGGGAAATTATAACCAACCATGGTATAACGTCAGCATTGGTCTGAATACAAAAAGACGCTACTGGAATCTGCCGATTAGGTTAGGTTCTATGTGTCAAGTCCCTTCCACTGCGGCCTAAAATATCTACATTGTGGCTTACTCCTAAGTTATAGTCTTTTCATCAGCCATATGCTTCTGACGAATCTCATCAGAGTCGTTGTGAAACTTCTAAGTCAGTAGCTCGAGTTGATGCAGACCAAATTTATTGATCCTTAGTCTCTCGAGCTCTCTTCAGTTGCACAAAATATGCACCGTCGTTTCATCCTCAGGCTGACAGAATCTACAATGCAATTGTTTTCATAAGCCCATTAAAGCGACTGTATCAAGTTAGTAGTCCTATCACAATTCTCCTATCAGCAGCTCTTGAGCGATCTCTTACAAATCCCTTCAGCTCGAATCAGTAAGAACGTTTCATATCCTATCTCCCCACTTCGATATTGCTGTGGCTACGCTATGCCTAGGAATGGCTCCGGGCCTATAAATATTGACTTAAGCTCCGCATGGCTATCGGACATGATTTTTATAGTTTTGTTCCTGTAGTAGTCTTGCTTAAGCAGCTCATTCTGGCACATCTCTATTGCAAAAACTGGATTGTGGATAGGTTACCCATTTTCTGATTCAGATTCACCCTGGGTTTCTCTGCACAGAGCCTAGCTCTAACACCGCTCTCGTCTGAGCCGTCCCTGTACCAACACTGGTCAGCCATTATGAGATTCGATTTATTCGTCTCCCATTCGCCCCTTTCTGGAAATAAGACGGTAAATGGCTTGTGGTAGTTAAATTGCATTGCATTTGATACCATCTCCAGTAGTGGATGATTTTTTCCTACCAAATATAAAAGCAGCTGAGAACTTTGGAAACGTTGAAAACGGTGAGTGAAGATTTTGAAAATGGAGATTGAAACCTCCTTTTACTTACCAACAAATAGCTGTATTTTAAATAGTCCTAGAGCGCTTCATCTGGTATATACAAGGTAAAAGAAGATAAACCTTAATCCATTCAGCATTCTAAACTTAGTTAAACTTAATAGGACCTTATGATGAACTTTAAATAACAGGCAAACTTGAACTCCTGAGATCGAAATTGAACAGAGAGAGCGGAGTTTGATTTGCAAAGCAGTGTACTAAATTTTATCAAAAGTTTAAGAAAGGCAACTATAATACATGGCGTTGTAGAGATTGGTTCTATCCAGTCCACATAAATTCTAATAATTTTTATTCTTATCCAATAAAGAATAATTACTAGCGTTTTAAATTAGCTAAGATTTTATTGTTTTGAATCGAAAAATTGAATGAATAACCTATCATTGTATCGTTGTATCTATTTCACGTCGAATAGTTTAATCTTTGTTGGCTCCATAATTTAGAAAATATATAATTCCAAACATAACTGTACCCGATGGATCGACTCGAGTGATTTCGTCATTTGAGTTGTAACGAGGTAGGAAAGTGACGGTATTTAAGGAACGTTTCTTTGGAACGGTATTTTATTTCTTCTTTCTTTTTGAAATTGTTAACGTCCGTCCAGTTTTGATAATATTTTTTATTTTGATGATACCTATTTATTTTTAATAATGTTAAAATTATCGCAATAAATCTACGTTTCTTTTTGTATTCTAATTTCTGATTAATTAGAATTTTACAGACTTTGCTAAAAAGTACTATTAAATTAAAAAAAAATACCTAACTGAAGTTATAGTTTCAATAATATTTCATTGCTTTTTATTTTTATTTTTCCATTTAATTGCTCTGTTATATCAGTAACTATTATTAAGGAAATTCAACATAATAAACTTTGGATTTTTTCGATACTTTGCTTAAAAAATGGCCTTCCTTATCTTATATTTTAGTAACGGTATTTCCTTGTCGCTATCGCTTACAATTTATACACGCTAATTCCCATCGGTGGAGAATTGGGTTCCAACTCGCACCGGAAGCACGTAATCTTTAGAACAGTGAAACGTGGCCGATCACCGAGTTTTTTGTCGGTTGAAAATTCCTTCGAGACTCCGAATGAGGATGTACGATGTAACCAAATGGAAGTCATCCTGCCTTTATAACTGGCGTTTCCGATGTATTCACGTGGTAGCACAAACTGTCGCCGTCTCTCTTACTCTTTGGCTTGTGTATGCTGCGCGCTCCGTTGTCGATACACAGGGTCGGTGTGGCTCCTAACAGCTACCACTAGTTTCAGAAAATGATAGGTTAATAATTATTAAAAAAAGCTTTAGTCCGTTATGTTATAAAACTGAATCAATTGATTCAGGTATAAACTGGTGTCCAAAAATGTCTCGGTTTTAAGATAACTAGAAATATTTAAACTTTAACTTGAAACTGGAACTTTATTATTAAAATTAATACAACATTAAGGGCCGGTTGCATAAACGCTAGTCAAACCTCTGTTAGCTAACATGTTGTCAACTTTTGACGATTAATTAAAAATCGGGTTAAATAATTTTTCCCTGAAATCGAATAAGTAGTTAGAGTTTAGTTTATTTAATTTGATTAAAAAAAAACGAACCTTAATATTTATAAATTAATAGACTTTCACTGCCAAAATCTATAAATAATAAATGATTCTCTTTTTTGATAGTAATCTGTTATTTTAATTTTTTAATATGGTTTGAAATGAATAACAAATATAAACTACTAGAATAAATACATATGTAGGGTATTAAAAAACAGCAAAAATAGAAATAAAAGAGGTTTGTTTTCGCTATTCAAATTTTATAAACTCGTAACAAAAAGTATCGCATAATTTTAAAAATTGAATTATGGTGTAAAAAAAATGTCACATTTTTAGAATATTTTAATATGAGTGTATGGTATGCTTTAGATGTATAAAAGCCCAAAATATTCACAGTTTAAATCGCCTTTTTGTTGAAAAACAAAAAATGAATAAATTTTGATAAATCCTATTTGTATTATTTACATTTTAAAATTTCTTTTGTGCAGTACGTTTGTTTAATTTTTCATTTGGAAGTGTCTAGAAACATTCTGAGTGACAATGAGTAATTTAACCCCAGAATAAGCAGCTCAAATCGTGGCTTTAGTTAGATGGACGATCTCAGCAATATGTTGCTGAAGTCATGAGAATCAACCAATCCAGCGTTTCTATAGTCTTAAGAAGGTTTAGAGAAACTGGAAGTTATAATAGAAGACCAGTTCCAGGACGTCCCAGGTGTACTAATCCTGCAGATGACCGTTATATAAGAATTCAGACTTTGCGAACTCGTCATGTTACAGCCAAGCAACTGCAAAATTTTCTCTCTGGAGTTCGTAATGTTAGAATATCTGTCAATACGGTTAGAAGCAGATCAAGGAATTTTGGAATCAGACCCAGAATGTCTTTTACTGCTCCATTGTTAACCAGAGCACACCGTGTAGCACGTTTAAGGTTCGCAAGGGAACATGTTAATTGGGATGAATCAAGATTTTCACTTTTTGGATCCGACAGACGTTTTCCAGTTTATAGACGCGGAGGAGCGATTTGCTCAGTGTATCATAAGAGCAGCCAGAATTTATGGAGGTGGTTCAATTATGGTATGGAGAGGCATCTGTTTTGAAGGCGACACGGAGTTAATTGTGTTTCGTAGGGGATCACTGACAGCAGATCGGTATATAAGGGATGTCCTTGATGAGAATTTATTGCCATTTGTTCCAACATTGAAGAGAATTTTATTCTAATGCACGATTTAGATGTAGATTGGCCAGCAGTTAGTTCAGACCTAAACCCAATTAAACATGTTTGGAACTACCTGGACAGGCGCATAAGAACTCTTAACATCGCTCCAGACAACCTTGATGAGCTGGAAAATGTTTTAATAGAAGAATGGGAAAATTTGGATTTGAATTACATAAGTGACCTGATAAGAAGCCTTCCACGGAGAACGAGAGATATTATTAGAGCCAGAGGTGGCAAAACCAGATACTAAACTATTAAATTTATTGTTTAAATTTTTTATTTTGTTACTTTGTACTGTTTGATTTTTCTAAAATAATTGTTATTTTCATTTTTAGTGCCCATTATTGTTTGATTTTTAATTTTAATTGAATAAACTACTTTGAAACATAATTCCAAATTCAATTCATGCCCAAAAAATGAAAGAAGAGTAATAAAAATTTTATTCATAAATCACTTAACTATGCGATACTTTTTGTGAAGAGTGTATTTAGTAAATATTAAAATTTCTTGTTTTAATGGTAATCTGTAATTTTGATATTTATTGATTGACTAACTGTCATTTACTCATACGATCAAAACCAATAAACCGATAAAATAATTAAAAATATATCTTTATATTTCATGATAGCAATTATGTAATTCAGTAACAAAACATTAGTGACGAAGTCTGTTTAAATTACAAAACCTAATATACAATTTTAGTCTTTCCTAAATCTAGTCTACTTATTCACTCTAATAGACGTGACAACATTGCCTAAGACTACATTTTTACATTTATCTCTCATGAACTAATCAAATTATTGTTAGAAATTCAAATAGGCGAATGCGCTTCAGGGGGATATAACCTCTACCAATTTAACATATACTTAGCATGTTGTTAAGTAACAGAGCTTTGACAAGCGTTTATGCAACCGACCCAAAATAATTGTTCAATCTTTTTGATAATTAATATGTAACGATATGCAACTGACCGCCGAATTCTTATCTGCTGAAATTCACGAACATCATCAAACGCTAAAATAATTCCAACCACTAACTTTTCTTGTGTATTAACAGTTGTCTCATAAACGTGCACGCCAAGAAATCAGGCCCCCTCTACCGATCCATCTATTTGGAAACTGTGCATTGAGATAATTTTGGCAATTTAATCCAAAATGTGCTAGTGCACCATCATGCTGGAAAATAATAAATCTTCGAATTTGAAGCAATACTGGTAGAGTATGTTCCAGAAGAACCCTATATACATGACCATCTAACCTTGCACGCAGCAAATATGGTCCAACTACATTAGCAACAATAACAATCCTAGCCCAAATATTCACAGCAATCTTTCACTGATTCTTTAATCTGTGAACCGTGTTTTGTATAAAATGTTCAATATATTATATTGTACAATTTTTATGCGCAATTACTAATATTTTGTTAAAGAAATTTTATTTTAATTTCCTCTCTATATTTTTTCAATTTTTATGTGCAAGAAATAAAAACAAATATTTGTAGTTAAAGCATTTTCCTGCCAAAAATTTCAAGCCAAAATCTTTAGAGCCCCCCTTAGAAATATTTTAGGCTCACGTTGAAATATTGTAATCCCCACGTTGGGCACCAATTAAAAAGGTTTTGATAATCATTTTCAAAACTTCAAAACCAACAAAAATAATTTAAGCTTGCGTGGTATTTGGAAAGAAAATTTCACAACATAATTATTTTATAAATAATAATTAATCCAATCTGACGTCTATCACAAAGCTTCATAATTACTAGTTTAAACGTCTGCACCATAGAGAAATATAACATATTTTTATTTGTCTGTGGTCTGTACGTTGAGGTTTCAGGTACGTTTTAGTTGTCAAAAAATTTCCAATTAAATATCATGGCACCACGAAAAAAGTTCCGGAAATCTTGTAAATTGCCATGGAGTCAAATTTAAGACATTTTATTGGTTAAAAAGTAGAGGTTGTGAAATTTTCACTGTTATTTATTTTAATTTTATATATAATCTTTTTTAATAATGGGGATTGTAAGTTCTAATAAATTTTTTGAAATTTTACATTTATTGTTTTTAAATCCAAATTATTACCTAAAAACAATTTGCTCGCTAACATTATCTAAGCTTATCTAAAACTATTATTAAAGTTAACTAGACTGTTCTTTATTGTCCTATTCTTTCTTTGAACAGCAAGTCACCGATCATCTTCTACAACGTTCTAATTGACCAAACACCTCTTTTATATTCTTTTTCTTTATTCATTTTATCAGCTACTTTTGTTCTGGTAAAAAAATATATTATTTATAAATTGAAAGTAAAGATATTAAAGATAAATAAAATAAGAAGTACAACAAAAAAAATGAGAAGGCAAAATTATTAAAAAAAAAAAGATAAAAAAAATTTTGATGAAGTAGAGTGTATATATATATATTTAAAGAAATCATGAAAAGAAACAACATATAATACAAAAATTAATATACCAATTCACATTTAATTATTTTTATACACAAAAATTTTAACAGAATTTCCTATTTAATACATGTCATATAGTATAGATAGGTATACCAGACGTTTTGTTATACAGATTTTCTGCTACATTCCATCCGATAAGTCCGGTACTGAATTCACGAAGGTACTACACGTAGACAGGTATAACATCCACAGGTACCCGAGAGAGTATACCTTCCACCATTGATTAGGTTTTGGTGAATGAAATAAACGGACGTGTATACCGCCGGGTGGTATCTCCGAGTTATTCCGAGAAGATCTTTCCCCCCTTCCCTCGCCGCATATCGAGGGGTTATTTTAGGAAAGTTGCAACTCCATATGTCTCTCGCGATGGCACTACACCATCGTTTCCTGCTCTTTTTATGCTTTTAATAAAAATCCCAACACAATTATTCAACTTTATCACCTACAGTGTGTAGCCAAATGGAATAAATTTGTTATTTCGGTCACTGTACTTATTTATAAAAAAATCCCGAAGCACGTCAGATTTAAATTATAAATTGACATGTTTCAACGTCAAAATGCCACCCCTATTTCAACCCCAGTGGGATGACAGGTTTAACCCACAATTTTTAAAATGAGTTAGTAGAATAGGTTTGTGATATATAATTTGAAAAATGTTATAGCTTTCATATTTTTTTTAACATATATAAATAAAAAATTTAAATCATTTGGTTCCTGAAACTCGCTACAATACATTCAAATAAACGTGTTGGAACCCTAATAAAGCTGTCTTCTTATACCGGATGTCCCAGAAGTTTCTGACCCATTCTAGCTGCAAATATATCGGAACTTAAAAACCATATACTTTGTTAAAGTTTTAAAGAAAATTGAGTGAGTTATTTGATTTTTTAGGACAGGCTGTTATGTAGGCATCTACGGGTTTTAATGTAAAAGTAGGCTTTGGGATTTTTATAGATTCAACAAACTGAAACAACGAACTGTCAAAGTAATTCATTGCGTTTTGTTGTCAACTTATTTTCAATAATGGTGCGATTTAGTTCACGTGAAAAATCAAAAACCGTTGTATGCTAAGTATGAATCAGCTGTTACTACCAAAAGAAGATTTCGTCATAATAAAATAATAATCGAATATCTCTTCGCAAAGTATCATCCAAAACTGGAATTTCAAAATCCGAAGTTCAGAGATGTATGAAGGTATTGAATTTAACTCCTTATAAAATACAGGTACACCAAAAAATATATGAAAGGGATTTTCAAACCCGAATTGTTTTTTCTAAGAAATTGCTAGATTGTCGTTTAAAAGGGGGCGGAAAATCCTAGGGTAATTTAGGAATCGAAAGAGATTCACCAAAGTTAAACGTTTGGTGTGGCGTTTCTAAAGAAAAAATATACGGACCGTTCTTCTTTCAAGAAACTACAATTACTTGTAATGTCTATACAGACATGTTACAAAATTACCTATATCCACAACTGGAACAAGATGGCATCATAAATTCAGTTTACTTTCAGCAAGACGGTGCACCACCACACTATTCACTTGTGGCTAGAAATTCTTTAACAGAAACATTTGGCGATAGGTGGATTGGGAGAGCTGGACCAATTGAGTGGCCTGCTCACTCACCAGACTTGACGATTCCAGAATTTTTTATATGGTCCTTTATCAAAGATAGGTCTTATAATCCTATTCCAAAAACTCTATAATAACTAAGATGTAACATTGTCCGAGCATTCCAAGAAATTACCTAAAAAATGTAGCGAAATTATTTTCAGAACTTTTTATTCAGGTGACAAAAATGAATAAACCAAAAGGGGCAACACTTAGAACATCTTGAGGATTTTCATTAAATTAGATAATTTATAAAGTTAATTTTTATTAAAATTTGGTGCATATCTTTCAAGTTTGTGTTGTTAGTTTCTTTTGTAATTTTTTGTGTAGACATCTCTATCTAATAAACAATTATCATTAAAATCCATATAACTTACTCATTTTTCTTCAAAACTTTAAGAAATTATACATTTTCTCAAAGGGAAAGAGTTAGTCTTTCAGATAGAATAAAAATATATTAATATATTCCATTAAAAAAATCGACGATATTTGCATTTAAAAAACACCTTTTTTTAAAACACCCTATATAAGATTTTACTAATTAAACATGTATACTGAAAAAAACTTTATACAAAAAGAAATTGTAGCTAAAATTTTTTCTTTGACTTATTGATGTGTGTTATTTTTGCTGTGGTTGGAATAAGCTCGGCACCCATTTGTAAAATAACTTTTTCCTACCAAACACCTTTTTTATCTTCTTTCTACTCAGGTTATCATCTACTTTTTTTCTGGTAATACAAATTTTTTTGAAAAGAAACAATTAAAAAAATATATTATAATAATTTGCTTTTTTTATAAACAAAACTTAAAAACATCCGTGTATAATAGTGGAAACATCTTTGGATAACTTCTACGTCTCGGCTATCTCTTGCAACTTCACTTCATAATGATTTTTAGGGGTTTTTCATTGTTTCGGAATGACTGTCTCATTTGGTCGTCCACAGCGTCCAACATCATCGGTGCTCGTACGATTTGGAGTCAGCAACTCGGTCAAAGATTGTTGATATATCATTATGAAGCCACTGTTTGGCTTGTAAGGTATTTTACCGATCAAAAACCAGTGTTTTAACTTTAATAATATTTTGTAGTAAAGTGGGTCCAATTTGCATTGAAGGCAACTTGAATGGCGACCATTATCTGGCACTACTTCAAAATTATGGCATTCCAAGTTTGTGTGTAAAAAAATACATAATTTCTTCTTTTTTGTTAAAGTTCTCTGCAAGTTTATACATTTTTATTGCTTCTAGATATACAATATACCGGGTGTCCCAGACTAATTTGTCCAGGCTATATCTCTTAGACGAATAAAGATTCTCGAATGGGACAAAAGCTGATCTATTCCATTTCCAATACACTTTAATATGGCGCAGAAAAAATTATCCCCTAAATATTCATTCGTTAGCACCCTGTATATTTTTTTATAGTTTTGGATTTGGTCTTCCATCGTCTATCCAACAAAATATTCAAAAGTAAAATGGGTTCGTAGATAATCAAGAAAATATCAGTTTATTTTTTATTTTTGTTAAATTAATCAAGAAAGCCTAAAGCTTAAAGGAACAATAAAAATAAATGTAATAAAAATTACAGTTAACTGATTAATATTAGTTACATTAGATGTTCGATTTGTAGTCCACCTGCTGCAACACACATTTCGAATCTTGCCAGAATATTTCTTGTACATGTGGCTTGAATCATTGCAGGAGCAATTTGGCGACATGCTTGTCTTATGTTTTTTTTTAATTCTTCTACATTTTACGGTTTTGATTGATAAACAATATCTTTTATTGCTCCCCAAAAAAAATAGTCAAGAGGAGACAAGTCAGGTGAGCGTGGCGCCCAAATAATTCCTGGAGTTGTTTGCTACCCAGTGGTTATCGAAACAGTTTTGTAGGTGGTCAATAACGATTCTTGCATTGTGTAGAGGTGCTCCGTCTTGTTGCCACCACATTTCTTGACGTTCATTAAGAGGAATATCTTCTAGCAAATCGGGAAGTATGTTTTAAATACCAAAAAATGTACAAAACGGAGTTCGAACACGTATGTATAATAGAAACATTTTTCCAATTGAAATTTTTTCTTTAATCGATAGAAAGCTTTAAGGCTTTCTTGATTAATTTAACAAAAATAAAAAATAAACTGATATTTTATTACCTACGAACCCATTTTATTTTTGAAAAATTTGTTGAGTAGACTATGGAAGACCAAATTCAAAATTATAAAAAATTGTATAGGGTGCTATTAAGAAATTTAAAGTTAGGGGTTGTCACTAAGAGATGAATATTTAGGGGATAATTTTTTCTACGCCATATTAAAGTGTATTGGAAATGGAATAGATAAATTTTTGTCCCATTCCAGAAATTTTATTTGTTTAAGAGATATAGCCTGGATAAATTAGTCTGGGTCAGGAAGACCCGGTCACTATGAAGAGGTTTTTCTACGATGATGTCTGGTCGTTCAAAACCAGAAAAAGATTTGTCTGTCGATTGATAAATTCATTCTAATGGATGTGATATGCGTCTGTAAACCACAAATTAGAAATAAATAGGGGTTGTTTATAAGCCATTGCAAAGACTGAAGTACAATAACAACTCTTGATTTCTTGTCTTGTCTTGTCAAGTGTTGCCCAATCTGTATTTTATAGGAAAAACCACCACTCTTCTTAAACATTCTTCGGGTAGACGTTTCACTCAAATTCATTTGTAGATATGTTCTACGGAGACTTCTTTTTGGATATTCTTACACCTGTTAGATTTGCATTTGTTGTCACGGTAACTGGACCAGTACTGCTTTTGCGTTGAGTTAGAACGCTTCCTGCTCGTCAAATTTTGCAACGACTCTTAACAAGTCCTTATTAGTCGGTGCAGGCTTCTGAAACTCTTCCCGAAATTGGTTGGCGACCATTAACACACTAGGTCCATTTGATCCGCCATTTCCGTATGTGCGGAAATAATACTCAATAATAAATATGTTTTCTTGTGTTGTAAGTACCATTTCGAATCTTTTTGACATTTTGTTAGAATAAAAAAAGTTAAAATACCATGATAACTATTGTCACGTGTTTCATATGACGCGATTATATTTTACAGGCTTCCTGATTTCAGTATCCTTTGTTTTGGCGCATACCGTATTTTCCAACAGTATGATTACCTTTAGATAACACGTGTTCGGTAAACTGCGGCCTATTCCTTTTTTCCTAGCCGACAGCTTTATTTGTATTCTATTACATGTGAGATGCCACAGCTTCTTCTTGTATCTACTATGTATATTTTTAAATAAGTACATGGAACTCTATAAATTCCTGATGGTTTTAATTTCTCTCTCTGGTGCCTTGCTAGTCTTAAAAGTTTTGTGAAAAAGACTAAAATCCTCCACTCTAGTAGCAAATGACCGCCTGGCCATTGTCCTTGGTGAAATATATTGTACTGTTCCCGATTTTGCTACATTATCAGTATCAGTTTACCTTTCACTTCCTTCCACTGAAAAATCTTCGTGTCCTACTAATTTTTTTAAATCTCATTTCTTGTATCTGATTAATACAAAATATAAATCCCATTCTCTTGTATACACTGATGGTGTAAAGTCTACCCTAGGAGTAGGCTCGTCTATTTTGATCAGAAACTTCTCTGAAAAGTATAAACTACTCCAAAACAACTCAATTCTAACTGCAGAACTATTTGCCATTCGAGAAGCCATTAAATATGTTTTGAAAAACAGACTTCCTTTCTCAATAATCATTACAGACTCCCTGAAATCTATCCAATGCATAGTCTTCCACCGAACCACCCGATTTCTATTCAAATAAAAGACCTATTATATAAAATTAAGAACAGTAAACAACTAAAAGGTTGAATGAAACTTCCACTATATTTATTCAAAAATACGTTTTAAATTCAATGACAGCCGTTTCGCTAGAATTAGTATCGTCAGATTGACATATGTCATTGAATTTAAAACGTATTTTTGAATAAATAGTGGAAGTTTCATTCAACCTTTTATTTGTTTACTGTTCTTAATGGACATAAGATGGACTTTCACATAGTAAGGGTTAGTACAATAAACCTATTATATACCTCCAAATTAAAAAATCGTAATGTTACTCTTATTATGTGGCTTCCTGGTCATTAAAATATATCTGAAAATGAAATATATATATATTACTTTATATTAGCTATTATAATTATTGTTTATAGTAAGGCAGTACAGATGTTAAATATTTATGGTATTTGGTTATTTTGCTTGTTAAGGCATAAGAAACATTTATTTCAAAAAAATATTTCAAATTTGTCCGTTTGGAATGAACGCCATAGCGTAGTGAGACATATTTTCGATGTTTTTTAGTAAATAATTTAGTTTTAGTGATCGGTTTCTCACGTAATGATAAAATCTAGTACGTTCTAAATATTCAAAAAGGTTTTGTAAATTGACTGAAAGTCACAAAACAAGTAAAAAGTATCTTCTTATACGTAAGTATTTGATATTCTAAATGTTTAGATAATTAACTTTATTAGATAAAAATAACGTAAATTTATCTGGGAAACGTAATTAAATACATTTATTATTATGTTATGATCTATTTAGACAAATAAAAGAAACAAACAAATATATAATTTCAAATTTCAAATTTATATATATACTACAACCAATAATGATTGAGAGTAAAGCCCGTTGTCATATCTTAATTTTACGTTCCAGTTTATAGCAGAATCAAAATATAGTAAGCAGTAGAGTTGTAGGTTGTGGCAAAGTATGGATACTACACAATACTAGTACGATTAAAAGGTATTATTTTTGACAAAAATCAGTAATGAGCTTGTAATGAGTAATACTTATACATTTCCTGATTACAGATCAGTTAAAATTCATTATTTTCTGTATAGTGTTAGGTATTTATTACAACTAGTGGCAACGCAGCACGCAACGATATTTCTGTCTTTGTCACTCTACTGTAAGTTCCATCACATCGTCGCAGGCCACAGTAATGTAAATGCAAGCCAGAGCGTATTATTGGTTTGTGAATTATACTTTTATTTATTTATTTATTTATACAGTATGGATTGTACGTTTTACAGGTAAGTTAGAATCGACGTGTTGTGTTAACAACAATAGTTCTAATAAGTGTTTAATTGTTGAAAATAATAGTGATAATTAGGTAAATTACGATATTGTAAAGTTTTAATGAAATAAATAAAAAATGTGTATGATTATTTGAAATAATTGTACTAAGAATTTTTCTTTCATTTTTAACCCTCTCAAAAATTAATAAGCACGCCCCCGATTTGCTGTCAACTGGGCCTACTTCTACTCTCAATCATTATTGGTTTTAGTTTAGTATGAAATTTAACTTTAAATATGTAAATAAAAGATTTTATCTAAAATGTATTACTAAGTGCGATTTCTTTACAGTGCATTATAAGGCATCTATTTCTCTCAGCGGTGGGAATAGAGGTAGAAGCACTTGGCCACATGCCGTAAAAGTTTGGACCAACTTTACTTTTTGAAAGTTACATAAGGGCACGATAATAGAGTCTTTTAACAACTGTTCACCATATTGAAAAATAACTATTACTAAAAGAACTAACTAACTATACAAACTATACCGACAAAAAACTGCAAAACTAAAAAAATAAGCATAACGTCCAATGAATAAAAAAAATTTCTAATAAATTCAAACATTCAGAATTAAAATTTTCTGTGCACAACGGAAAAATGGACGACATGTCGTGTCGGATCGTGACAGTTCGGATCATGCCGCCATAATTTCTGATAGTAGCCACCTCATGGCGGTTTTTTTTTTTTTTTTTGACGGGTGGAAAGCTCATGCTCTCACAGGTACTTATTCCCCTTTTCCCTGGCAGTGTGGGACTCAATCACAACTCTGTGCGATTGCCTACCCACTAAAACCACCTCAGAAGCCATAGAGGATCCTGTTCGGAACTGCTTGCTGGCATTACTTTAGACAGGATAGCTTGTTGGATGTTGTGGGCTTTCTATGTTCGCTGACTCATTTCTTTTCTCTTCGTAGACATGATTATCATGGCCAATTTACTTATAGCCTCCCAATAGTCCTTCTTTTGGAGCATCTTTCCTACCATGTTATCTGGCGTGAGTGTTCCCGTTTTAATTTCTACTTCACTTCTTGCATCCTTCCATCTTATACAATTAAAAAATGTATGCTCCGCTGAGTCAACCAGTCCACAGTAGAGACATTCATCAGTATCGCTAATCTTAAATCTATGTATATAGGCGTAGAAACCTCCATGTCCGGTGAGTAGTTGTGTGAGGAAGTAATTTACCTCTCCCCATTTCCTATTATGCCAGGTTCTAATATCCTTTATCAAGGTTCTAGTCCAGTTACCTACCCCTTCATCTAGATCCCATATTTGTTGCCACTGTTCCAGAATGGTTTCCCGAGCCTCGTGTCTAGGTATATTTTCCCGAATCATTTCTCGTTCCTTGACAAGTAAGTCTATTGGCATAATTCTTGCGATGATTAAGAGTGCCTTGGTGGATGTTGTTCTTTATGCACAAGTAATTCTAATAGCCACTTTTCGCTGGACTTTGAGGAGAATGTTTTTATGTATATTTTTCTTCATGGCCCTCATCCATATTGTTGATCCATATAACATAGTGGATTCTACAACCGAGCATAGTATTCTTCTGTTATTTTCCCTCGGGCCTCCCATATTTGGCATTAGCCTTATAATGTTGCCTAGTGCCTTACTAGCCTTTTCCGCTACTTTACGGACATGCTGGCCCATCGTCATGTTTCTATTCAAGTGTATCCCCAAGTACTTAATACTTTCTTGACTTTCTATTTTAACATCCTCAACTTTGATACTCACTTTTTTTATTTTCCTACCTGCCGCCAATAACACTACTTCTGTTTTTTGAGACGCTATCTGTAGTTTCTTAAGGGAAAGCCACTCAATTATATCTTCCAGGGTTCGATTGGATTTACGCTCTAGGGTTTCTGCATTTTCTGCTACCACTACCACTGCAAGATCATCTGCGTAACCTATCAACTTAACTCCTCTGGCTACTGGGATCTTCAGGACACCGTCGTAATATATATTCCATAACGTTGGACCAATTACTGATCCCTGCGGTACCCCGCATGATATCTCCATTTTTCCCTTACTTCCTACTATCAAGGATCTGTCCTCTAGGTAACAAGCAATAATGTTATACAGATACGGAGTTATTCTTCTTCTTCTCAGTTCACTAAGGATCCCTTCCCATGGTGCCGAGTTGAAGGCATTCTTCACATCAACTGTTATTAATACGCATCTTTGCCTACCCTTTCTTGTATTTGCTTGGTCCGCAATCTCTTGTACCCTTGTTAGTGCATCAATTGTAGATTTGTCAAAACACTGTTTACCACTGACAGACAGACTTCTGGCTGGTCTCTTATTATAGCTTTAATGGCTTTAGCTGGTATATTATCAGGTCCAGGGGCTTTCTTCTCCTTAATCTTTTCATTTGGCGGTTGGAATAACAATTAAAAACTGTGTTTGACCGTTGACGGTAAGAGCCGATATACCGTGGCTGGAACGCTACCGAAACGTCGAAATAAAAATATATAAAAAGGATTGTGGTTTAATTCCCATAAAATTAACAACAGAAAAAAAATATTTTTTACAAAGAAAGGACGTGAGAAAAACTAACAAAGTCCGTATCGCTTTGGCTTTTATTACTGAGAAGTCAACTGAAAGTTCGATCCAGAAATTAGTCAAAGATTTGGTAATAAATGAACTCCATTTTCAGTGAATGGCTACAAGAAACTATTAGCTGTTCTTTCAGTGATAGGCCATAAGGTTTACTGACATTCTGGGTACTTCTACACAATACGAGATAGATATCAAAGCAATTTTCTTTAAACTTGTTTTTCCATAACTGTTCCATAACTTTGTTAGCCACTTTGTATGATGCTGACAAAGCTTTCTCGCTCACTTCAAGCGTTTTCTGAAAATTTGTAATCTATTTTTTGTGTAATGTTTCTAGGTGTCTAGGGCTTCCTACCCTTGATACCACGCCCTTCCTTCTTTATTTCCTCCATCTCTACCGGCCTCATCCCACTCATTTTACACCTCCTACTGAAATTCTGCTCTACCCGAATTATATTATCCCCTACTCATACACATCCCCACTGCAAATAGTTTTTTAATAATTTCTTTCTCCCAATCTTCCTCTAGCATCATATTCATAGTCCCCCCATTCTATTCAATGCTATCTCATCAGCCTTACCCCATGGATTATTGTCATTTCGACCTTTCGCTCAAGCTCCTTCTTTTTCGCCTTGTATCTCTCCTTACGCTTACATTCACCTTTTATCCTTAACATCCTTCTTCGTTTTTTCTTGCACTCCTTTCACAACTTTTCTATTTCCTTATTTCACCAATAATTAGCCTTCCATTCACGCCTGTTATCATACCTGACGCCCCTTTTGCAGCCTTCTATCACTTCATACAAATCATTCACATCATGCCTGAGTTCTCTTTCTATCTCCTCACCTACTTTCTTTCTCAGTCTCTCCGCCTCGGTCTTCGTCCAACTTTGCCTTCTACCTTCTGCAACATTTTTTCCATCGTCCTAAAGTCTGTCTCCACGTACCTATGCAAGCTCAAGCTTTCCCCATCGTCCAAGCTTTCCCCTCCAGCTACTCACTCTTTTTTCCAGCCATTCGTCACAAGCAGTCACACCTATATATGAAGAACCCCCATCTCCCTTCACAAAGGTGGGCAGCAACCCATCATTGAGCACCGTTAACCCTTTGGATGTCAACACCTCCTCTAGAATCATCCCCTCCTGTCGGTTTTACTTCCACCTCATGCAATATTTTTGGCGTTGAAGTCCCCTGTCACTACTCTGCTTATATGTCTCCTTTTCCCTTTTGACACCTTCAAATTGTCCTCCAGCCCGGTCATGCATATTTCATACTTCTCCAGAGTTACATTTGGGCTAATGTACACGCTGTACACTGCCAAGTCTCCCATACGCACCACCCATCCGCTTCCCGTCCTTTCGACCCTCTACATTCTCTTCATCTGCCTCCCTCTCAATATCCCAATATCTACCTTCCCCCCTTTCTTCTCCTTCTGCTTGCTCCTATGCTCCCTATCCTCCAAAGGCGATACATCCTTCCTCATTCCATACCTCTCATTAGGTTCTTCCGCCTTATCTGGTGTTCGTTTTACCTTTCTCGACTTACTAAAAATACCTTTTCTTTCCACTTCGTCTTCCAATACTTCCTGACCTATTTTTATTTTTTCCTTATTCTCCATATCACATCCCACGAATAGCAGGGAATTGTCTGCCCACCACCACAGAGCCCGCTTGTGCTGGTAAGGCTGAATACTTCGAAAGGTTACCAGGTATCCCGAAGGCACCGCAACGGTAGCCAACAACGAGGATTACAGATTGTTTTATTGAAGTTTACTCCTCTAGACTCTTTTCACGGTTGCCTCCGGACGCAGTAGCTACCGCTGCTCAATTCACACAACATGGCTGTCTCCCCCATGCTGCCTGTTTTTTATCAAGGTTTACTCATCTAGCAAAATTGGGTTTCCCATGCAGGATCCTTATTCATTGCTTATCCCGAGAGTTGGTCGGTCAAGAGGCTCTTACAACTCAAAAAGCCCCAGTCCCTTGATGGACTACGCCCCCTGGAGACACCCTATGAGCCATTGGGATGCGCCGTGTCGGGTGGAAAGCCCCCTCCCCGGAAACTTGCATGAGAGATTAGGGGGTGAATCACTTCCAGCTTCCCTCATCCAATCCTGGAGGCACGGAAGAAGGTATTTATATAGACGTTTATTTTTAACAAAACATTCATTCGAAAGAATCATAAACTTGTATAAATAGTCGTATTATAACGTACAATTAAATCAAATTAAATTGACATTGGATAAAACTTATTTTTAAAATTTAATTTGACTGGTAATAAACAAAAATAAACATATTACATTATTGGAAAATAACTTTTCCGTACGCGGGAATCGAACCCACATCCCTTCACTTACAAGGCGAACGCTCTAATCTCTGAGCCACTACCTGTTCGATTAATTTATCTACGACTTATTAAAAACCAAGAAGAGGTTTATGTACACGTTTATTTATTTTTAACATTTTATAGAAACTTTATATACCAAATTTAAGAATTTATAAAAACTATTTTATGTTAATGTTAATGGTAAAATGAGAATAATTAAAAAAACTCTTATTTGAAGCACTAATTATACACTATGTATAAATAGTCGTAATATAGCGTAGAATTAAATCAAACAAAATGAACATTAGATAAAGCTTTCATTTTTTGGACATTTAATTTGACAGGTAATACATTTAAAAAAATCGTATTACATTTTTGGAAAATAAGTTTGTCGCACGTGGGAATCGAACCCACGTCCCGTCGCAAGGCGAACGCTCTAATTACTGACCCACTACCGCTTTGAAGTTTGACAGGTAATGCTAATTTCATGAATTTTAACATTAACAGATACGAAATATATAAAACTTATTGCTTCGTTATTACGTATATGTTGTGTAACTATGGTCTTAAGGCAATACTGATATTGGAGTAGGTAAAAATAATTTATGATATTTTTATACACACAACTCAATATGTTTTGTGTTATAAACATATTATATTAGTGTTCTGTGAGTTACAAATCACAAAATAATGTTGACAGTTAAAAAAAACAATACTGCGCCGATTTTCACGCACTTTACTCGTACTCGTAATTTTCGGAGTAAATTTCAAAGTAATTTTCGGTATAATTCTTTGCCGTGTAAAACGGTTATTAGTATAAGCATGTGACGATAACCTTAATAATCTGTGGTGACGATTAATAAAATTTCAAATCAAAGAAATGCTTAACACAATACATTGAAATAGATGTCAATCGTGATAAAAATACAAATCACTTTATACAAGCGGAAGCAATGATTAAATAAAAGCAGAATTGTAGAACAAAAAATTTATCTATAAAGAGGACACTGCAATTCATAATAAATTTTTAAACCATACTGCAAACAAACTTTAACATCCGCTCCAAAATCAATTAGATGTGGCAACTTTGTTTCTTACGAATATTTATAAAATTGATTGTTGTGTGTGGTAATGGGATAATTGGTCCTTATTTTTTTGAAGACGAGAATGAGAAGCCAGTTACTTTCACTCAAGTGCGGTACAAACATAATATTGTGACACCTTTTGCCAGCTTTAAAGATTTTTGTCTTGCGCGTAATTTAAAAATCCGTAAACAATAGTTTGTACCAAAATTATTTTGTTTTTTAAATGATATTAATGCTGATGTTGCCGAAGATATTAATTTTGAAATTGTATTGGAAATATTTCCACAATATGTAAACTTTTTATAACTTTTAATTTCTTTAGTTAGGGAATATTAGCTGTAGTGATACTTTCTGCTCTTTCTTATTAATCAATTATTATTTATCAAATGAATTCGATAGCCATTAGATGTAGCTATTTATTTTATGATCAATTTCTTTATCAAAGTTAATTTTATCCATTGGAATTGAAAATGCTCTAGGTAGCATAGAATTATAAGCTGCTAATTTATGTGTTATAGGATGATTTGCATTATATGGTATGGTTACATCTGTTTGTGTTGGTTTTCTGTATATTGAGTAATTTAGTAAATTATTAACTTTTTAAATTTTAAAATTTAGAAAATTAATTTTCTTCAACTTCTAATTTTAGGATGCAAGGTATTAATATATCTAACTGTTGTTCGCTACCTACAAATCCTGCTAACACATCATCAACATATCTATACCAAAATACACCCTTATTTTGAATATATACATTGTTATCAAAAGTAAAATAATTTTGACTAATGCATACATTAAATAGGTCAATTATATCTGATATTATACCTGGATTGATATGTATTTTATCTAATAGCTTTTTATCTAGAACTATACATTCTCTAGGAGGTATTTAATGGTGGATTTATGCAGTAGTTTTAAGACATAAATCATAAGTTTTATGTAATAAGTCATAAGAAAGTTAAATAATTGATTTTCTATTAAAATGTTTATATGTCTTAAGTTATAGTCATAAGTCTTAAAAGTTGGCCAACATTCATCTCTTATGACTAAAAATTGTGATAAATTCACAATTGCATTTCAAAAGAAATTCAAAACATAACATAACCTCGTACCGAGTCGTACCTCGTATCTTGCTTTGTACCTTTATGGGAAATTTTTTCATTTATCTTAATTTCAAAATAAAATAGGTACAAAATGGATATAGATGACGGCCAATAGATTGCGTAAGTTCTGACGTCAAAGCAGAAGGCCCCTCCCATAAATCTTTCCAAACAAATCTTTAACGCGTTTTAAATATCACATGAGATTTTGAATTTATGGTTTACTGTTAATATATAGTGACCGTTATTAGATATATGTAAAAAGCGATCAATTAAAAACTTTTTTATAAGAAAATCTGCAAGGTAATGTCTGTAAACGGAAAATTAAAAATCTCATGATAATTACGCGCACGCGCACTTGGTTTGTTTGGAAAGATTTTTATGACCACGCCTTAAGTGACGTCAGACTTTGGCAGTCTATTAATAAAACTGGTGAGGCAGTTCTCAGTACTTTATGATATAAAGCATGCGGACTTCCGAAATAATGAACGAAAGAATAATGCATGGAAAATAAACAGTGACGTGACGAGTGCATCAGGTGAAGTAATGTGTGTTTAAAATTAATATTTTATATACCATATCTTGAATATTTTATAGCCTCAGAATGCCCTTCTCTTTCCTCTGACGACTGATTGGACGTACATCATATTGTCTTGGTTTTCTTTTTTTAATTGAATAGAGCGTTGCTGTCGTGATGAATATTAACATGAACAATATAATTAAATCTTCATCCTTCATTTTGTATAAATATTTCGATATCTGTTATCTGTGTTCAAAAAATCGAAATATAAACATAACCTAGAAAAGGTCAGCTGAAAGTCGAGTTGAATTTTGAATTAGGTAATGCGATTGCGCGAAACTGGTCAATGAATGGGAGTCTTCTTATGATGTGACACTTCTGCATAATTGCAATGGATTTATCTTAAGATTTATGACTTATTACATAAAACTTATGAATTATGACTAAGACTCAAAACTCCTGCATAAATCCACCATTAGAGAACATATTAGTTGCATCAAACGATACTAAATTAGTATTATTTTGAAAATTACATTTATTTAATGTCTTTATCAAATCTAATGAATTTTGTACTGAATATTTAGATGTGTAACCATAATTATTTAGAATAGTATTTAATTTTTTAGCCACCTTAGTATTACCTAGGAGTGTTAACATACGAAACTACGGGTCTAATCGGTTTTGACTCTTTATGTAATTTAATAGTTCCATATAATTCTGGACATTAAGGATTTTTATTTACTAGGTATTGTTTATCATAGTCATTTAATAGATAATTTGAATCATTTATATGTTCTCTTATTTGGCTAGAAAATTTTTGAGTGGGATCGTTCTTTAGAATTTTGACATTACTTGACATTATGAAATCATTCACTTTAGATTTATAACCTTCATTTTTTAAAATTTCTGTTGAGTTACCTTTATCTGATTTTGTAATTATTAGGTTATTTTGATCTAGTTTATTTTTGAATGATTTTAAAGCTAAAATGTCATTTTTAATAATTTGACTTTGACTTTTGAATTTATGTGGTTTTATGCCTCTAATAAGATTTGCTATTTGCATTTTTTTATAAATAAAATTATTTGAATTTGTTTTCAAATCTATTTCAGAATCTGCTAAAAATTCTTTTATATTATTAGTAAATTTGGGTGGTATGCAATATTTTAAACCCTTATCAAAAAATGTATTTTCATTATTTGAAAAAATGGTGTCTGATAGATGTAACTTCAATTATTGACGTTGCTAATTCTAGCGAAACAGCTGTTATTGTAATTAAAAACCTATTTTTTTTAATTAAACGTGGAAGTTACATTAAAACAAGGAGTTTTTTATTATTCTTACTAAAAAGTATTTCCACAAAGTAAGGGTTAGTAAAATAAATTTAATATATGCGTATCATAAAAATTAACATTTTTTATTCAGTAGGTACTGTTTATTTTGGCGGATACTATATTTTTTGTGAGTATCTATTACGACAACTGTGTAATTGAACTTTCCTGTATATCATAAAGATACCGTTTCGATGGAAACACTTATACTGCAATTAATAAATATTGATACAAGATTTAAGTATCACTCGCCCAGACTACAAAAAGTTTACTGTGTTGCGCTAAGGAATGCAAATATACATTTTATGTAAACAGATAGAAAATTCAAAATTTTTCATTTATTATCATTCCACGGCGAAAAATAGATAAATATTCCAAATTTCGAATACAGAATAATGGTCTGACCATGTGGCTATAACAGATATTAGGTACAACTTTATCCAATATACAGGGTCCGACAAACCTCTGTCGTAGTTCTACAATTCTTATTGTATATAACTTACATATTTATTTATAAGGTATATATAAAGTGTAATTAAAATCAAACAATTTTAAATTATATTCATGTATATAGGGTGGTCTATTAGTAAAATAGGCAAGTTCAGATTTATTTTTGCTAGTTTATTGTGTTTTTTAAGCTTTGTGCTTTGGGTAACAATGAATTTTACTGCAAATGAATTAATTAACATGATTTTTGTTTTGGGAGAATCCGAAAGAAACAGTGTATTAGCAAAACGATTTTAAATCCAACGATATCCTGAGCAACGCGTTCCAGATAGAAAGAGTTTTGAAAAATTGCTCAACCGATTTAACGAAACTGGAAGTGTGGCTTATAAACCGTGCTATCCATACCGACAATCAATTAGCGTTATTTTGGCAGTAACAGAAAATCCAAACACAGGTCAGCAAAGTATTTCTGAATAGGTGGGTATTAGTGAAAGGTCTGTTGGACGAATATTAAAATATCAACATCAGCATCCGTTCAAAATGCAAATGCATCAAGAGCTGAAAGACATGGATTTTGAGAAACAATTGCGGTTTTGTAACTAGGTTAAATCAAAACTTTGGCAAGATCCAGGATTTTTCGAAACAGTGTTATTTTCTGATGATTTATTTCATAAGAATGGATTCATTAACTGGCGCAATTTCCATTATTATACCAATGAAAATCAGAGAAACACACAGTCAAGATAGATAGGGTGTAAACGTTTGGGGAGGTATAATTGGGCAACATGTGATTGGGCCGCATTTTTTCGAAGGCAATTTAAATGGACTGATGTATCTATATTTTTTGGCTAATTATCTTCCTCTTTTACTTGAACACTTTCTCCTTGTCGTAAGACAATCAATGTGGTACCAATATGATGGAGCGCCGAGAGCGCATTATTGACGTGAGGTAGCAGATGAATTACATCAACTGTTTCCTAATAGATGGATCGGCAGAAATGGTCCAAAAATATCGTGTCCCCGAATTTCACATCCCCGAATAAGTAACGGTAGAAATCAAAATTTGTTCACTTTTTTGTTTGTGATAGCAAGACGCTCCCCTCTATAGACTTCTTCCTTTTTCCGGTGAGTATTCCGATAAAAATCATCAAATCATCCAAAGGAAAGACATGTTCGTCATTAACGACAGTATATATTGTAATAAATTACAATTATTAAGTATGTACTGATTGCATAAATATTGTTATTATTGATGTAATTATTAATTTTGTTGTTTTATAATTTGAAATTTTTATTTTTAAAGTTTTGTGGGGCTATAATTTATGTTTAAATTTGTTTCAATTTTAATTTAATCCTTTTTTAATCTAAAACACCTTAAAATTTCTTTATTTTATTGATCCTTCTGTTTGTAAAAAAAAATTATATTATCAAATTTAAAATATGTAATTTTGTTTACCATTTATTATTAAATTTTATATATCAAAATCAATTATTTAGCATTATAGACTCATAAACTCAGTAGTCGGTTCAAATACAAGATTTAACAATATTTTATTTGTTAACTTTGTTTTCCCTAAAAGAATAATATACCCTTGATCTCTTTAATGATACGGCTATGGCAGATTTTATGCGCATCAACCCCGCACATAGAAACACGTGATCCTTAACGGTTATTTCTGGGGTAGAAGTTGTTGAGATGCGTGTCGTGTGTCTATTAATCGTTATAAAATTCTTAGTGATACAGTGTTCTCAGATCAAGATTATAGAAAATTTGTTTAATGATATCGAAATATATTACTCACAATGTTTATAATATTTATGAAAATGATATTAGTGAATACAGTTAAAAAAACATACCCTGAAGCACTTACTGCTGACGGTGAAGGATGGAAATTTTTCGTAGTGGCTTCCAGATTCGGCCTTCTTCCAATGGTAATTTACAACACGTGCAAATGCATCCTTGGATGGAAATTAAACAGGATTATGACCACCGGATATTATTTCTCCTTGGTTTCTTCCGGAAATTTTTTATAATTATAGTTACAGGTTAGTCAAAAATATTTAATAATTTTTTTTTTCTTCTTAGGATTTTATTTTATTAGCTGGTACACAATTTCTATTTACAATTTTCCAATAAACTTTGTTTTATAATATATTATATAATTGATCACGTTAATTGTCAGCCATTTTTAATTTTTAACAGTCATCCGCCATTGTTTTTTATGATAATTTTCAAAAATACTGACGTGGATTGGCCTTTTGATAAATTTAGAATGCTCCCGAATTTTCTTTTCCAAGGGCTTATATACCCTCGGTGAAATTTTCATAATGGCTGCCTTTTCGAGCGTGTTTTGTTTTTATATAACCTCTCTTACATCAAAATTTTGAAAAATTGACTTTTTAATTATACATTTTCTGACCTTAAAATTATTACAAATTAAATCTGTACAATTTATTTTATTATAAATTAACATTTTTAGAATTTTAAAATCAACCTTTCTTTATTAAAACAGCTGGCTTTGTGGAGTAAACAATGTCAGCCATTTTGACAATTATTAATATAAAATTTAACAATTGTGAGCTAATATCTCTTTTTGGCCAATAATTTTAACAAAAATTGAAATTTTACATATTAAAATATGATCAGATAACTTTTATTTTCAATGACACCGCTTATATTAGCTTTTATTTTCTTTTAAAAATTTTCTATGTCATAGCGATTTACATACAAAATTTATCAAGTAAACGAATTAATAACATCCAAAAACATCAAAAAACAACTTAAAATTAATTACTTTACAAAAACATACAATTACAACAAATAGAAACATCAATTAAACATCTAATACTAAGTTTAGGTCTTTCTCATACAAGCACCTTTTTAAAGTTTATAGTCAACGTTTTTAATCACCACATCACTATTTATAGTGTTTTTTCATTGTATTTATCATTCATAAAGTCTTTGATCAAGCTTGATTAAATAGTCTTAGCTTGTAAACACAAACATCACTTTCTCACAGCTTTATTCTATCATGTAATATATTTCAATATCTCTCTTTTTAGATTCTGTCTTAAATAGTGTATTTTTATCAAGTCTGAGATGTTCAGGACATAGGGACTACTAGACTTGTATTGACATCCGATACATCATACTACAAGACTCATCATTTGATACTTAATTGGATTTGAAAATATTATTTAGGGTAAGTAAAATTTATTTATCAAATTATAATCATTGTCTCTGATTCATTTAATTTGCTCAAATATTTAAATTAGTTTGTTGAGATTTAAATTTTTGTATCTTATATTACTGACTGTATACAGTTAAATATTCTCTACTTCATATAATAATTTTAAATAACCTATACCTTACCTATTCTCATTTTATAGCTACTTATAAAAAAATATTATTAAAATCATTATTATTATTAACCTTAATTATTACTTATTTAGCTTTTGATCTAACTAACTTAATATAACTAATATAGTTGGTTTCTTACTAATATTGTATTCCTATGATTTATTATTAACATATTCTAATACTTTTTTTTTTATTTTTTTATTTTTAGCTTAAACAAATTAGTGTTTTGAATTTTGATTCTTGGATCGACTACTGGCATTATGAACTCATCTTATCAAGATGGTTTTTGTGTTCTTGTGTGTATTACGGTTTATTGGATTGGCTCTAATAAAGAAATTTTTGGTGTATTAATCATTTAATGAAAAGATTTGTAAATAACATCCATGTTTAATGGTTTACTTCAATTCAAGTTATTTATTTGGTAAGTTATATTTACTATTATTTTTTAAAACATTACAAATTTCCCCCAATTTAATTTTAACAAATTGTTACTCGGTAATAATTTTTAAAATTTAATTCCATTATATTTGATCCAAATCTAATAAGCTTCAAATTCCACTTTGTTATCTTTCAATTCTAACATATACCTTAATTGTACCTTACAAACAATCTTCATTAACATCTAACATAAATTCTAATTCATTTGGTTGTATATAACCACTAACTATTTATTGATAATTCATACTTTGATTCCTAATATAATATTTACTTATTCTAATATCTACATCTTAAACTATCTTATATTCTAAATTTAGCTAGATTTTTAAAATGTTGATCTATTGATGGTATGCATATAAGTTTTTAACGTTTACCTTTCCCCTCAATAAATTGTTATGTGGATTTCTTAAAATATAACTGTTTTCGTAAGCCTTTTCAATTATAAATGGTCCTATAAACGGTAGTTTTAATTTTGCACACTCATTATTTCTTTTATTAGCTACCTGTAGTGACCTTTCAATTATCCAATCCCCTTCTTTGAATACCGTTGTTTTCTTTAAATATTTGTATCTCCTTTTTATATACCTGTCTGTATTTCTTTTTAATTTAATATGAAATTTTATAATTAAATTACTATTTTGCTCTAATTTTGTATAACTACTAGTGAATTGATATATGATTTATTACTTCTTAAAATTATTCCTTCAATCTATAAGATTTCTTATTCTCTCTTCACTCTTTTCTTTAACTTTAATGGTACAGGATATATTTTCACCTTAAACTCCTCAACATTTTTCACCTCCATATTATATTCATGTTCGGTAGCTTCTTTTGGCTCCTTAAACATCAAACTCTATATTTCATCAACAAATCTCCCACAATATTGTAATATATTCCATTACAAACAAATCATCATTTTCAAATACATCTTCTTCTTCTATCTACTTCATAATCATAACTTTCTTCTTAATACTTCATATCCATAACTTTCTTCTTAATCATCTTCATAATTATTTCTAATATAAATAATATTCTTCTTATTATCTTCTACTTCTTCTATCATATCCATTGACATCCATATACCATTTAGTTATACTTTCTTCTCTTCTTCATAATTAATTATAGTTTCTAATTGTTCCTATTTATCGTTTAATATTATCAGATCATTATCCAAATTAAACACAGCTAGTAGTTTACAATTTATTATGATTTCAATATAGATTTATTTTAATATCATATTTATTTATTTATTTCACATAACTTTTGTTTTTAATACCAGTTACTATTATATTTGGAATTTTATTTCATTATTCTTTAATATTATTTAGTTTTGAAATTGATTTTGAATCTATAATGATGTTTTGTTTCTTATATTAGTTAAAATTTGTAACGGTTTGTCATAATTTTAATCTTGAATATGTAATAACTCATTAGAATGTAATTGATTTAAGTTTCATTTAAATTAGTATAATTAATATAACAGTTTATCATAATTTTCACCCTTGAATATTCAATGACCCATTATAATATAATTGATCTAAGTTTCATATAAGTTAATATAATTGATTGGGGTGGTATTTTAAATTTAATATAATACACAACATTTTAAAATTCAAACAATAAAAACTTACTTACTACCTACAAATATAATTAGCAATATTATTTACACCTAGTTACTACCTTACCCTGCTCAATAGAATATTCATTTTCTTTTTCAACTTCTTCCAATTTCTTTCTACAAGTCTCTTCCTGGTTTTAGTTGCTTTCATTATCATGTATAACTTTTTATCATTGGTTTGTCTTCTCATTCTTTTAAATTTTCCTATATCGGTGTTCATATTCATTACTTCATCTTCTATTTCTGTTACCATAAGTCTCTTTTCAATCAATTTTTCAAGTAAATCTTTAATTTTCTTGTTTTCTTCTACATCTATTATCATACTTGAATTAATCTTATTCTTATTCTCATCCATGTCATATTTAGTATCAATTATGATTAATTTATTCATCTCAATCTTCTCAGTTTCAACATCTTTATCTCTGTTTTGGTCAGTTTCTCCTAAAATTTTATTGTTTGCTTCTGCATATTCCTCCTTTTCAAATACTTTTTCTTCTTCATTAAACATTTCCATATCTCCTTTTTGGCTTACTATTTGTATCTTCAAATTCTCTCTTTCTTTACCGATATTTTCTATAATCTCTTCTTTTAAATCTTCTCCATTGCTCCTATATAAATTACAATCCATCTTATCCACCTCTTCCTCATTTTCATCATATTTCTTCTCAAACATCTTTTTCATTTCTTCTTTAATTTCTTGTTTTGTATCTTTAATCTCTTCTTGTAATTTCTTATTTTGTTCCCCCATTTCTTCCTTTGATTCATCAAACTTATTATTAAATGTATCGTTTAAATCTTCTTTATCTTCTTTAACTTCCTTCTTCAATTCTTCTTTAGTTTCTTCTAAATCTTTATCCATTTCTTCTACGTTTTCTTCATTTTCTTCACATTCTTCATTATTTATGCCCCATTTCTTGCTCATATCTCTGATATCTTTTCTTAACTCTTCATAACTTTTGTTCATTTCTTTCCTTAAATCTTCATTAAATCTATCTAATTTCTTGTCTATCTCTCTCAACAATCTCCAGATTTCATTATTTTCATCCTCCGTCCAATGCATTTTTAAATAGTTTTATTAAATTTTATCAAATATTGAATATAAAATTTTATTCTAAATAGTTTTAATAGTCAATTAATTACTTTAACCAGTCAAAAAAAAATTTTTATTAGATCCACTTAATTTATTATAACCAACAGTTTTTTATTAGAGCCCCACGTTGGGCGCCATTTTTGTAATAAATTACAATTATTAAGTATGTACTGATTGCATAAATATTGTTATTATTGATGTAATTATTAATTTTGTTGTTTTATAATTTGAAATTTTTATTTTTAAAGTTTTGTGGGGCTATAATTTATGTTTAAATTTGTTTCAATTTTAATTTAATCCTTTTTTAATCTAAAACACCTTAAAATTTCTTTATTTTATTGATCCTTCTGTTTGTAAAAAAAAATTATATTATCAAATTTAAAATATGTAATTTTGTTTATCATTTATTATTAAATTTTATATATCAAAATCAATTATTTAGCATTATAGACTCATAAACTCAGTAGTCGGTTCAAATACAAGATTTAACAATATTTTATTTATTAACTTTGTTTTCCCTAAAAGAATAACATACCCTTGATCTCTTCAATGATACGGCTATGGCAGATTTTGTGCGCATCAACCCCCGCACATAGAAACACGTGATACTTAACGGTTATCTCTGGGGTGAAAGTTGTTGAGATGCGTGTCGTGTGTCTATTAATCGTTATAAAATTCTTAGTGATACAGTGTTCTCAGATCAAGATTATAGAAAATTTGTTTAATGATATCGAAATATATTACTCACAATGTTTATAATATTTATGAAAATGATATTAGTGAATACAGTTAAAAAAACATACCCTGAAGCACTTACTGCTGACGGTGAAGGATGGAAATTTTTCGTAGTGGCTTCCAGATTCGGCCTTCTTCCAATGGTAATTTACAACACGTGCAAATGCATCCTTGGATGGAAATTAAACAGGATTATGACCACCGGATATTATTTCTCCTTGGTTTCTTCCGGAAATTTTTTATAATTATAGTTACAGGTTAGTCAAAAATATTTAATAATTTTTTTTTTCTTCTTAGGATTTTATTTTATTAGCTGGTACACAATTTCTATTTACAATTTTCCAATAAACTTTGTTTTATAATATATTATATAATTGATCACGTTAATTGTCAGCCATTTTTAATTTTTAACAGTCATCCGCCATTGTTTTTTATGATAATTTTCAAAAATACTGACGTGGATTGGCCTTTTGATAAATTTAGAATGCTCCCGAATTTTCTTTTCCAAGGGCTTATATACCCTCGGTGAAATTTTCATAATGGCTGCCTTTTCGAGCGTGTTTTGTTTTTATATAACCTCTCTTACATCAAAATTTTGAAAAATTGACTTTTTAATTATACATTTTCTGACCTTAAAATTATTACAAATTAAATCTGTACAATTTATTTTATTATAAATTAACATTTTTAGAATTTTAAAATCAACCTTTCTTTATTAAAACAGCTGGCTTTGTGGAGTAAACAATGTCAGCCATTTTGACAATTATTAATATAAAATTTAACAATTGTGAGCTAATATCTCTTTTTGGCCAATAATTTTAACAAAAATTGAAATTTTACATATTAAAATATGATCAGATAACTTTTATTTTCAATGACACCGCTTATATTAGCTTTTATTTTCTTTTAAAAATTTTCTATGTCATAGCGATTTACATACAAAATTTATCAAGTAAACGAATTAATAACATCCAAAAACATCAAAAAACAACTTAAAATTAATTACTTTACAAAAACATACAATTACAACAAATAGAAACATCAATTAAACATCTAATACTAAGTTTAGGTCTTTCTCATACAAGCACCTTTTTAAAGTTTATAGTCAACGTTTTTAATCACCACATCACTATTTATAGTGTTTTTTCATTGTATTTATCATTCATAAAGTCTTTGATCAAGCTTGATTAAATAGTCTTAGCTTGTAAACACAAACATCACTTTCTCACAGCTTTATTCTATCATGTAATATATTTCAATATCTCTCTTTTTAGATTCTGTCTTAAATAGTGTATTTTTATCAAGTCTGAGATGTTCAGGACATAGGGACTACTAGACTTGTATTGACATCCGATACATCATACTACAAGACTCATCATTTGATACTTAATTGGATTTGAAAATATTATTTAGGGTAAGTAAAATTTATTTATCAAATTATAATCATTGTCTCTGATTCATTTAATTTGCTCAAATATTTAAATTAGTTTGTTGAGATTTAAATTTTTGTATCTTATATTACTGACTGTATACAGTTAAATATTCTCTACTTCATATAATAATTTTAAATAACCTATACCTTACCTATTCTCATTTTATAGCTACTTATAAAAAAAATATTATTAAAATCATTATTATTATTAACCTTAATTATTACTTATTTAGCTTTTGATCTAACTAACTTAATATAACTAATATAGTTGGTTTCTTACTAATATTGTATTCCTATGATTTATTATTAACATATTCTAATACTTTTTTTTTTTATTTTTTTATTTTTAGCTTAAACAAATTAGTGTTTTGAATTTTGATTCTTGGATCGACTACTGGCATTATGAACTCATCTTATCAAGATGGTTTTTGTGTTCTTGTGTGTATTACGGTTTATTGGATTGGCTCTAATAAAGAAATTTTTGGTGTATTAATCATTTAATGAAAAGATTTGTAAATAACATCCATGTTTAATGGTTTACTTCAATTCAAGTTATTTATTTGGTAAGTTATATTTACTATTATTTTTTAAAACATTACAATATGAAAAGGAAAGTTCAAAGCGCGATCTAAACAACGCCATGAAAATTTATTGTCGGTGCGAAAAGGCAAGAGAAGGAGGTTGTAAGGCGCGCGCGATTTTGGTTCAAGACGGAGAAAACTACACGGTTATCAAATATGATGCAGACAGCATACATAACCATCAAGATCAATCATTGGCTGTCATCAGGCGCGAAGTTATATTAACTCTCAAAGAAACAACTCTTCAGAATCCTACCACATCTGTCAAGGAAACGTGTTTGGAACGCTTTACGATTTTGCGTGTCATTTTATATTTTTATTATAGGTTAGGTTAGGTAAGGTTAGGTTAGGTTAGGTTAGGTTAGGTTAGGTTAGGTTAGGTTAGGTTAGGTTAGGTTAGGTTAGGTTAGGTTAGGTTAGGTTAGGTTAGGTTAGGTTAGGTTAGGTTAGGTTAGGTTAGGTTAGGTTAGGTTAGGTTAGGTTAGGTTAGGTTAGGTTAGGTTAGGTTAGGTTAGGTTAGGTTAGGTTAGGTTAGGTTAGGTTAGGTTAGGTTAGGTTAGGTTAGGTTAGGTTAGGTTAGGTTAGGTTAGGTTAGGTTAGGTTAGGTTAGGTTAGGTAAAAACATTAAAAATCCTATCTACAACAAACGACTCCGTCAACAACCTAATCAAAGAAGCTACCACTATTTGTAATAAACACTTTCCAAAGAAAACAATGAAACCTAATAAAAAACCCGCGATGTACTGGTGGACCTCAGAAATATCAGAGTTGCGAAGAGAATGTAACAAAAAAAGAAGAATGCTAACGAGAGTAAATAAAACGAATAAAGAAACGGAAAAAAAAGAAGCCTATACCGAATTTAAAGCAGCCAAAAGAAAATTAAAGAAAGCAATGAATACCGAAAAATAGAAAGCATGGAACAACCTACTAGAAGAATTAAATAACGATATATGGGGAAAGGCTTACCAAATAGTAGCAGGTAAACTTAAAATTAGACGAAGAATAACGCCAACGGAAAAAGACGTAGAACAAAGCATAAACCTTCTATTCCCTACTCACGAGATTAAATGGCAAAACATAAATCTGGTACCGGAAGAGATAGCTGAAATAACGGCAAAAGAGTTATCCGATGTAATAAAAAAAACCAAAACAAAAAAGGCGCCGGGCCCAAACAACTTAACAGCAGAAATAATGATTACTCTATGCCTAAACAATTTCGAAACAATCCAAGAAGTCATGACCCAGTGCCTAAAAAGTGGGGAATTTCCGAATCGGTGGAAAGTGGCAAAATTAATCATGATTGAGAAACCAAAGAAAACGAGCAACGCAACAACGGCATACAGGCCAATTTGCCTAGATACATTCGGGAAGCTTCTGGAAGGAATAATTAAGGGCAGACTAAAACAAAAAAACGTCTTACACAAAAATCAATTTGGATTTAGAGCCGGCAGATCCACTATACAAGCCATAGAAAAAATTGTAGAACCCGTAGAAAAAATAAAGCAAAGAGCATTAAAAAATAGAGGTTTTTGTGCAATCATAACATTTGACATAGAGAATGCTTTTAATTCAGCACCCTGGAAAGGCATAATTGAAGCAGTTAAAAAAGCAAATATAAGTGGATATTTAATAAAACTAATTCAATCTTACCTTACCAACAGATTTGTCATAACTGAATATAACAAGAGGGTTAAGGTTACATGCGGTGTACCACAAGGTTCAGTGCTGGGCCCTACTTTGTGGAATATTTTCTACGATAGGGTGCTAAGAATATATTTGGGCCAAACTTCAACATCAGTGGCGTACGCAGACGACTTGGCGGTAGCGGTTACAGCAAGAGATAAAACACAGTTGGAAGAAGAATGCAAATATGTAATTGAAACCATCCAAAAGAACTTAACTGAAATGGGCATAAAACTCTCAGTAAATAAAACTGAACTGGTTATAGGAGAGGGAAGACGAAAAATTAAAGATCTACAAATAAAAGTACAAGACTTGACACTAAACAGTCAAAAATCTATAAAATACATGGGAGTTTACCTAGACAAGGACCTAAAAATGACGGAACATGTAAACAAAGTTTGTGAAAAAGCTAACCAGATACTCAGAGCATTGACGAGGATTACCCCCAATATTGGTGGCCCTCTTCTTCCACAAAAAAAAAAAGTTAGGTAAGGTTAGGTTAGGTTGCGTGTCATTTTATATTTTAATTATAGGTCCTCAACACACAATTAAGAGAAGAAAAGGAAGAATCGATAAACTCAATACCAACCTTTGATAATGTTCAAGCAACAATATATCGCCAGCGAGCTAAAATACGAGTCTGATATATTAAATTGATTGTACTAACCCTTACTTTTTGGAAGTCCATCTTATTAAGGATAATAAAAAACTCTTCGTTTTAACAAAACTTCCAATATTTAAAAAAAAAAAAAAGCAATTTTTAAATAAATATTGGAAGTTTTCTTAAAACGAAGAGTTTTTTATTATCCTTAATAGTCTGATATATATTTTACTACTTTATCCTGGTTTCTACACTAAAGTAACTTTCATAACTAGATTCGGGGAAATAAAATTCGGGGATGTGAAATTCGGGGAACTGAGGCGTAATAAAAAATATGGCCAGCTCGATCACCTGATTTTTTTAAGTGGTGTTATGTTAGGAACCTTGTTTCTTGATCTATTACACCTCAGATGCTAAGAAACGTGTCGGCATCATTTCACTAGATTTACGTATAAGAGAGACATTTCGATCACCTCTTATAAAATAAAACTGGATAATTTTTAAATAAACTAGAATTGTTGTTGATAATAACCTTTTAATAATTATGAAAACATGTAAAATTGGTCTTTGAAGCAATAAAATTGTTCATTAAGATTTTATTGATTACCTACCTGTGATGTTAATTGAGAACAGCCTATTTTTACGAAAAATGTGTTTTTTTCAAATAACTTTTAAATGACGAAAACTAGATAAGGACAGCAAATAGAATGGGATAAAATCTAGTATCCAATAATGATTATTTATAGAGGGTGTCCCATTTGGAAAAACTTCAATTCCAGTTTTTAGAACGTAAAATAAAAATTTCAAAAGGAAGCTAAAAAAATCTTCAGTCCTTTGTCTTTGTACAATGGTAATTTAAAAGCTTTATCTTCAAACCTCATAAAGTTGCGGTTTTTTTTAAAGGAATGTGCAAATTCAAATTTATTGGGAAAAAGGTGGTTTTCTCCGAGATGGCTGGGAGTTTTACAAAACAAATTTGGAAGTGTATAGTATTAACTATTTCATTTCTAAAAATGTGGAAACTAATAGAGCATTCCACTTGAAAAAAATTAAGTCATTTGCCTAGTTTACTAATGGACCACCCTGTATACATTAATAAAATTTTAAAATATTTGACTTTAATTACCCTTGAGATATTCCGTTTGAATAAATCCGTAAGTTATACACAATAAGAGTTATAGAACGACGACAGAGGTTTGCCGGACCCGTATTACAATTAACTTGAATTTTACAATACCAAACATAATCATCGTTATACTATGTTTCAAGTACAAATTATGAATCAAAATGATGTCTTGTTACAAATTTTAATTATCTAGGTGCGTCTTAGTCACTTCAGGAAAGTATTCTGGGAACAAACTGTGCTGTTCATCTATTAATTTTGATGAGCGCAAAAGGGCAAAGAGAATAATTTACTAATTGATGTTGTCATACATTACGTACACGTAGGAAAGACTTTTATTAAACTTATTAACGGTCTTTTAACAATTAGCGGCATACAGAATGTCCCATTTATTTAATTACATCTATTAAAAATAATGTAAAACCTTTGTGGATCGTCATTATTTGCACATTTCCTTTAAATTAAAACTTTGAAGAAATTTTAAAGTTAGTGCACTATATCAATTTACAATCAGTAGCATCATGACTGAGCAGGTACGTGCGGGAGATTTTAGCCAAAATTCACATAAAAATAATCATAAATCTTTATTGAGAATTTCTATTTTAAAAATTTAATTGAAAATTCCCAAAACAATTCACTCTCCTTTAAAAACTTTTCTCCTTGATCAGATCTCCTCACCAGAAACATTAATCAGTTTTTTTCTTAAGTTTATAGTTAAGTTCATCAGTCAAGCTGGGAAAAACACTGCTCCAGACCCCCCTAGTCTAACTCTAGAAGGAACAAAAATCTCAAAGTTGGAAAGTCACCAACATAGCAATGATTCCAAAAACCGAGAATAACTTCACCACACTTGACATCTCCCTTTCATTATCTCCCTTTTCCCCGAATCTGGAACTACTGCTCTACAAATAAATAATACCATTCCTCTTGTTAAACCACTCTTCAAGCTTGTTCAAACAGCCCGAATAGTAAACAACTAACGATTCTGTAACGCTGTCATTTTCGTGGATGTTGAGATTTCGTCTGGCACGTCAGTCTCATAATAAATCTAATGAAGAACTGACTACCTCTTAAAAAAGTTATAGTCCATTTCAACCTATGTTTTTGGGGAGAGAGGCTGTTACTTTGCAAAGAGGTCGTTCGCTTTGATGACTTGAGGAGATACATATACTGACATTGTTAATTGGATGGCGGACGTCAGGTCCATTTTTAATTTTGTCGTACCCTTTCACAGAGGACAAATCAAATATTACCAGCGACAATCAAATACAAATAATTATCTGTCAATATCCCACTCTACACCAAGGCGAGTCAATACTCCGTCCCCTCTTTCACACTTGCTACACAACCACAATCTTAATTATAAAATTAACTCTGTATGAGACCATATTCCATAACGGGACTCTTCAATCATAATCATTCCTAAACACCTTCCAGAGCAAAAGACAAAATTCAAAGCTATACATTATCCAGAAAAAAAATCAGTCAATGCCATTAGCTCTTTAATTATTTAATACCCGAAAAACAACAACAAAAAAGAACAAGGGCATGGCACTATCTAGTGCGTGGCAAAGATGGCACTGGCCACGGGCGCAAGTTCTGCAAAGGCACCAAAAATAAAAGCCACAATAAAGGCCAACTTTCCTATTTATCAATAATGTTTCACCGTACCGCAGATGTAGCTCATCAAGAGCAGATGGTTCAGATAGTACGTTACGCGCATATTTTTTTTCTTTTATTTTCTTAGCAAAAACATGTAATTCTGCCAGACATTGTGTCTGCTGTTTCCTTACTCAGAATAACACTCTGGTTAATTAATCAGAATCCTATTTCGTCTTTAAAGATTTATTGACGTTTTGTCCTTTTTTTATATTAAACAATCTAAGCAATCAACTATTTATCAATTCATGGAAACAATACGATGCACACCTAGTATACAAGGCTGGCACATTTGGCTCCCAACGTGGGGAAAAAGGCAGCATTAAAGATTGTTTTATTGACTTTATAAACACTCGCGAAAAAACGGGTGAAGAACTTGCAAAAGATATCGTGGAATAATTGGTCGCCGATGGCTTGGATATTAAGAATGTAAGACAGTTTTATGATAATGGGGATAATATGGCTGGAACATACATCGTATCCTTGTTCTTCTTTGGGACAAGAGCGATTATCAAATACTAGCCGTCGAAAAAGAAGTAATATCTACCTTATATTACTGTGAATTGGTAGATATGACATTGCAACCACAATGAGAAGGAATGGTGGAGAGAATGAACAGGACCATTGGAAAATATCTGTCCAAAGTAGTTTCCAGCCACCAGAGAGATTGGGACCAATATATTTCCCTAGTTGCGATGGCTTATCGATCTGCTATCAATGAGTCCACAGGAGAAACAACTGCAAAATTCTTATATGAACGTGTGAAATGAGAATAATAAACAACTAAAAGGTTGAATTAACTTTCACTATTTATTCTATAAATACTTTAAATGCAATGACACCTGTGATAAAAAACAAAATTTAGATTTCCTCGAAGAACTTGAAATCAAAAGACATCTAGCAGATCAACAATATAAAGTAGTTAATGAACAAATAAATCTTGGAAGTTCTCCGCTGTTAAACTGTATACTTTGATTGAGTCTTCATTTTATACATAGATAAGACGTAATTATAACACAAATATATTAAGTTATTGTAAAGATCAGCAGGATATAGTTTTTTCCTGGTTTTTCTATATCATTGCACAGTTATACTGATCTTAGAGGGAAATACATCCAGGATAATCACTTAGGGCTAATAACATCTAGGCTTTAATATTGTTATGTCTTATTACTTCTTTACATGGTCTAGCCTTAACTACTTATCAACATCAAGTACCTAGTTACAAACAAACAAAATGTAACTTCAATATGTCAATCTGACGATGCTATTTCGATAGCGAAACGGCTGTCATTGCATTTAAAGTATTTATAGAATAAATAGTGAAAGTTAATTCAACCTTTTAGTTGTTTATTATTCTGAATAAGATGAACTTTCACACAGTAAGGGTTAGTACCATAAATTTCAGTGTGAAATGAGACTTCCTCGGGACTTGCAATTTGGTTGTCGACGTGGAGAAGACCTGGCAGGAGAAGATTACGTGATCCAATCGAGAAAAAGGATGGACAGGTATCTAGTTTCAATAAATGGGATAAACTATGGATGCAAAACCCGAAGAGAAGAAAAGGGTTCTCTCTTGATTAAGAAGAGGATCTATCGAATGAGTAGAATCCCAATGGAAAACCGAAAGTGGTCCACCAAAACCGACTAGCGCGCTATACGAAGGAGACCATGACCATGAAGAAGAAGTGAACCTTATCCGAGAAGATCCAGACCCTGCGTTCGAAGAATTCATGGGAGCATATGGAGGAAACGGTAGAGTTAGGTCTGGAGTAACTACAACACAACGACAAGATTTGTTCACGCTTCCGAAAGACTACTCACTGGCACACAACATCTCAGCCAATATTAAAGAAGCACAAGGTTTGGCAACCGACTTCCGAAAGAAGTTTAGGCAGTTAGAAGAACTTACAAACCAGACTCCAACCCCTGGCAAGACATTGAAACTCAAATACGAATCTCAGTTCGTATTTTACCCGGTAACAAAGAACAAATTTCAAGATCAACCCACCTACCGAAATTGTGTGGCAAGCACTACAAAGTCTTCGAGACCATGTGTTGAAATCCAAGATGAGAACCCAGCTATGCCCAAGATAGAAAGCAACCAGTTGGATTGGCGAGTCATCAAGAGTATGCTAGAAGTGATCTTCGAAGGGGCCGGTGTTCATATATTAATCTGCAGCTGTACCCCCCGTTATCAACATCAGATAAAGACAGTGCCGTTATTTCTATATCATCGGAAAGTGTACAAATGGGCCCAGTTGCCGATTCAAACATTCAGCTCCGGCTACTCAGGAGCTTCAGGAGAAACTCACTATTAATGAGGGGGCAATGTTACAAATTCGCCAGCCTCAATCTACGGCACTGGTTAACTAAACCCTAAATAATGGCGAATGCAGCAGGTCTAATACGCCGGTTTGTCGGCATTGTACTCGATTGTTCTTCGTTAATCTGAAACGTGGAATCATCTGGAGAAAGAACTTTCTCGGGAGTTCCAGTAGCGTCAGAACGGCTATATACAGTGCGTCCATAAAGTAACGCATAAATTCATTATTGAATAAATGAACAATAAAATTAGAAATTCCCAAAACAGGTCGATTTTTGATTTCAATTTACTATTGTTTCGAATCATAATCTAATATACAGGGTGAACCACTTTCGTGTAATGACGTCATCACCATTTTTTTCAAATGGAACCCCCCCCCCTTTTGCACACTAATTGCTAGCTATTCCTGGCAACACCACTTCTGGAGTTCTGGAAACGCCTACGAATGAAACGTAGAGAAACCCTACGACACACGCGATTTTTGTTTATAGCTATCCTAATCTATCGAGACATTCTAAAAAATGGTTACATCAAAGTATACAGCTTCCAAGATAGAGCACAAACTTTATAGATTGTTTTTTATCAAAAGTACAATATTTACATTTCTCCCCGTGTGTGCGTAAGTAAATCAATATGTGGAAGTGAAATATTATGGAAAAAATATATTATCAGTACCGTCTTTTCAAAAATAAATAACAAACATGTAGTATTGATAGGAGCAACGATATTATGCAATCTATTCAGATGCGTAGTTAAACGTGGGTTCGAAAAATATAAACGAATCATAGGGGACGGCAGACAAGAAACAAAATAAATATAAATCAGTGATACAAAGATGGAAATTCAATTCGGTGAAACCTAGGATTTATATAAACTCCTACAAAAGTGTTTTTTTTATTATTTCTTTGGTAAAAAGGTGTTAATTTTTATCTTTGTTATTCCTCTTTGATATATCATGATTAACAAAGTTATTTTTATTTTGGTTTTAACCAAAAAATCCTTGGAATGTTTGTAAATACGGTGAAATTTGATGATGTATTTGAAAATGCTACACAGTACGGTTCACATGTATGGAACAAATTTAATTTTAGAGTTATTATGTACTATGTAAAAAAACCTGAAGCAGATCGATTTTTAGTCTTAAATTGACAGTATGAAAATATTACACTCCAGCATCCCTTCTGAATTATAAGCATTCCGTCGAAAATTTTGACACCTCGTTGTTTTAGTCCTCTTTGTTAAGCAATATCAAGTTTGGTGTAATCATAACTGAGAAAATTAATTTTTAAGATGTAACATTTTAAAATGTTTCATAAAACTTTACGTAGAATGACGATAAGAATGTTACAAAATATTTAGAATGTATTTTTCAATGTACTTTACAATTAAATGTTCAAATGTTCAACAGTCACTTCTTGACAATAGCCGAGGCGATTTTGGAATTCTCGTACAACATTTTGTTTGACCTCGGTGGTTATTTTTCGAATTTCTTCCGTTATCCTAACTTTTAAATCAGCAAAATGGTTTGGACTTTAGATTTTAAATAAATCCATAAGAAGTAATCGAGAGGAGTCATATCGGGGGATTTAGCCGGCCATTCGATCGTTCCACGTCTTCCAATCCACCTATTCAATTCACCAATCCTGGATACTTCTACACAATGTGGGAAACATATCAAAGCAATTTTCTTTTTCCATAACCGCATTTTTTTACAAAAGATTCAATATTTTCACTTAAATCAAATACAGTTTTTTTCCTAGAGTTGAAGATTAGGTATTAGCCGTATGCACCAACCTTCGTAATCAATTGTTAAGTTTAAATTTATTATACTGTTTTCCAGGTACTCCATCAAACTGCTTATTTTCGAATCATCCTCAATTTCCTAGAATAATATTGCAAAATGGTGCTACTAATTACTGAAAATGTTTTCCATTTTTATAAAACGTACTCTCAAAGATAAACAAGAGAGGCATCTTTTAAGCACACCAAAGCATCTTGCTATGGTGTTTATGATAACCTAATTAGCTCTATTTTATTGCTTCTCTACTCTAGACCAAAAAGAAAGTTGTTGGCACCATATCTGCTCTTCGCCAAAGGCAATCATAAAATATTGTGCTGTCATGAACAAAGTCTGGCGAGCGCACAACGAAATTTCTCAATTGGAGATGAGCATTACAGGCAGCCTATATATTTTAATTTAAAAATAACTTGACTACCTTCTAAAATAGAAGATAGTCGTGATGTTTAGCTAACAAATTTGTAAAATATGGACAACACACAATACATTTTTGCTCAATAACAAATTTTTTATACCGTAAATCAGCAATGGACAACTAAACGAGAAAGACTCTTCGACGGTATGGTGGCCATTTAGAACCGTACGAAAAGTATGGCATGGTGACAATGATTAACTTTGCAAAAATTAGCCTTGTACAAATCGTTGATTTTTTTTAATAAACACATACACGTCGGTATGGCTGGCTGTAAGTCACACCTGATAAGTAAAGGTACTCGTACATTTCAGCCTTTTTCCTGCAAGTCTATTTTGAATCGCTAGCAAATTTTTACCATACCTTCGTACATTGCTGCAACTTTTGAGAGATTTTTTTCGTCATATGACAAATGTTGTCAGTTTCTGAATATTTGAGGTTACGTTACCTTTAATTTAAAACATGAATTTTCCTACAAACACGAACTTAGATGATGACAACTTCGGCAATGGCATATAGTCTGTTGTAAATCCAACGTCACATAACATGTTTTCTTGTCAAGGGAAGTTATTTGTGTATCTATTCTTTGGGAATTAAAAGAAAATTTTCAGTTTTCCTAATGCTCTCCAGCATCGCAAACAGTGCATGTATCACTTTTCGGTTGTCCAAAAGACAAATTGAACTTTGTTTCGAAAATATGCCGGTAGAAAGATACTTTAAACATGTATTTCGCATTCAGGTTTTCCTCTTTACACTGCTCTATATAAAGGCGGAGAAATATATTTATATTAGGTAAGGGAGACATGTATTTCTAGTTATGATTTTGTTCCTCGAATAGTCAGACATTTCTGCAAAAAAATTATTAATATGGCTCACAATGCAGTTGATAACTTCATCACTTATCTTATGCGGCAAATTTTTGTGAATGTAACATGCAACATAACACTTGTGACAAAATATTACAAATATCAAATTTTCCATAGTTGAGGTGTTAAATCTGTATCAGGGAAGCACAAAAATGGCAAAATGTCATTTAAAAAAAAATGCGACATGACACCTTTATCCACTTACGTCCTCCATTGTTTTCTTTCGATGTTAGTGGTTCTTGTATCCCCATTCGGCGTTTTACCTCTTCATTTCGCATTCTGTCTCGACGAAATTTTCCTAAAAATCTAAATACCTACGTCCGTTTCCACCGCTTCTAATTTTCTTTTTACGTTCTATTTTCCCATTTCTTAAGACCAAAAAATGTCATTTAAGGAAACAATTGTGATTAGTGGTTGTGTGATTATTTTTTTTAATCAGGAGAAAAATATTTTGTTTCTTTTACATTAAAAGTCCCATTTTCTATATTCCTCCTAACCTAACCATATAATCGATATTATCTTTGTCGTTGACCATGATAACCAGATCGTTCACAAATTGTAATGTATATAGATTTTTATCTCCTAGGTCTATTCCCTTATCCTGACAGTAGTGCTTTTGAAATATATATGTTGAATAGGGGGCAAAACGCAGCAGCCCTGACGTAAACCTTTGTTAACGAAGAATTTTTGAGAGTTCATTGCCCACTTTTACCTAAGATGTTGACCCATCATATACATTTTTGAAAGTTTTTGTGAGTGTTTGATTCATGTTGGTTTCCTGAAGGACTTTCCATAGCTTCTTTATAGGAACGGTGTCGTAAGCTTTTGCAAATCAATAAAAATTATATGGATTTCTTGGTTGACGGCTGATTTTGTCTCTATAAGTTGTTTCAGGCAAATATTGGAAGGCATTTTTATATCCAAGTTCTCTAAACCGTGTTTCAATTTTTCTTAATATAGTCTGCCTAAAATATTTCTATTATATTCATAATCAATAAAAATAATATTCAACTGTACCAAAATAATTTTTTTAATCCAATTGTAAATACCATCCAAAAATAATGATATATTTATTTTCAAAATGTTTGTCAAGGTGTTAAGTAGACGTAAAAATTAAATTAATAAACTAACAACTATTTAAATTATCTAATGTCATTTTTATCAAAGTTGTGTTTACTAATTTAGTCATTTTTTAAACCATTACCTATTCACAAAGGTTATAACTATTTAGTAAAGCAATTTAATACTTTGAGTACCTACAAATATGTTTATATTTGTATACACTAAAATTACAAAAGATAAAGTCATTTTCTTTTGTCCCCGTACAGGATCGATGGCAATTATTACAAAAAAAGTAGGCATCGTTATTTGAATCAACAAGTGTGTGCTTGGTCTTTTGTGTATGAATTACAATTTTCATTGACAGTTGTATAACTCATTCATGATAATTTGCTTTCTGTCCATGCGCACTTTAAAAATACGAACTAGATGGTGCGCTAGTGGGAAGGTTAAGGCGGTCCATGAACGTTATTTTTGAATAGAAAAGAAAATTTGAATTAAATTTTTTTAAAACCCTGCAGTAACTGAAATTATTTAAGTTATTTGATTGGAAAGTGAATTGATTTGCAGAAATTTAAATTCCTACATACATAAACTTATTACAGTTTCAGTATTGATTTAAATGGTAAAATAATATTCACTTTATATTGGGTTTTTACAGTGAAAAAGTAAACGAAACCAACAGCATGAATTAAAAGTTTACTGAACTTTCTTGAAAGATAAAAAATGTTATATCTCGACCACATATAATTATTTAGAGGGTACAAATCAAATATCTTCTGAAGACACAAGAAAGATAGCAAAACTTGATAGAAATTGGAAATATTTCATAACAAAGAAATGAGGCGGGCTACAATACAAAATTAAAGCTTTTACAACGGACCTTTTGTTCTTAGTGTGTGGCCCAACATTCTTACCCACCCTCTAGCACAAAAGTTCCACCGAAAACAAAAAATCTTATTGGAAAGAGTGCCGGACATTCTCAAAAGACGTTTTCAGCTGTTCCATCTTATTGTTCAAATTCTCTACATAGTGGGGTATTAGATAACTCCAATCTATTCAGATGTTTTCTTAGGTGACAATGATTAGTAAGGATGCCTGTGGCCATAAGCAGGTCTTTTCTGGTCATGGCCACGTATTTCATGTTCAGAAATTACTTGGATAGCCTGCAATATTTCTCTTCTTCCCATCTACCCATAAATTTGTCAAGAGAGCTTTCCTTTACTTAGTCAACCACCGCTGGTGCTGGTAAGCTGATGAGAGTAGTAGCTTCTAACACATTGCTCTTTTTAAATTTAAATTCAGGCGTCTGAATTAAATTCCACATCCTAAAGCTTCTTTTGTGTAGATACAAATAGAACTTGCTTTCAATTCATCTTAAGCATTGTTTTATTGCTTACCCTATTTGGCCTGTAAAGGGTATATCTTGGTGCAATAGATTCTGTCTTTGCTTGTAGCAGTGAAAGCTGCTCACAAGTTACACCTTACTTCACCAGATTCTACATTGTGTTCAGGTAGAGTGGATCCGTAGCATGGGCAGCAGAGCCACTCTCTTGATGTATACAGTGCATTTTTTTTAAGTGTGGCCATAGGGATTCACATGGTAAAACTTACACCCCATGTTAACGTATGTTATCTTTGAGAATAAAAACCGAAACTATGGTGTTATAAGTAATTCGAGGTCGTAGAATTCAATTCTGGCCTCAGAAATGCCCTTAAGTGGCCAGAGACGGCTTCAGCCGGATGGTGTAGGGGCCATTTGCAGAGGTTCGGGAAATCGGCCGTCACTTCGCTCCCAAATCCACTGGCAGACTTTTTGAATCTAAAATATAATACTAAAGAAACATTGTAGCTTAATCTGCACCAACTTATAAAAAATATTTTGTTCCCCACGTATCCTAAATGTTGAACTTCGAGAAAAACATAGTCAACTTTGACCGCTTGTACTGACCACCCTGTAGAAAATGTGTTTATGAAAAACTGTGGCTACGTTCTTTGATAGTACCATTCATATCCAATCATCCTTTGAAAGATATTGTAGTCGGTTATGGAATGTTCGAAGTGACACTCTACATTTGAGCCCCTGGACCATCAGGCTAAAACCGTCTATGATTGTTCTAGAGTAATTCTAAAATCAAAATAAATACTACATGTCAAAATACTTAGTCAATGTGCAAGTCGTCGTACTTCTACATGAAATTTTGGTTTTTGCACCAAACTTCTGCATAGTTGATAAATAAATAAAATAAAAAGAATACATATCTAAATAATTTATAATAAAAAATTATGAAACGAAATGCTACTATTGAATCATTAAATAAGACGACAAAATGCACAATGTTTGAACAACTACAATTATTTTTATTTCATTAGTTTTAGCCTTAAAACGTAAAATTATTAAAAGTAATTAAATTTAGCAAAAATCGGAGTAGGCAATGCGAAATTAAAATTGACGTTATATTTCTTGACATTTCATTTATAAGTTCTGTCAAAGCGTTTGTATTTGTTGATATTTGTTTAAAATGTCTGTGTACACAAGTGAACAACGTGTTGAGTTCGTAACATCATACATTAAAGGTATGTCCAGCAGAGAAATTGTCCAGAATTTTGCTGCTGCATATCCCGATCGTCCGATTCCAAGCAAAACTACAGTGCTCAGATTTACAACGAATTTCGTGCTACCGGTTGCTTAAATCATGAGCATAAAAAACGAAATAGAATCTCGTACGTCGTATCAGAAGATTTACGGTTTAATGTCTGTTTGGCGGTTGAGGATGAAGGCACCACCAGTCTTAAAAAGCTGGCAGAAGAATTTCACGTTTCGAGAAGTAGCTGCTTTAAAGCTTTGAAGAGTGAAAAATACAAGTCGTTTAAAGCCGGGTTCTCATGGGGAGTGAATACGAAAGCATACCACGCTTTCGTGGCTCACGCCTGGTGTGAACGCGAATACGAATGGGTAGTGAGTTTGTCCAGTGACCGGGTGGGGGTTCACGCTTTCGATTAAACATGTTTGATTTTCAAACGTGAATTTGCCTGTCGTCAAGATGGACAGCAGTGTAAAGCCGGGTTCTCATGGGGAGTGAACACGAAAACGTGGCACACTTTCGTATGTATATTCGTGAATTTGCTGGAGCGATCTCACCAGCGTGGGTCGTGAACTGTTCACATGTATTTCAGTCTCCACGAAAGGCTTGATTCAGTTGATCGCCTAAAGCCGACTATGGAAGAGGTCCTTGTTGAGAGTTGTGCTGTGGTGGGTTCACTTTTTAGTGAAATTTTGACACGAAGAATGGATAGGTTGCTTGAACCAACAGAAAAACGAAAGAGAAAACGATGGTGGGTTAGAAAGTGGATACTAGAACGGAGTCTCTATAGTTTTTGTTACTAGCGTCATACACTACGGGTTCACTCGCATACAATTCAAGAAATCTCTCAGTTTCTTTGTCTTGTAATTTTATTATACGACCCTTTACACTGCTGTCCATCTTGACGACAGGCAAATTCACGTTTGAAAATCAAACATGTTTAATCGAAAGCGTGAACCCCCACCCGGTCACTGGACAAACTCACTACCCATTCGTATTCGCGTTCACACCAGGCGTGAGCCACGAAAGCGTGGTATGCTTTCGTATTCACTCCCCATGAGAACCCGGCTTAAAGGGTCGTATAATAAAATTACAAGACAAAGAAACTGAGAGATTTCTTGAATTGTATGCGAGTGAACCCGTATTGTATGACGCTAGTAACGAAAACTATAGAGATCGAGATCTACGAATGGCTGCTGCGAAGAGAATCTCGGATGCCATTAACATTTGTGGCTTTGGACCAAAGGAGGTTATCTCAAAATTTAAAAGCTTGAGGAGTTCTTATTGCCAAGAACTCAAGAAAATAGCAGATAGCGAGAGATCAGGAGCTGGAAGCGATAATATTTATAAGCCAAAAGTGTTTTGGTTTCACCAAATGAACTCTTTCATTCGGCCAACTGAATCAAGCCTTTCGTGGAGACTGAAATACATGTGAACAGTTCACGACCCACGCTGGTGAGATCGCTCCAGCAAATTCACGAATATACATACGAAAGTGTGCCACGTTTTCGTGTTCACTCCCCATGAGAACCCGGCTTAAAGTTAAAAATGTTCAGAAACTGTTGCCCCGTGATTACTTCTCACGAATGGAATTTTGTGAACTTTGGATGGAGAAAATTAATCGAGATAGGAATATTTTAAATAACATTCTGTTTTCTGATGAGAGTTCTTTCACATTAAATGGGACAGTCAACAAACAAAACAGCCGCATTTGGGCAAAGGAAAACCCTTACAGAGTACAAGAAACTCATAGTCAGTGGCCTCAAAAAGTAAACGTTTGGCTCGGGATATTAGGTAATAACTTAGTAGGGTCATTTTTTATAAACGGGAATTTGAATCAAGATAAGTACTTAGATCTACTCCAACTGGAGGTGGGACCACGGCTAGATGCTTTAGGAGCCAACAGAGAAATAATATTTCAACCTGATGGAGCACCCCCTCACAGTGCTGCCTCTGTAACAGAATTTTTAAACGAATCATTTCCTGATAGTTGGATTGGTCAGCATGGACCGTTCAAATGGCCGGCTCGAAGTCCTGATCTAACACCGATGGATTTTTCGATATGGGGATATTTAGCGTCACAGGTTTACGACCTTGTGAGAGGTCAACCAGAAAGTGTAGAGGAGCTAAAGGCACGAATAACGGAAGCTTGTAATTCCATTACAATACGAACATTGCAAAACATTCGAAGGAATTTTCAAGATCGCTTAGGGTATTGTTTAGCAGTCCAAGGAAAGCATTTTGAGCAATTGCTTTGATAATTTATGAAAATTTTTGTCAATTTATTGTGTTAAGTTGTTTTTTCAAATAAATGTTATAATTTTATTTATTAGATAAAAATTATTAGTTCGTTTCACAATCTTTTTTATTATTGCTCTTTTAGATATTTTCTCGTATTTTATTTAGGTTGAAGTATTATTTTGCAGAAAATTGGGCGAAAAACAAACATTCACACTACAAGCTGTCAAAGTTGACTATGTTTTTCTCGAAGTTCCACATTGAGGATACGTGGTGCACAAAATAACTTTTCAGAAGTTGTTGCAGATAAAGCCATGGTGTTCCTTTAGTATTATATTTTAGATTCAAAAAGTCTGCCAGTGGATTTGGGAGCGAAGTGACGGCCGATTTCCCGAACCTCTGCGCAAATGGCCCCTACACCATCCGGCTGAAGCCGTCTCTGGCCACTTAAGGGCATTTCTGAGGCCAGAATTGAATTCTAC
>CM068984.1:21002194-21144868 GCA_035357415.1 Ophraella communa
TAAAGTTCTTAATTTGCAAAATGTTAAGGAATTTTCTACGGTTTGCATAATGTCTAATATTACGTTATAAACAATAAAAATTTCATGTGTCATATCTTTAAGGTAAAGGATATTCTTTTTTTTTTATTTTACAAAATAGTCGCATCAACCTCTGGGGTTATTAGCGACATATATTTATACAAATGCATGAGATAGTTTACTTACAATTAAATTTTGTTAAATATATTAATGTCTTTTAGGAATTTTGTCAAATGTTCAATTTTACAATTTTCTCCTAAGATTTCGCTTGTTGATCCGATGATCTGGTTGTTCTGTCTCTGCAATTGGTATCTTGGACAATCTACAAGTACATGGTTAACACTTAGTGGGATATTACAGTTTTCACATAAAGTGGGATTAGTGTGACCAATTATGTGTCCGTGGGTAAGTCGGGTATGTCCTAGACGAAGACGGGTAACAATGACTTGGTGAGTTCTGTTGTGAATTTGAGATTTCCACGGTTTTACAGACGTTTTCACTTCGCGTTGTTTTGAAGTTGAATTGTTCCACTGGTTTTGCCACAGATTTTCGACTTTCACTTTGATAAATGGTTTTAAATCGCTAAGAACTACGTCCCTCACTTCACTCGCGGTTTCACTGTTCCTGGCTTGTTGGGCTGCACGATCCGCTTCTTCATTTCCTGGAAGGCCGATGTGTGAAGGTACCCATAGGAATTGTACAATATGGTTGTTGCTTTGAATGGTAGCTAGTTCTTTTTTAATTAGGAGAGCAATTGGTTGCTTCGTGTACAGTTGGTTAATGGTATGGATGGAGCTGAGGGAATCGGTAATTATATGAGCATTGGATATATTACTGGAGTTAATATGAGCGAGAGCTTGATAGATGGCGTATAGCTCGCCAGTATGTATACAGCTTAAGGATGGTAGTTTATACTCAAGTGTAATATTTGGAGTAATGACAGCTGCCCCAACTCCAGTAGATGTTTTAGAAGCGTCTGTATATATGTGATAGGATTTAGAAAATTTTCTTAGTTTGTTGATGAAAGTATTTTTTATTAACGAGTGTGGAGTATCGTTCTTTCTGAAGATATTTAAGGATGTATCGGATTGAGGAATGCTTAATGTCCAAGGAGGAGGAATTTCTATGAAGTTGGAATAGGTATTTGGTATTGGAATTTGTAAAGTCTTAAGGGTTTGCCTAACTCTTTCGTAGAATGGCGGTTTCATGTTCCTATTTTCAGTATATAGGTTTTTAAAGCGATCAGTGAATATGTTACTTCTGGATGGATTGTTTGGATTAGAATTAGCAGCAAATGCGTATGTGAGGGTTAAGTGCATCCTTCTATATTTAAGTGATGGCTCTCCAGTTTCTGCCCGTAAACTTTCTGTTGGGGTGGTCCGAAATGCTCCTGTGGCTATTCTTAATGCCGTATTTTGAATTACGTCAAGGTGGTGTAATAAAGATTCCTTCGCAGATGCATATACTATGGAACCGTAGTCTATTTTAGATCTAATTAGGGTTTTGTAAACATGGATTAAGCAGTTATAGTCAGCTCCATAGATTTTATTAGAGAGAGTTTTCATAAGATTAATTCCACTTTGGCATGTTTTTTTTTTTATATGGAGAATGTGTTTTCTCCATGTGAGTTTCGTGTCAAAAATCATCCCTAAGAACCTAATGTCATCGGCATAATTCAGGATTTGGTTACATAATTTTAGTTGCGGTTTATTCGGATCACGTTTCTTTGAAAATACCAAGCACTTTGATTTGCTGAGTGAAAACTGAAATCCTGTTTTCTTTGACCAGTTTTCGAGTTCATGAAGTGAAGTTTGTAAGTGACGCTGTATTGATGAGATGTTTTTCCTGAGGATAATAATACCAGGTCATCCGCATATAATCTGCCACGAACTAAGCTGGAGTTTGATGTTATAATATTATTCATGGCAATTAAAAATAACGTTGCGCTTATTACAGATCCCTGAGGGGTTCCATTTGCCTGACGTCTTATTGAAGATGTGGAGTTGTTTACTCTTACTTGAAAATTGCGTTGGTTGAGGAAATTTGAAATGAAATTAATGATATTACCTCTAATATTCCAATTGTGTAATGATCTGATAATATCGTAACGCCATGCTGTGTCAAATGCTTTTGTAATGTCTATGAATACTGCAATAGTTTCCTGTTTGTTCGCGAAAGATTCAAGAATTTCAGATTCTAAATCAATGAGGTTATCAGTAGTAGTTCGATTTTGTCGAAATCCACTTTGTTCGTTAACCAGGAGGTGATTTTCTTCTAATATCCATAGCAATCTTTTGTTAACTATTTTTTCCATGACTTTGCACATTACATTGGTGAGAGAGATGGGTCTATATGAGGAAATTTTAGTTCGCGCATTGTTAGGTTTTAGGATAGGTATAATTATTGAATCATTCCAGGAAGTTGGGAAGATATTATTTAACCATATTCGATTGAAAATTTTTAGAAGAGTACACTTAGCATTGTCTGGCAGTTTTTCCAAGAATATTAAAGGTATATTATCGGGTCCAGGAGCAGAGTTTTTTGTAGTATTAAGGGCAAAGTTAAGTTCATCTAAGGTTAAAGGGGTATTGAAGGAACTGTTATTTCTATCATCATATTCGAGCTGTTGTTTTTCTGTGGTGGTTTTGTGTTGTATAAACTCTTCGGAATAGTTGCTATTGCTGGATTTTTTTTGAAGTATGTAGCAAAAGCATCAGCTATTTCATTAGGGTTTGTAATTATATTAGTATTATGAGTAATAAAAGGAACTTGGTAGAATTTGTTTTTTCCTGATATTTTACGAATATTGGACCAGACTGTAGATAAAGTTGTTGTACTGTTTATACTTGAGACGAATTTCCTCCAGTTGGTTTTTCGAGCATTTTTTGTTATATATCGAGCATGTGCTCTTTGTTTTTTGTATTCATTTATATTAGTTGTATTGCTATGTTTTTTCATTCTATTAAAAGATGCTTTATATTGCTTGATTGCGTTTTGACATTCCGTATTCCACCATGGTAGAGGTCTGTGTTTCCTTAATATTTTAGTTCTTCCTATATGTGTTTCTGCCGCGTATGTAATAATATTCGTAAAAGTGTTGAGAGTTTCAGTTATATCAGTGTTTTCAAAACTAGATTCTTGTGATTCTATGTTTTTTTCTATGGCGTCAGCGTACTTGTACCAATTAGCGTTTTTCAGGTTCAGTTGTATTAAAGTGTCTTGTTACAATTTTCGCAGTTTTGCGTTCTTTATTTATGCTTTTAATTTGTTCAGGTTGATATTGGTTTTTTGTTTTACTTTTAATTTGTTTACTTTTAATAAAAACTTTTGGAGGTACAGGGTGTATCAAGTCTTCTCTGTTTTCATTGGCTTTTGATATAACAGAGTCTTTATTTTGTTGAATTTGTTTATTTATTTCGGAATAAAGTAGTTTTAATTTTTCTCTATGATTATGAATATAATTATTAACTAATTGTGTATCGATGTCTAAGTCAAAAGGAGAGTTACTATCTAAGTGACCTGTGATAATTTCAAATGGTTTTAACTTTGTTACAGAGTGGATAATATTGTTGTAGGCCAATAGTGCATAATTAATTTTTATCTCTATAGGTTCTTTCTTAAATTCATTCTGATTATTAAGAAGTCTAACATGTTCAATCATTGTAGAGTGGAATCTTTCGGCAATGAAGTTTGATTCAGGATGTTGCGAAGTTATAAAGCGAATTTTTATTTTATGTGTATTTAGTAAGTCTTTTACTAGAGAATTTTTTAATTCTGTACCGTTATCAGATATTATTTGATCCGGTATGCAATGATGTGTAAAATATCTTATTAAATTATTTACAATTTCTATACCTTGACTCGAGTTTAATCTATAGAGTTGTCCGTATTTTGAAAATGAGTCTATAACAGTAAGAAATTTTGTATTTTCTATCGTTATAGTGTCTAAATGAATTATTTGAAAAGGTTTGACGGCTGTTGGAGTAATGTTAAAAAGTGGTTTTAAAGGTTTCCTATCGTATTTAGTTACTTGACATATTTCGCATTCGTTTATATAACTTTGAATAGATGATCTTTGATTTGGCCAATAGTATAACTTGTTTATATTACTTTCAGTTTCGTCTATTCCTCTATGATTTTGTTTTCCTTCATGGTAATTTTGAATAATTTCTTTAATTTCATTTAAAGGTATATCAATTAATTTTTTATTACATTTAATGAATGAAATTTGTGAATTTTTAAAATATTTTTGTATAACATTACTAAATTTTTCATATAAAGGATCTTCAAAATATATGTGATATTTAATTTTTGGTACTATGAATTCTTTCACAAATTTAATAACATCTTGTTCAAAATTGTTTTTTGAGAACTGTACTAAAATTCTTTGTTTAGTTTCAAATAATTTAATGATAGTTGGAGTAGCTGGGTTAAAATTTACTTGTGAGATTATTATTTGGTTTTTTCCTATATTAACTGCGGATTCTCAAATTGGTATCCCTGCTATGGGGTTTTCTATGTTTGTGTGCACGGTATTATTTTCATCGTCAATTTCGTTATTTATTTCTTCAGTTTCTACAATAAGTGATTCGGTATCCATTTTAATCTCTTTAGAAGTACTTGCGAAAGAATTATTAAATTTTTCCATATAATCTATAAGGTTTTTTGGACTATTTTCCGAAGAGTTAACTTCATTAATGTTTAACTGAATTCGCGACAGACAATCGCTATTTGTATTTAACGCACCCTTTTTATAAACTATATCATAGTCGTATTCTTCTAGTTTTAGACGCCACCTAACCAATTTAGAGCTGGGGTCTTTTAAAGAGAATAACCACTGTAGTGGTTTATGGTCTGTTACGATAGTGAATTTTCTACCGAAAAGATAAGGGCGGAAATATTTCACAGCCCAAACAAATACAAGGAGTTCCTTTTTAATTGTTGAGTCATTTGTTTCAGAGTCATTAAGAGTTCTACTAGCATATGCCACAGGTAAATCAGATCCAATTTTTCCTTGGCTAAGGACAGCGCCTAGAGCAAAGTTGCTTGCATCTGTCGTAAGGTTAAAAGGACGAGAAAAGTCTGGATATTGTAAAATAGGATCATTTATCAACATATTTTTACAAGTTTCAAAACAATTTACATAATCGGTATCACTAATATTAATTATTGCATTTTTCTTTAAACGGTTAGTTAAAGGTTTAGTTAATTTTGAAAAATCTTTTATGAATTTCCGGTAGTAACCGAGAAGTCCAAGAAAAGCTTTTAATTAGGTTTAACACCTTCTGGCGTTACGATGTGCCCTAAATAAGCCACTTCCTTTCTTAAAAATTCTGACTTATCAATTTGTATTTTAAAATTAGACTCGCGTAACCTTTTAAATACTTCTCTTAAATTATTAATATGTTCTTGTAAGCTTGTACTAAAAACGATAATGTCGTCTAGATATACTAGACATTTTTTATTTTGTATTCCCCGTAAGATGTTGTCCATTACTCTCTGGAAGGTTGCAGGAGCTCCCTTTAATCCAAATGGCATTCTCAAAAATTCCCAGTGACCATTTTCCGTAGTAAAAGCTGTTTTAGGAATGTCTTCTTCTGCCATTTCAATTTGGTGAAAACCAGAGGCAAGATCCAGAGTGGTAAAATACTGACAACGACCTAATTTGTCTAATAGAGTATTTATGTTTGGCATGGGGTACCTGTCTCCTAAAGTTATTTCATTAAGTTTACGATAATCTATAAGTACTCTAAATTTTTGTTTACCCGAAGCATCTAATTTTTTAGGAACGACCCAAATGTTACTTGACCAAGGTGAACACGAGGGTCTTATAATATTTTGGTCCAACATACTCTGTATTTGATTTTGAACCTCTTTTCTATATATTTCAGGAAATCTATACGATTTAGAATAAATGGGTATTTAACTGATTACCTTCTACGTGAAAAATATCAGAAAACTCTTTTATTAATTTAAAAATAGCTTCGCGTTCTTCGCGGTTCATATGATCTGTTCTGACTTTATTTATATCAAATTTAAATTTTTCTGCGTAAATTGCATTAAAATTTGGATTGAAGTTTTGTTCGTATTCATCGAACGTTTCTACTTCTATAGTATTACTTAAATCTACCTTAAAATACGATTCTGACGGATTTAAAATAGTGCATAATGCTTCATTATTTTTTGCTCTAGTGAGACATTCTGGGATTTTTAGTTTCCCTATTTTTGTGTATGGGATAATTATATCACCATTAATAATATTTTCAATATTTAATTTAATAATTTGTTCAGTTCTTGGAGGTACTACTATACAATTCGTACTCTCACAATTTATTTTAAAATAGTTTAATTTTATCTGACTATTATCAGTAATTAAAATGTTATTTACTAAATTAATCGATGCTTTTAGTTTTTTGAGATTATCTAAACCTAGTAAGCAATCGAAATGATTGTGAAACTTAAATATACAATATTCTAAACCTAATCTATTTTATTGTTTAAAAATTTTCGAGCAGGGAATTACTGTACAATAATTTTGTTGGCTTGTGCCAAGAGCGGAAGATACTTTAAATGGTTTTTGTATAATCGACTTTGAAAAATATTTTTTTGCAATATCCGGAGTTACAAAAGATTTTGTACTGCCAGTATCTATTAGAACTCTTAAGTTTTGTTCTGGAAATATAATGTACGGTAATTCACTCTCAGAGTTAGTAAAATTAAAAAGCTCTACGTTTCTTAATTTTTCCGAGGCTGGTTCCTCTAAAAAATCAGTTTTATTTCCATTAAGCGATTCAGTATCATCAATATTATGCAATTCTTCAGAAATAAAATTTTGTCTTTGACTATTAAAATGTCTATTTTGTGTATTATGTGGAGAATATGTATTTGCCGTAGTTATGCTCATTGGAGTAGTTTTTTGGAAGTTTTGATTTCGGTTAGGCCGAAAGACGTTTGTGTTTTTATTTTGGTAATTAGTTTCTCTACTAGTACTAGGCTGATTATTTACGTTAAAATTTCTATTAAATTGCTGTTGAGGTTGGTTATTATTATCGTTAAAATTTTTGTTAAAAATTGATTTCTGATTTTGTTGAAAGTTTTGGAACCTTTGTGTTCCTTGTCTAAATTGAAAATTTTCATTGGTTTGAACTGAATTATTTTTTTGTGATTTAGGATTAATAAATGTTTTTTGGTTATTGCTATTTAAATAAATTTGAAAATCATTTGTTAGAACATTCAAAGCCATATTCATGTCACTAGGGTTTTTTGTTCGTATTTAAGTGCCTAGTGGTTCTTTTAAACCCCGTAATAATACCCTTAATGCTAAATTATTAAAATAGTTACCTAATATAGTTTGCTCATTTAAATTTGAACGAGTTAATAGTAATGAGGTTTGCAAATTTAAAAGATGCTGTATTCGGTTATAAAAATCGAATGGTGATTCATTACCTTGTTTTAATTCTGACATTTCCAAACTTAAAGTATAAATATCCCTTTTATCTGCATAAGTGTTTAATAAAGCATCCTTTAGATTTTGCCAATTTTTTATACAGCATGATGAAATGTTTATTGCGGCTTTACCCTTAATTTTAGATAAAATACTTGACATTAAGTATTCGTTTTGAAAATCTCCTACATCTACGGTATTATAGAATTTACTAACTAATTTTTCTGAAATTTCAATAAATCTAGGTAATAATGCATTTTCTCCGTGGAATTCTGGAATCTTGTCCAGATATTCCTTTTTTAATTGTGGTACTGCGGTAATTGTAGTCATTTTGTATGTTTAATTAAAATTATTTATTTTACTTAAATTATTGTTGTGCGAGTACGCCCCTGGCGCTATGACCCAGACGCGAAGGAAACAGATGATGCGAGAGTCTTCGAGAATATACGGCGCCCGATGAGCGAAGCGGAATGATCGAGAATAGACTGGAGTATGCTGGAACAATACTTACCTATATAAAGGGACCGATTTGAATATTTGAAGTTAGTTAGTTAGTAGTATGTTGTTAGATAAATGCGATTAGAAATATTGTCTTATATAAATTAAAGTATTGTAAATAAATTGTGTTATATAAATTAAACAGTGTTAGTGATTTAAATAGTATAAAAATAAATTAAAAAGACTAGTAAAAATAAATAAACGTTACATTATTTAGTGAGTCAAGTTCTAAATCAGAATCAGAAGTTTCAGAGCTCTCTGAATTAAATGAATTACGTTTATCTCTATATGACATAAGGTACTTACATCAAAATTAGGACTGCTCCCTTCATTCGGTCAGCTGGTAGATTTGGAATTTGCAATATTCACTTGGAATTCCTCTTCTTCACAGGCCAAATGTCTTCTAGTCGAGTTACTCAGTTCACTCAAATAAGAGTCCAAAATTTTCACAATTTAGGTATGTTAACAAATCGTTGATACGAACCGGTAGTTATTTTCGCTAAGGCCCGTTTAACTTATCTACTGACTGCGCCAATTAACTTATTACATATGGTAATATCTTTTTAAAAACGTTTATTTAATTAAAGAACAACTTTATTGATTTGAATTAGAAACAAGACTGAATAATAAACATTAAAAATATAAAAAGTAAAAATAACAATGTCAGCAAAAGATTAAAGTACAATGAAATAAAATAGATGACTAAACAGTTTATTTATTCTACACTAAGAAGTTATAGCTATGTAACATATATTGATAATTCCTTTATAAGAACATTTAATTTTGGTATTAAACAAAAAATGCTTGAATAAATTAGCATAAAAACCAAAAATCAATAATTTGGTAAATGTAAAAACAAAAATTTATAAATAGGAACCTTATACTACTTAGGTATGAATTCGAAATATAAAATAAAAATTAACAGTTAGAGATTTAATGTGTCGGTATTAAAGTTTCAGGAAATTAGATGTAAAAAGCTAAATATCATATCTGTCAAACTTAAAATTTAAACATTTATAAAAACGTATATATTACCAATTTTTAGCTAAAATTTATCTAAAAAATTTGTAAACGATATGAAAAGATGTTTAGGAAATTATATATTGGTTTTTGTGCACAAGGGGAAAATTATTCAAAAACATTAAATTGAAATAAAAATTTCGATTGTAAATTTTAAGATTTTATGTAAAAACTCAGATAAAGTTTATTATTAATCAAAAGAGACATTTATACAGGTAACTAGGTATAAACCTATATGAGGAATGAAAAATTTAGATTGTCTCTTAGTCAAATACAGCTTGTCGACAAGTTGACATCTTTTAGTAACGTTAATATTTAATTTTGTTTTAAAAAGTCTTTGAAAAAGTATAAATTTTCATTAAAAAGCTGGTGTGTATAGTGAGTGTAATTGAATCCAGTATCCAGAATCCAATAATCGACAATTGTTATGTAGTTCTAATATTGAGACATCGTGCAACATCAGTGAACTTCCGATTCGAACCGTAGTTTAGTTCAAATAATTACCATCAGCATTTTGCAGTCACAAAATTCAGCAGTATCATCGTTTGACGTCACAGAAATTTTTGGTATATGAACAATTTAAAATTTCATAGTGCACTTTAAATTGAATTGAACTTTAATTTTTACAAAACAAATGTTTATATTGTTTTATAATTATATGTATTTATTGTACCTTTGTTATAAGGAACTGTAAAGTTGATTTATGTTTTGACATATCTTTATAAGACTCTTCAAACCACGTGACAATTCAATATGGCGACATAGGGCAAACAATAACAGCAACACATGTTCTATGCTGACAACGATTATTAAAGTTCACCTAACCTATATTTATCTATGGTTTTGGTTTTAGACTTTGGGTGTGATGGAGTGATTATTGTAGATTGTGTTTATCATGAAGAATTGAAAATGAATATGCACTATTTTAATAAACTAAAGTTGGAATACCCATATAATAATATATAGAAATGTTTGTTGTCACACTTTTTAAATTTTAAAAAAAGATTTATTATTAAAATTACACTATAACAACTAACTTTTGACTTTTATAAAAATAATGTCTTTTTTGAATAAAGTACGCCTTCGATCATAATGGGTTCCGCAGTTAGCAGGATGCTGGTTGATTGAATCCATTGATCTCCAATTTTAATAGGGTAAACTACCCCTATTATTATGACTTGGGAAGTCTCTTGAGCAAAGTTTTCAGTAACGATACATTTTGTACAATTTTTAACATTGGGAATTAAACATTTGGATGATATATGGTTTGTGCAAATAATATTTTCTTCTCGACCATAACAGTTTTCGTACCAACTGTTGTTGGCGTAAAACTGGGCAGGTGGCAACATCATGATAACCATCAAAGTCAGCTGATAATTTATTTATTGAAGCTAAAAGAACTAAATTATTGCTATTTAATTTTGTTAATAATTGATCAAATCTGGTATTTAAAGATTGCCCAAACGAGATTTGATTATTAAATTTTTTTATAATTTCATTTGCTCAATTGCTGTTATATGTGTTTTTAATAAATTTAAATCAGAATCATCAGGATTTCCTGTAATGTATTTTATAGCAGTACCTAGAAAATTAAAAAGCGCCTTCTTTTTTTTTCGCGTTATCTTATGAAGGTCGTCAATAGCTTGCTCGCGTAAGTGATTGTATTGAGTATGTAGGGATGAGAGGGGTCCATTTTTTAAAGAAATTTTAAAGAAATTTATGGAATTAGTGTTTAAAGTTTCGGCTAGTAAATCTAAATTTATGTGTAAAATATGTCGATGATAATGGGAGATTTCCCAATTCCTCGGCATAATAACCATTATTCGGAATTTCCTGGAACTTGAGAAGATGTCCCAGGGATAGGGTTATCCGTAAATAAGTTTTGTCAGTCTTTGCGTCAGTCAGTTTTCGAATTCTTTTTACAAATTTTAAATGAGTGCTAGTTTCGCCAACAATTTTTGTTTTTACTTGTGATTTAGGGTGCATAACTGAATAGGGTTCTTGAAGTTTGGGACGATGTTTTTTCTTGGAAACATTTAAAACTTTTTCCCTTTTCTCTTTTTGTTTATTATATAAGTCTTTTATAAAAGGTTGTAACTCATCTTTATGTCTCTGATTATAGGTTTCGTATAACGGAAGATCAAAATCGAAGTGTATTTCTTCGGCATATGGGCCGTATAAAATTGAAAATGGGGAATAATTTGTCGCAGAATTAATAGATTGATTGTAAATAAGTACAGCGTGAGTGAAAATGTCGTCAATTGAATCATTTGGATTTTGTTCTTTTAAAGTTCTAATTTTTTCAGAAAGAGTTGATTGAAACTTTTCAAATGGAGAATTGGACGAAGAATTGTTTACTGTAAAATGAATTTCAATTTTATGCAGATTTAAAAATTCTTTAATTACGAAAGAATTAAATTCGGTACCACTGTCAGATACAATTTTCTTGGGATAATTGTGATAAGAAAAATAGTGTCGCAATTTACTTAAAATTGAGATTGAAGTTTTGTCCGGTATTTTATAACATTGTCCATATTTAGAAAATGAATCTAAAAAAGTTAAATATAAATTTTTATTACAATGTAATAAATCTATATGTAAAATATCAAAAGGTTTTTGTCCAAAAAGCGGTCCTAACTGTGGAAGTTTATAAGGATGTCTTTCATACTTATTTTTTAAACAAATTTCACACTTAATAATAAAATTGGAAATAATTGTTTGCATAGATGGCCAGTAAAATTTATGTCTTAAATGTTTCTACTATTCCGTTATGATTGTCAATATGATATTTTTTAATATATTCTATTTGTTTCTGTTCGTCCTCAATGTCTTGTAATAATTCAGTACAAAAAAATGGCTTTAACAGTTGACTCTAAATTTTCTCTAAAATAATTACAAATATATGGTCTAAATTCTTGATCAATTTTTATTGCAAACTTTTGATTTGGTCGTAATATTTCTTTAAAAACATTTGTTATTTCAGATTGCCAGTTATGGGTTAAATTAACAATATACCTATGCTTATTAAATATTTTCTTATACTCTAACTTATGATTATCTGAATCTGTAATAAAAATGATTTGATTTGTGGATAAATTAATTGATTCTTCAGAAATAAAAAATTCCTGTAATGGTATTTTCTGTAGACGTATGTTGAGTATTGTCAAGTGATTGATTTTGATCGAATTGTTCTAAAAATTCGTCAGCATCAAAAATACTATCAACGTCAGGGGGTTCAGCGCAATTTGAAACATCTGTTAGTGCATTTATCTGCACTCTGGAAAGAGCATCAGCTACGTGGTTTTCTTTACCTAACTTATATTTTACTTCAAAATTATAGTCATCTAATTTAAGTCTCCAGCGTGCCAATCAGGACGTAGGATCTTTTATTCTATAAATCCAAACAAGGGGGTTATGGTCTGTTTCAATAAGGAATTTTTGGACGTATGAATAAGGACGAAAATGTTTACAAGAATCTACAATCGCTAATAGTTCCTTTTCGATTGTGGAATAGTTTTGTTCGGCAAAATTTAATGTTCTAGAATAAAAAGCAATTGGACGATTTTCCTGTGAAAGTACAGAGCCGATAGCTATATTCGAAGCATCTTTAGTTAAAACGAAAGACTTTGAAAAATCAGGATATTGCAAGACGGGTGCATTACTTAATAAATTTTTACATTTTACGAAACATTCTAAATAACTCGGATTAGTAGGGTCGATTATTGCTCCTTTTCGGGTGCATCTAAAAAATAGGGATGTGATTTTAGCGAAATTTGGAATAAATCTACGATAGTATCCTATAAGTCCTAAAAATTATTTTATCTCCTTTAAAGATTTTGGCAATGGGAAATTTCGAATAGCTTCAATTTTGGCCGGATTCGGTTTGATTCCTTCAGTGGTCACCAAGTGGCCAAGAAAAGCGACTTCTTTTTTTAGAAACTCTGATTTGTCTAGTTGAATTTTAAGATTATTTTTCCTGAAAACGTCAAAAATAGCGGCAATATGAATAAGGTGTCCATGAAGAGATTTAGAAAAAAATAATTACATCATCCATGTATACAAAACAAGATTTATATAAAAAAGGTCTTAAAATGTTATCCATTAAACGCTCGAATGTGGCTGGGCTATTTTTAAGTCCCATAGGAAGTTTTACGTATTCAAAATGGCCTTGTGGTACAGAAAAAGCTGTTTTCTCAATAGAATTCGGATAAAGTTCAATTTGATGAAATCCTTGGGCTAAATCTAGAGTTGTGAAATAGGTAGCTTTACCTAAATTATTTAAATTATCCGGAATCGGATATTTGTCATCTATAGTATTATCATTTAATTTTCGGTAATCAATTACCATTCGGAATTTTTTCTGACCAGAAGCATCGGCCTTTTTGGAAACAATCCACACTGGGGCGGAATATGGAGACATAGATGGCCTAATAATATTATTATCTAATAGTTTATTTACCTGTTTAGCAATTTCTTCTTGCATTGCTTTAGGGTGTCTATAACTTCTAACATAAATTGGATTTTCATCACGTGTTTTAATTTCATGTTTAATAGCAAAAGTAGAGGTCAAATTTGCTTTTTTTTTCATCATAAAATATGTCTTTATATTTTTTACATAGCGAAATAATTTTATCTTTTTCTTCAACATTTAAATGATCTGTTCGAATCAGCGAAACTGTAATGTAATATTATTTATAAACCCGTGCTTTACCGTGTGAATAGACTCTGGTATTTTTATATTATTAATTACTGTTTCAGGGAATAAAATTTCACCTTTCTTTATGCTTACAGGAATTTTATTATACATAGTTTCGAAAGGAATTGTTATATTAAGATTTCTTAAGGTCAATGTCTTAGTCGAGTAATCTAAAATTGCGTTAAATCGTTCTAAGTCAGAACTACCAAGTGAAATGTCGAAATCTTCACTCCATTCAGCAATTCGAGCATCAAAAAATTCATTTATGTTATATTCTTTAAATAAGGGTGTGTTTATATTCAAATTATATTTATGAGTTAATTTCATGGAAGTTAATATGAAAGGTTTATGATAAATATGAGATTTGTCAAAATAATTTGCGGCACTGGGAGAAATTACGGTATTTGAACCACCTGAATCGATTAAAACTTTTAACTCAGAATTGGGCATAACAAAATAGGGTAATTGAGGGTAATCTCGAATATTATTAATATTTATAAAGGGGGTTCTTCAGGAAGGTTCTCGTGAAAATCCTGAAAATTCTCTTCGTTCAGATTTTCAGCGTCTTTGTCATTTAAATAATTTATATTAAAATAATGTGTTCGTCTAGTAGAAACACTCATGGGTTGAGTTTGTGTACGAATTGTCTATACACCGTTCATAGGAGTAGAATTATGTTGTTGAAAATTTGGTCTATTTTCAGTATGAGGGGCTCTATTGAAATTAGGAGCGTTATTACGATGATTTGTAGGTTGAAAAACGTTTCTATTTTGAAAATTATTTCTATTAAAATTATAATTTGGTTGCGGTTGATTACGAGGGGACCATGAAGAATTTATTGGTTGTGAAATGTTTCGTGGACGATTATCCTGAGGATTAAAATTTCGTGGTTGATTATTATTAGATTGTGTCGAAAATTTATTTGATGGATTTCTATGATTATTTTGAGAAAAATTGTTTGAATTTTGTCTAGATGATGAAGCTAATCGGTTTTGTTGGGATTTTAAGAATTGCATGTATTGCTGTTGACTTTTGTGATTGTCATAGCTTATACACTTTTGAAGGGCTTCTACAAGAGAAGTAACTTGAAAATGTGACAAATATTCACAATAGGGTTCATTTATACCGGAACAAAAAGTTTTTAGTGGCATTTATTGACAATAAAGGTTTGTTAAGGGTGGGGGGTAGATTAGAATTATCAGATTTTAACTTTAACAAGAAACACCCTATGATTTTAAGTGCAAAGCATCCCTTGTCAGAAATTTTTGGCAGATACGAACATATTCGATTAATGCACGCAGGTCCTCAAATAGTTTATGGGTTCATTGCGCGAAAAATACTGGATAATTCAAGGTCGAAATTTAATTAGGAAAATAACTCGTAATTGTGTGATATGTGCCAAGGTCAAACCTGTAAATATGGAAGTAGTAATGGGAAATTTAGAACGTATATGTCCTCAACCACCTTTTAATACGACGGGGGTGAACTACATGGGACCTTTTAATTTCAAAACTGCGCAGGGTCGGGGTATTAAATGTTATAAGGGCTATGTGTGTTTATTTATATGTTTTGTCACACATGCAATACATTTAGAGATTGTCACTAACCTATTAACAGACGGTTTTATAGCGGCATTTAGAAGATTCGTATCTAGAAGAGAAAAACCAAATGTAGTCTACTCAGATAACGGTAAAAACTTTGTAGGTGCTTCCTCTGAATTAAGAGAATTGGGAAAATATTTAAGGTCTCATAATTTAGATTTGTCGCGCATAGCAAATAATGATAATGTTAAATGGGTATTCATCCCATCATACTCACCACATTTTGGTGGATTGTGGGAGGCAAGGGTTAAAACCACTAAATATTACTTAAAGAGGTCGGTTGGTAATACTATTTTAACTTACGAGGATTTTTCTACAGTGTTGTGTCAGGTAGAAGCTATCGTAAATTCACGCCCTCTTACACCTTTATCCTCAAACCCTTCCGATTTAGACGTGTTAACTCCTGCACACTTTCTAATCGGCAAAAGATTAACGTCTCTTCCGAGTCCATCCGTAATAGATGTACCAGATAATAAGTTGTCCAGATATCAGAAAATACAAAGGATTCAGCAGCAGTTTTGGCGCCAGTGGTCAACAACATGTATATATATATATATATATGAACTACAAGCCAGAACCAAGTGGAAACATCATCAAGATCAACTCAAGGATGGTATGTTGGTCGTTGTTAAAGAAGATAATGTTCCACCTCTATGTTGGCGTATGGCCAGAGTCATTAAGATACATCCAGGACAAGACGGAATATCTAGAGTGGCCACCTTAAAAACTATCAATGGTGTAATTAAAAGGTCATTCTCTAAACTATGTCCGTTGCCTATAAAAATAGACTAATTTCGTGTAATTTCAAGTGTCGGGATTTTGAAGGGGTATGATCCTTCAAGGCGGGGGGTGTATGTTCAAGACAGTTTTACTTGTTGGCTGTAATAAACCTAATTTAAACCCGACTATGATGACTTTAGCCAGAAAGAGTATGTGTTATGTGCTAAATAAAAAAGAAGAAGAACTTGGCGATTTACAATCATATGTGAGAATGTCGTTCGAATCACTTTAAGAATATTATTGTGTTATACAGTCCATTAAAAATATAAATTGTGTTGTTTAAAGTTAATAAATCACGTCAGTAAATTTTACTACGTTTTATTATAAACACATTAATTACCTTTCCTTTCATCCTATAAACATGAAGATAAATTTAATGTTAGCATTAAAAAATAGAATAACCAAATTGTGTCATCCAACACTAAAAGATAAAAACCTCAAAATACTATATAATACCTTGTTGGAGAACAATTACCCCCAACAATTCCTAAAAAACTCATTTTCAACACTAGAACAGAAGTCATTACTGACGGAAGAGCTTTGGTTGATATTAATGAGCCTACTTCTAACATTAAATTTGGTTCCATCCCTTACCTAGGAAATTTATCCACATAAATACAAAAAATGTTCAAGGGTGAAAATATAAAGATTACTAACAGAAACATCTTAACCATCAACAAAATATATTCTAAACTGAAACAAAGAGAAGAACCACAGATGCTGAATAATTGCATTTATAGCATTCCTTGCATGAACTGTGAAAAAAAGTACTTAGGACAAACCTCCCGCAGTCTTCACCAACGCTTAACACAACATCAAAGTGATTGTAGAAATGAAAAAAGATCATGTGCATTAGCAGAGCATAATATTGATACAGGTCACATAATCAATTTTAGAGATGCTAAAGTTTTAGACATTGAACATAAATATAAAAAAAGGATAACATTATAGTCTTTTCATATTAACAGTAATCAACCCAATATGAATAAAAAATCTGACACAGATAATATTAGCCAAATTTATAGTTATCTTTTAACAATAAATAACGGTTCCTTGTCTAATGCTTTTAATGATACAACAATTGATGATTGGATACTTCCCTTTACAGTTAATTTAGTGCAATCACAATAAGGGAGGAGACAACTGGCAACTGTCACCTGACTGTTTCATCTACCTATAAATAATCTAATTCTTTGATTGCTGTTGTTGAAATTATATTAGTGATGTGGTCGCTGGTTTTTTACTTGTTTTTAACAATTTTTACAAACCTGACTTTTAAAAAATTTCTTACATGTTACTTTGTGCAAATTTTGAGTAATTAGGATACAGTTTGGTTAATAAATAATAGAGCAGTTTATTTGATGTTTTTTTTAACAATTGACATAAATTGGGCAAATAATGATATGTTTTCCATTTTGAAATTGATAAATAAATTTTTAAAAATTAATTTTAATGTGTAATTTTTAAATTATTGAATTTTTAACTTGAATGGAGGTAAAATTATACAACATGTCAAGTTATCTCTTGGTTTTGGAGGTACTAAAGTGGCTTTCTCCAAACCCAACAGATACTTCCTTTATAATAAATTCTAAAAATAACTAAAGAAAGGAGGAGACAAGTGGCAACTGTCACCTGACATTAAACTATTACATCGGTTTTTGTATATTTTCCATGTATTTGAATTTTTAATTTTTCGCGCTAAAGTTGTGTTGGCACTTAACTTTTGGTTGGCTCTTTTTTAAACTTTTTTACTTTGAATTTTTGTAAAAAACAAGTTCCATTACAAATTAAAACTTGTTAAGAGCAACATTTGTACACGTTGTCTGAAAAGAACACCATGTAAAACTTTATAATTTTTATAACTGCAATTATGATATTTTAAGAAGTATGTTTTTGAAATAATATGGCTTTAATTAAAATTCGCTAACTTTTAAGTACTCAGTTACTTATATGTAATTATTTTTGTAGCCTTACAAAAGAAATTAAACAATTTCGAAATATTGGTAAAGTTAAAAAGAGTTTCTCTTTCATATAAACCCACTACAGGCTGTTTCCCCGTGTCTTTTTTCAAATTATATATATATATATATATATATATATATATATAAATAAAATTACAGCGAGTACCAGCTAGGAAATAATAGTTTAAAATTTTTTTACGTATTTTAGTTTATTAACTGACTGGTACGAACCCATACGCATAATATTCCTACCTGTTTAATTAAAGGATACATACGTTTTTCATGTATCCGTAATGCGTAAATTTTCTTTATTACCGGGTCAAAACGGGTTTCAGATAACAAGAAGAAAACAAAATTAATACCAACTTGCTCTAATTAACCTTGCCAAAAACAAGGTACACGCCCAACTCGGTAATATAAATTAATGGGTGATTATGAAGGTTATGTTTGATTTATTGATACGTCACATATATGGGTTTGTAAATGAAAATTAGATGAACAAAAACGTATCATTAATAACCAACATTTAATGCATGATGGTCTTATATTTTTCAGATCTAATTGATCTTTACTGTATTTTACTGAAAATCAGTTTGTCGAAGGACAAAGTTATCTATTTGTTAATTCTATCAATTTTTATAAATTGTGTCTTCTCTTTATTCATTAGGAATTACTCCAGGTTTTTTGGCTTTTGCCATAAAATCTACAATTGTCAGGTCATTTTTGTTAACTATGGACTATACATTCTACACTTTGACTTTTTTAAATTACCTTATAATCCTTTCTGAGTAAAATAACTAAACATTTTGTTCAGAACAATAAACAACTAAAAGGTTGAATTAACTTTCACTATTCATTCATTAAACACTTTAAATGTAATGACAGCCGTTTCGCTATCGAAATAGCATCGTCAGATTGACATATTGAAGTTACATTTTGTTTGTTTGTAGCTAGGTACCTGATGTTTAGGTAGTATTAAGGTTAGACCAAGTATGGAAGTAATAAGACATAACAATATTAAAGCCTAGATGTTAATAGCCCTAAGGGATTATCATGGATGTAATTCCCTCTAAGATCAGTATAACTATGCAATGATATAGAAAAACCAGGAAAAATCATGCTGATCTTTACAACAACTTAATATATTTGTGTTTTACAATTATGTCTTATCTATGTATAAAATGTAAACTCAATCAAAGTAAGCAGTTTAATAGTGGAGAACTTCCAAGATTTATTTGTTCATTAACAACTTTAAATTGTGGATCTGCTAGATGTCTTTTTATTTCAAGTTCTTCAAGGAAATCTAAATTTTGTTTTTTATCACAAGTGTGTAGTATTTGGATGTCATTGGTGTGTAATAGTGAGGTTGGATGTTCTAGTAGGTGTTTTGCATAATTTGACTTATCTGGTTGTTTTAATCTATATGTTTTTAAGTGTTCATTAAATCTTACTTCAAAATTTCTTTGTGTTTGACCTATATATACAGCATTACATTCTGGACAATTAATTTTGTAAACACCAGATTTTTTTAATTTGGGTAATTTTGTTTTTACATTTAACAATTTTGTACCAAAATTATTGTGTGATTTGAATGAAATTATTGCAGATGTTGCCGAAGAAATTATTTTTGAAATTGTATTAGAAATATTTCCACATTATGTAATACTTTTATAACTTTTAATTTATTTAGTTTGTTTTGGAAATATTAGTTGTAGTGTCAATTTCTGTTCTTTCTTATTAATTAATTTATTTATTAAATGTATTGGATAGCCATTAGAAGTAGCTATTTGTTTTATGATACTAATTTCTTTATCAAACTTAATTTTGTCCATTGGAATTGAAAATGCTCTATGTATCATAGAATTATAAGCAGCTAATTTATGCGTTATAGGATGATTTGAATTATATGGTATGGTTACATCTGTTTGTGTAGGAATTATTTTTTATTTTTTAATGAATTATTAACTTTTTCAATTCTTAAATCTAGAAAATTAATTGAATTATTTTTTTCAACTTCTAAAGTAAAATTAATTTTAGGATGCAAGGTATTTATATAATTAAAAAATATATCTAGCTGTCGTTCGCTACCTACAAATCCTGCTAACACATCATCAACATATAGATATGTCCAGAGAAAGCAGAAAGGCATTGCTCTGTAAAAAATGTGGGAATAGGCAGGGGAGATGCTCTGTGAAATGGGAGAAAATGATTTGCAGACTGAGGGACGCAAAGAGGTTGGAAAAAATGTAAGGGCCCTTCTGGACCCCTTAGAGGGGAGAAACAAGGTAATAGTTAGAGAAAACCAGCATGGGTTTGTGAAGGGGAAGTCTTGTATTTCCACACTGGACAAAGTGATGAGCTTAATGGAAAATGCTAGGGAGGGTAGTTGGAGAAAAAAAACTGGCCCTACTTGTATTCTTTGACGTTGGGAATGCGTTCAATGGGGTCAGTAAAATGGCAGTAATGAGAGCTTCGGCTAGACTTAGTAGAGGATTATCTGACGGGGCGGGTTTTGGTGGACTCCAGACTAGAGGGCGGAGGTAAAGGACGGAGATGGGAGTGCCTCAGGGGTCGGTATTGGGACCAACGCTCTGGAAATGCGTGTTTGATGAGGTTTGTGGGATAAAATGTGAAGATGGATGCCAGATTACGGTTTACGCGGATGACGGGTGCCTGGTAGAAAGAAATAGAAAGAAAGGCGGAAAAAATTTGTAGAAAGATTGTGGATAAAATAGAGGAATGCGGATTGGAGGTGGCCGAAGAGAAGATGGTGGGATTACTGGTGAAGGGACGCAGCAAGGCAGGGGAGTTGGAGGTGATGGTGAGGGAGAGAAAATTCACATGGAGGAATAGGTGAAATACCTAGGTGTGTGGTTGGATAGCCAGCTATCGTTTAAAAACCACATGTCCAAGGCGGTAGAGAAGGCGAAAATTCGGGCGACATGGCTGGGGAGATTGATGTGTAACGTGATAGGACCGGGAGAATGGAAGAGAAGAGTTATTGGTAGAACGATTGAGCAGAGTATGCTATACGGAGCGGAAGTGTGGGGTGAAAGAGCGGGAGTACATGTTAGGGTTAAACCACTACTGAGGGTTCAGAGAGGAATGTTGCTGAGGGTGATGCAAGGTTACAGGACAGTGGGAGGGTTAGCAGCAGCGGTGCTGGCAAGATCCTACCCATTGGATATGGTGACTAGAGCCAAGAGACTACAGTGGAAGGGAGCGATGAAAGAGGAAGTTATGGATTGGATGGAGGAGGAAATGGAAGTAAGGTGGAAGGAGTATAAAGGTGCGCTTAAAAGGGTAATTGCAAGTAGGAGCGAATGGATGACTATGAAATTCGGCGAAGTGAACTACTTCTTGACACAGGTGCTGACTGGACATGGGGGTGAAGGTGTGAAGTAGAGGAAGAAGTGCTGATTCCGAGACGGGAATAACGGCGAGTTTTAAGGTGGTTTTAGTTGGTAGGCGGCATCCTAGCCATGACGAGTCCAACACTATTCGGGTCCTGAACCCGTTCGAACATGAGTTTTTCCATCTCGCCCAAAAAAAAATAGACCTACTTGTGTTGTGTTTTTACGTCAACTGATGAGGTCCCTTGGGTGTGGATTAAAACTCACTTGATGACTTAGTTTTTATTATTAATATTATTATTAATAAATTGATTGGTGACATTGACATTGGTTTTTTCCTTTCTTCAACTACCAAGTCACTTTTGAGAGATGGATGATTTACTTCGTTTACTATTTAATTGTTAAACATTAAAATAATATACGGGGTGTGTATTAATCATCACATACTGGATCGCTGTTTCTCGTGAAGAGTACTTTGCAAGCTTAATTCTGCTCGAAAGCACTTGGCTTGGAAAATAGTAGATTAGAGGCGTATATTAATATATAATGAATTAATATTCTGTCTTACCGGTTCAGCTAGACGTGTAAGAGTATGCCGACGACCAGGCGAGAAATAAGCATATATTGCTGGGCGACATCCATTAAGTGATGGATCGGTTATGGCATGGAAAGGCAAAAAATTTGTTGCTCGCACGGAGCTAGTCTTTAGAAAAAAGTAGGCGTTACCTTCACATACATACGTGACAGAAGTTGTAGAACCCCATATTTTACCGTTCATTCCTTTTCTTATAGACAACACAATATTTTAGCATGACAATGAAAGGCCCTACACTCCTTGCGCAGTTATCTTGAGGTTTAAATCACTTACTTTGTTTGGCATGTAGTTCGGTTTTAAATAAAAGGAAACGAAATAATGTATAGATTGGAGAAATCAGCTTCAAATACGGGAAAAGATTTTCCCGTATACAGACCTTGTAACTAAGGCAAAACTAAAGCTAAGATTGTCTTGGCACTAGGAACAAAAAAATTCGTCACCTGTCGTAATTTTCAAATGTTTTATCCAAGAATTTTTAGTTGTCATTAGTGTCATGTGTTATCCATAAATAGAGAGAAATAGTATATTAAGTATGGAGAATGGTAAGAGTTTTATACCGATCGAAGACAATTGTTTGGAGGGGGAGCGGAGCGACGACTCCCATTATTGTCTGAAATCGGTTACCCTTAACGTTCGACATGCTTATAACGCTTTTTGCATGATTGATACCATTATAAATTATAAAATTAAACATCTCAAAATATACCTAAAAACCTTGTTGATTACATAAACTCTAGTGTTTAGAGGAACAAGTATTAGCAGATCTCTTCTTCTAAATCATTTGATCCTTTGGATCTCGGATATTGAGTTAGTTGTTTACATTTCCCCCAAACAAGATTAAGAAAAACCACATTTTCCTTCTCTGCCCTTCACTGTAAATGTAAATATTAAAAAATGATTGAAAACAAGCAAAAAATGAGTTCACTTATATTAACAATTGGTACTGTACTCAATATTAAACAATTTGAAAACTGACATAGCGATTTAAATAATGCCTTTTAAAAATATATTTTGCACAAGATTTTATCAAGGATTTAGATAAATCAGATACAGAAAACAGAGAAGATACCGAAGATAATTATTTCACAACTATCAGATATTCAATTAACAACATTTGATGAAAAAATCTCCCAGTTGAAATTTTTGTTGAAGTACGGTATCCGCCAAAATAAACAGTACCGAAACAGAGAGTGCTGTGGAGTTTTTTATGTAATATGGATTTGTCATATTTGACTTAATTGTCATTAGTTGATATATTAATAGTACGCTGCAGTTAAATTTGATTTAAAAATGGTTCTAAAAACGGAAGAAAAAGTGTTTTTGGTAGAACATTATTTTCGTTCATACGGAAAAGGTCGTAATGATGGTCCAAGCTAAGAACAGGTGTCAATAAAATATCAACAAAAATTTAATAAAGTAGCTCTTAGTAAAAGTGTGATGTTAGCTGTTTCGTCGTACTGGTAGTGTATTGTGTCAACGTAAAGGTTATTCAGGTCGTCGAAAAGCAGTATGCACTAACGAAAATGAAGAACGTGTTTTTAACCAAGTTGTGAAATCACCTCAAAGAAGTCTTGTAAGAACTGCATGTAAACTCAACATTAGTAAAACGTCTTTACGTCGCATGTTCAAATCAATTGGCGGTTATCCATACCGTATTCAAGTTAACAACGACTAAATGCTGCGGACAAACGTGCTAGAGAAATTTACTGTGGTCGCATGTTGAGTTTAATTTACGAAGATCCCGAATTTTTGAAAAACATATGGTTTTCAGACGAGAGTCACGTTCATCATTAATCGACAAACAACCAGATTCCTTGGATTTGAACGTCCTGATGTCATTGTAGAGAAACTACTCCACAGTCTTCGAGTTACCGTTTGGTCCGCGGTATCTGGTAATGGAATGATTGGTCCTTATTTGGTTGAAGATGATAATCAAAATCCACTTACTGTCAACCAAGAACGTTATAGAGAGAAAATTATTATACCTTTTTATACCTTTATAATTTTCGGCAGTTCCATCAACTACTTTTTATAAATATGTTTATTGACTTACAAAATCGATATGAAGCTTGTTTGCTTCGAAATGTTGAACATTTTGAACACTTACATTACAGAACTCGCCCACTTTAGTCTCTGTGCTTTGATTTATCTTACCAAATCTTTTATATATTTTCATCTTTTATGCTCTTGGAAACCTTTCTCATGTCATCAAATTATGCAGTGCGAACAGACATTGGCTTACTTGAAGCGTTCCACTTCTTCGAAATTGAAGGTGCCGACTGTGATATTTTGGCCTATTATTTGTCGCATTTTTTTTTGTTCCGGCTGAGATGGGAAACTCATGTTTGATGAATCCTTATCTAAAACCCAAAAGTGTTGGACTCACCAAGGAGAGAATGCCTACCAATCAAACCCACCTCAAATAACTCGCCGTTGCCGCCTCCTCGTAATCAATACCCTAGCATACTTCAAGAAGGGCGGCGGTCCTTCATCAAAAATATTCCCTTCCCCCAACTATAGGGGAAAGTAGGGACACTTAATCCCAAGGAAGAGTTGATTCCCCCTTTAAATTTCGCGCCCAAATAATGTTTATTGAGTTTCGTTGTTAGCACTGGTTGCATGTCATGTACTCTTAGTCAACAAGCTTCACTGAAAGATATAGATATTGCTTGCTGTGATTTTATGACGGTTTCCTGCTTTCGGAGTATCCCGCTTAAACTATGGTTTACCTTTGAAAAAATTTAGACAACTTGCCCATGAGTTCACTACGGCAAATGCTAAAAAGATACCTGTAATTTGGGAATCAAGAAAAGTAGCAGGCAGAGATTGGTCAAAAGGTTTTATGGAAAGACACAGCCGACTGTCTCTTAGAACTCCTGAGCCGCTAGTCTAGTCCGTAGTTCTGCTTTCAATAAATTTACAGTGAACACCTTTTTTGAAAAAATGCGAGCTAAACTTGAAAAGTATAAATTTATCAACTCTCCCAACGAGAAGGATCAAGTCTCCCTGAGTGAGGGACACTTAATACCTTTTGCAGAATTATTTTTAAAAAAATGTACTTGATATATAAATATATTTTTACAATCAAGAAATAATTTCTATAAATTGCTGTCCTTCTTTAACACTTTGTGCTTTGTGCCAAATACATGTGTTTCCACACATGTATTTGGTTTTTCCTTAATTTCCTTTTAATCTTACTCTTCTCCCGGTTCCTTCAACTTTGTTAAAAGTGTCCTTTGTGGAGATTGTAGATCTGCGTATGCCAACAGCAGCTTAGTTCTTTGTGCTGTGAGTAGTAACTTCTGATCATCTCCTTGACTGTTTTTAAGATACATCTTTTAAAAACAAAGTAAAAACTATAAAATCGTACGATTGGTTCAGAGACAGACCAAAGAAAACACGAAATACAAAGTTGCTCCAACAGACTGCTTAGGATGTTATTATTTCCAATGCACTTTTCTTAACATATTTGCAAAAAGGTGAAAAATATAAATTGTAAATCTACTAACAAAACTGTATGCACAAAGAACAAAAAAAAAAGCAAAAAGCCAAAAAAAAATTTGGTTTGTAAAAAATGAAAATCTATAATAAAAAAAAACTCAAGCACAGCAATTATTACGAACAATATAAAAGAAAATGTTTAGGTGAGTTTTTGATATCTTGCATATCTAACAATAATGTAAATAAAAAAGTCCAGCTAATTCAACCCTATCAAAACCATTAACCCAACAAAAAAAATTAAATTTGATCCTTAGATTGTAAAATTATTCAGTTTAATTTGTTTAATAAACTTTAAAGAGCAAATACTTTGTTTTTGGAAGCAATCAGTTAGTACAGTACGACATAATCGTAATATATAAAATAAATTTAAAATAAATAAACAGATTTTGCAAAGAGATAAACTAAAGTCCAGACTAACCAGGTTTGTAAATTAAAACTACAATATATTAAAAATATTGAAATTTTGTTTTTAATGACATTTTTTTACATTTATTTCCTAAATTCTAATCCACAGATCCATTTTAGCCTCTACCACAAGTAACGCCCATGTGTAATTCCAGAATGTCCAATAACACCGTACGAGCTTACGACAGCTGGGGCCGCAGCGTAGGTTTCGACGATAGGAGCAGCTTGGTAATAGGAAGCAGCTTGATAAACGGGAGCAGCATGAACAACTGGACTTACCAAAGCGTGATCGTGGACAATAGAAGTAGATTGTTCACTGATTGATGTTGGGACTGATCCAACAACAGCTGCACTGTGAACTAACGGTGTCAATAGACCGGGTTTTGCTGTAGCAGCGGCCAAAACGGCAAACAACACCACCAGTTTAAACATTTTCGTAGAAATAGGTCTGTGTTGTACTGTAGACTTACAAAGACTATGATTAATTATAGTGATTGTGCTCCTTTTATTCGAAATAAATTACCTTACGTTGGTGGTGGTAAGTGCGAAATACGACCTTGTTTCTGAGATTTGTATACAGATAATTATTAAATTTTGCGCTACTTCCACTTTTTTTATATCATTGAATATATTATAAAGATACAGTTAATTAACTAAAATTAAAGACAGTATCTTGGATAATACCATAGTAATCATTTTGTTTTTTTATTAATATAAAAGTAAAAAGAACGTCTTAAACTAAATTTTTACAAATGTCTGTTTACGTTAACACAATTTTTGTTAAACATCAATAAAATTCAGATTAATAATCAATTTATAAATTTTTCTGGTAATTAAAATTTCAATTTTATTTTTAAATCATTAATAATTGTTAGAGGTAGTAAACAAAACAGTTTGGATGTAACCAAAACTTCTCAAATGCTGGTGGTATTTTAATTATAAACCAATTAGATAGGATATTACAAATTTTACAATCCTTCAAATTAAATTTTATAATGCTGAATATAATTTTTGGATGCTTTATTTAAAAAAGATTAATTCTTATGCAAAATTTCTTACTCTGGTTACAATTAGAGCCGTTTATTAATACTTGATTTATTGACATATTGAAGTTAAATTTTGTTTTCAGAAATAGCTATCTGCTGTTGATCAAAGAGTAGAATATACCAGGTGCTGACGTTTACAATAACTTAATATATTTGTGGCAAATTTATGTCAAGATATAAAAGAAAACAGTTTAATAGTGGAGAAGTTTAACGATTTATTTGCAAATTAACAACTTTTAAATGCTGATCCGCTAGATATGTTTTAAATTCTCCAAAAAGAATTTTGATTTAGTTTTTTATCACAAATGTGTATTATTTAAAATTCTTTGTTATAGGAAAGCGAGTCTTTGTGTTCAGTTGTTGCAAGTTATATGCTCTTAAAAATATCCTTGTAAGTACCTATCCGATGTAGGATAACCTTATAAGTATAGGGAAAAAGAAGTTTTGAGTTAAAGGAAAAGGTAGGAGTATAAGCATTTTCTTTTTTCGTATTCATAATAATTGGAATAATCGCAGGCGCATTGCAGATTGGTTTTGTTGATGGATCTACTTAGCATAGAGGGGGTGAAGCTTATATTAGCAGAGAAGACACTGAATCAGGCATTAAGCCACAATCGAGTAGTGTCCAGACTGTCGAATATCTTCTGGCAACAAGAAAATATTTAGCAACAGAAAAGTAAGAAACAAATGAGATGAAAACACTCACAACCAAAGAGCTTCAACGGGTAGTTCTTCTACAACAGTTTCGAACAACTAGAGTTCAAGAAATACTACGAAAAAAGTTGAAGAGGATGAAGCGGAGGAATCAACAGCAAATATTGTTAACGAAGGGGGGCAACATACATGTACAGTCGGCTTTAGAATAGCATATACATGTTAAATGTGAATTTCCTTTACCTACCGAAGTCATAAAAACACCCTGCTTAGGAGTGGTGATTTTTAAAACGCCTACAATTAGGTATAATACACAGGAAATTTGTCAATAGAATACCCTCTCTATTTAACATTAAAGATGTGGGCATGGATAACTGTTTGACTGATTTCAAATTTATTATTATTTAAACCGTGATTGGTTATACATAAAAATAGGCGATCCTTAAATTGTATTCAGTGCCAAGCCATTTGAGTTTGAAAATGTATATGCTATTCTGAAGCCGATAGTACCTAAAAATTCACTAGATTTTTCCATAAAACGTTATTATATTAACAAATGATTATATTTTGTATAATTTTCTTCTAAGACTAGAGGAATGTAATAAATTGTTAAAAAAACCATTATACAAGGATGATAAAACAGATAGAGCCCAAGAGGCTAAGGTGGAATCCGTGAACGGACAACTCCTGTAAAATGTTTCTGTGTTTTTTTTACCTGCACTTCTGTGATTAATTTACAATCATGCTAGCATCACTTGCATAGCGCTGCTTTCTTTTTTTTTTCAATACTCATATTATAGAAACATAAAAGGAGAGAAAAAAAATATAAAAATAAAGCTTTTTGATCATGTGGTATAAAAAATAATGGGGAGTTTTGATAACCTAACCATAAATCTTACGTTATACCAACAATTATTTTTGGATAGATATTTGTAAAGGTAGATATAAATATTTTACAATTATTCTTATATATAATTGATTTCTTTTTAATTTGTGTTGCTCTTTTCGGTATAAACGTTTTTTAGACAAGATAATAACACGTGAATGATTTTTTTTTGTAAATACAAACGGTATTTTTGGGCGTGTTGACGTGTTCAGATTAAAAAAATGTAAAACTAGTTCGACGAAGTGAGTTGTGAAGGACCATTGAGATTTATTTATGACAACCAATGGATTTAAACTTAATGTATCTTTTAATGTCGGTTTCAATTGCTTAAAGAATAGTTGACTGAAATAACAATGCCAAGTTGAAGGTTGAGGTCAGAAACGAGAGTGAAAGGAGTGTCAAAATGTTGTTAACCCGCCCACAATCAGTCAAATTCATTTTTTTCCTTTATTTAAATATCACCATAATATAACAGTTAGTTTTAAAGTTTAAATATAGAACCATTTTTTAAATTTTAGCAACTATGGATTATATTATTTTTTTCTTTTAACTAATTTCGTAATAAATAAAAACAAAGTACCATTAATGTAAAAAACATGCATGTCGTGACAATATCAAAATTATCAAAGCAACGAAAAAGGTTTTTAACTACATTTAAAATAGATTAATTGTTTAGAATCGTGACCTTTTGCTAACCTCAATACTATCTCAATGACATTTAGGGTTTTATGCAATATTAAAACTAACTAAAAATTACATTTTTTTTAAATGCACAACATTTTTGGTTGTTATGAATCTTGACCTGCATTTTGGTTTGTTTTTATTGAAATATTTCTTATGTCACGCATTATTAAATATCCATGTACCTTCTAGTCGGGCGGTGTTGACTGTCTTTGTTCATTGTTGCACTCCTTGAACTACTGCTTCCTGCTTTTACATGTATGTTAGCTTCGGTTATGAATTGGTGGGCAAATTCATCTATCGTGTGTCTACTTCCACGTTAGCACCGCTGGTAATGGGAATATCAGGATCATTTTTGATGCTGTTACTCTTTGACTGAATGACATCCCAGCGGTTATGGCTTAATCCTAAGGTTTGTGTATTCGTGCCAAGGGGATGAATTACAGTGAGCCTATCATCTGTCACTAACGGAACCTTCGATATACCGGGCGCCCTCTTGTCGTAAGCTTGCCTTATCACAGTAATGTAGGGCTCTGGCTTGATGGACATCTTTTCACTAGCTACTCTTGGTTAGGTTAGGTTACTTTTGGTTAGGTTGGATTTTTAATGGAAAACGTAACTCTAAAAAAACAAAATGAATCTACTGAACCTACAGAGGAGATGGAAGTCGATCTATCGGTTGCAACCGACCTCCCTGTTACTTCGGATCAGGGACGGGAGCTCCTTAGCTCTTCAACTCCTAAAAACAAACCTGGGAGACTAGGTTGGGCAGCTAGGAAGCGACTTAAATTGAGATATCTTACCAATTCGCCGTGAACCAAGTTCTAGAGCAGCGGAAGCAGGACCAGTCACAAAAAGTGAACCATATTCCCTCTGACGCTGGCTCTAGCAAGCGCTTACGCTTTAGTGATAGATCACCCGAACAAGGGGCAAAAAAGCCCTGCTCGGCTGAATCAATTGTAACATCAGGTAAAACTGACAGCGTTCGTTGCCACATTCAACTGTTTACAGGCAAACTCACAACATGCCAAGGCAGCTTCTTACATCCTTGGCAAAAGGTTTCAGGAAGAACTAATTGACCTTACCTTTTTGCAAAAACCATGGACAGGAACCACAGACCGAGCAACCGGTCTTAGCAATATAACTGGTGAGGTAATAGTCTGCCCTGGGGTGAAACCTCAGGAAAATTATTAATTATTTTTTGCTTACAGGCTTTTGCACTCCAGGTGTAGTAATCATCCAGCTGTCCTTACCGGAGAAGAATGGCATGACAAATATAACCGCCTGCTTTGCATACTTTCCAGGTGACATGGATACTGTACCTCCTCTCGCTATACGTCGATTAATCGACTATAGCAAAAAGAAAAGAATGAAGGTAGTTATGGGCTATAACGCCAATTCACACCATACATCGTGAGGCAGCACAAATATAAATCGCAGGAGTGAGATACTATTTTATTATATGCTAGGGGAAGGGATTTCCAGTACTAATAAGGGCTCCTAACCAACATATGTAACTAGTAACAAATCAGAGGTGTTAGATTGAACTATCAGCTAAAACTTTCTGAGCAATAAGATACGGGATTGGGCAGTATCTACTAAACCTTCTTGCTAAGATCATAGACATATTCAATTCAATATTGAAATAGGTCCAGTGGTGGAATATCGCGACTCAAAAGCTACTGATTGGAGTGGATATAAAAATGCCCTTCAACGGTACATTAAGAATGGCTTCACGATAATTAACAGTTGTGATGGGATAGATAGGCAGCGGTGAAGCGGTGAAGCAGTGATCTCCTCCTATCATAAAAACATAAAAGAGATAATCACAACTCCACTTGGTGGACCAAATTTCTAGAAAAGTGTAAAAAAGAAGTTCGGCAACTGGAAGCTTTATAGAACCACTCTAGCAAGTTTTATAATCAGAAAGGCAAAGCGGAGGTCTTATAACAAGTTCTGCGAAAGTATTTCTACTATACCTCGTAGCGTTAGAATTCACAAGATTCTCTCTAAAGAGTCGATTGCCGAGATAGAATCGGTAAAAGCGACCTGAAGGCACTTTCATGACCTCTAGAAAAGAATCGTTAGAGCTTTTGATTAAAAATTACTTTCCTGAAAGTTTGACGGCTCAAAAAGAACGATTGGTAGGTCATCAAGGAAGCTATCACACCACCGGTAATTGAATGGGTAATTAATTCCTTTCAGCCCTTAAACTCCCCCGGTAAGGATGGTATATTTCCACTGCTGCAAAACGGACTGGAACTACTCCTACCCATCCCCATTTAATTGTACAGAGCAAGTCTGGCGTGGAATTACATACCACCCAGCTGGTTGGCGGCTAGAGTGATATATATACCCAAAGTTGGTCGCACAGACCCACACCCTAAATCGGTCAGACCAATTCGCCTAACATCTTTCTTGCATAAAGAACCTTTGACTGAAAAGCGCATTAAACTAACCATTACTGGCTGGATATATGCCATGCTCACTAATAGAACAGCCACTAAATTTCTTCAGGACGAGGCCATAAGCTTTAAGGTTTCCAGGGGCTGCCCACAAGGAGGAGTACTATCTTCCCTACTGTGGTCACTTTTGATGGATAACTTGCTTAGCGCTCTCGAAAGAAGAGGAGTAGAACTGCAAGCATATGCAGACGACCGTATTCTGGCAAGGACCAAGTCAAGAAGGGTAGCATATAATATACATATACATAGTGAAGCAGAATGCTAGTGGACACTGAAAGTCACAGTATTCTGGGAATAATCACGATTTGCCTTATACCGTCCTATTTCCAAATAGAGATGATTGGGTCCTCCGTAAGAATGAACTATTAAGAACGGATAGCTGTTGATACACAGATGGCTCTAAAACACCATTAGGCTTTGGCGATGGTGTATACAGGTGGAGATTTAGCACAGAAATTTTAATCTCTTTAGGATCTTATGCAACCATATTTCAGGAGGAAATTTACGTCATTGTCTCATGTGTGGAGAGATTGGTGCAAACAATCCCTAAATTTTCTCGGACAGCCAAGCAGCTTTAAAAGCACTTAACTTTCACCGTGTAACGTTAAAAAAGACGTTCATCAATAGGAGAACTCAATAAAGTATTGCTGATCTGGATTCCTGGTCATTCTGGTTTGTAAAGAAACGAGACGGCAGACTATCTTGCAAGGGAGGGTGCTGCACGTACTTCTATCGGGCCAGAACCTACAATTGGCATCGTAATAAGCTTTACCAAACAAATACTAAATACCTGGCATAATTTACCAGGATTGAATGTTGAATATATTTAGTGAAATCTGAATAAGTGTGTGCCACAATACTCTTACGAGTCGTAGTTGAGGGCCTTTATAGACCTACTCACTACAATCCTAACCTAACATCCAGTCAAGATATTTTCATTGTATTAAATTTGTTCCCAGAGATTTCCGTTTAATTTTATAGTTAACTGTTTATTAAATTATTTATTTAGTATTAACTAATATTATTTTTTTCTACCAGTTTTACCCTTAATAGGATGTTGTATTTTCTAATATGTCAGTGGCCAAAGATACGAATGTAAAACCATTTGTCAACTACGAAGACGAATTAAAACTAGAAGTGAAGAAGGCATAATTACTGTAAGAGCGGCAAGGGAAATATAGGCGGAACTACTAAAGGAAAAAGTAATAATGCTTTACCATCCGACATAATTACAATCTCTTGTCTTCGATAATTTCTCTTCTATTTCTATTTTAATGGCACGGATTTCTGCTTAAAAGATGCTTGGAAATACGCCCAAGCTTAGTGAGTATTTGGCTGTCGGTCCAAAAACTCCTACTAAGTACTCGATGGATTTGTTTTATAATAGTATGCTTATATTTAAACCTAAACTGATAAATAAGTTCTTTCCCTTCAATGATTCTGTTTTATCATGTTCCTAAAAAATTCATGAGTTTTACGTAGTAAAAATTGGAACAATAAATTTCATTATTAGATTAAGGTTATGAATAAATTTATTGTATGGGCTATCAATTTTTCTAATATTAAAATAGTTTTATTGGCAGTGAACCAATTTCATAGTTCAAGTTTACAATCCATTTAGTTTTATGTCAAAGTTTACATTGCATATTAGAAGAAACTTTCTCATTTTATGAGGATAAATTTAATAATAACGGCATTTAATATTTTCTATTGATTTATTTATATCTGCTGAATAGATTTTATTTAAATAATACTAAAAAGAAAGCTGCATTTGCTATTAATTAGCGTTTGATTTTGAGCTTTCATCTCGGAGAAATCAAATATAGTAAATCGAATATATTCTAGACCCAAATTATCGGCCGTATAATTGATGAATTAATATAGTAACCAGACGACCTTTGTGGTTTACGAGGTTAATATGTTTGTGTTTACTTACACGGGTTGTCAGTTTGTTTCCCTTTGGCGTTTTCACAGAGAGCTCTACATTTAAATTTTGATTGCAAACAATCAAACGTATTATATGTGCATATGACGTTTTAAATGTCTGTTTTTTAAATAGCAGTTGTTTTTAATGAAAACTATTTCGTATTTTTTTTTTACTTAAATAAAAACCATATTCGTAGTAATTTATGATAGGATATTTGCATATTAGTTGATTTTAATTTATTATATTTACAAATGGAAATTATACAGTTAGTTAAAGTATTTTTTATTATTATATTATAAAACAATATAAAAAAACTAATAAAATCAAAACCAAAAATACTGTATCAAGGTTAATTGACTATTGCTTTTATTAAATAGGTAAAAATAAAAGCTGGAAATGTTACATATTATAAATCAATCAACAAAATAAATTGAATATAAATAACAAAAAACTGACATAATAAAGCAAAAAGTGATCATAGAAGGAAGCAGACTAAATTAATTTGTAAAAAAAATAAAAAAAAATTGAGTAGGGATAGGCTATATTATATTAAAGACTGTAAATGTTTGGTTTATTTTTGAGTGTTGCGAAACAGTGAATATAACTAAACCAAAGTTATTGTTTTTAGAAGTAAGATTAAGTTTATATAAAAAAGTAAACGGCAAATATGAAAGCACTTTCTGTTAAACTTCACAGAAGCCTCAAAAAATCACAGAGGCATAGTGTGAGAACCGCTCACCTGTCAATCCCATCAAAGCGGAAATAGCTCTCCTCACCAAAAAAAGAAAAATAGGGAATCTTAGAGCTCTCTAAACTATTTAAAATCAAACTAAACTATTTATCAGTGGTAAAATATCTTGGTATTGTCCAAAATAGAATAAATAAGACATATACCTTCTAGGAACGGTGTCGGCATACCATAGGGCAACCTGGGGTTTCTCTCTCAAAATGAATGTTTGGAACTATGCCAACATATTATGGAGCTGTTGGATTGGTTCAACCATGACAACAGTCATACAAAAATTGAAATAGATAAAAAGAGTTACACGCCTTAACATACTAGGAGCCATGATAACTACAACCAAGCAATGAAAGTAACGTTAAATCTCACACCCCTAAATATAAGGTGGTGCTTATGATACTACAACGTTTTCTCCTTACGCCGGTTTGAAACTTGGCGTAGAGTGCAGTGCGGCTAGGTATTCTCTGAAGATGGAGGCAGCGGACAAAATCCAACTTTTGCAGGCGGATATGGACTGTGTAGTGCCCAGGTTTGAATTTAACAAACCCTACACTATATCACTTAAGAACGAAAAAAAACATGACAGGTAAAATAGATATCTACACGGATGGATCTAAAACATAATATTGAACGGGTTGTGAAGTTTACTTAGTATTTCTGGACATACAAATTCAATAAGCTATAGGAAAACAAACAAGTGTAGTTCAGACGCAGCTTACTTTCATAACTATAGGAGCAAACGAAATAATCAACAGAAATGTTATAGGTAAATCAATTGTCATTCTTACTGACAGTAGACAAGTACTGCGAAATAGTTTTGAAATAACTTCGGAAGAAGTGCTAGAATGTCACCGATCCCCAACAAAGGCTACTGGGGAAAATAAAGTTGCAGTTAGCTGAATAAAGGCGCACGTTAGTTCAGAAGGTAGCATCGCTGGCTCTCTGACCAGAGAGGATGTGACTTTTGGACCCGAATCCTCCATAGACCTAACAAAGTCAACGATAACTAACACAATTGAGTATCACTCCAATTTATTATTTACAGAGATGGAAGAACACAGAAAGCTGTAGACTTTCAAAGAAGTTACTTAGCTACCAGTCGACCACATTCTGTGTTACTGCTCGACTGTAAACGAAAATATTTCCTTAACAAGTGGTGTCCAACATAATCTACAACTGTTCAAGTACAATGAGGTCTAAGTGCGGATGAAGCTTTTGGGTTTCATTCTCAATTTACAGATGCAGATAAGGGGTAAATAGTGTGTTATTGATTTTTTTTGGCAAAGTGTATTTTATAATTATTTTTAAAATTATTATTTTATTTTTTTTACGTATTATGTATGCTATGCTTTTACCAAGAAATATTATTGGGAGCCTCCACGGAGTCCTTTTTCAGCATCCATAAATGACCAAGCTTACAAGTGAATCACACTAAAGTTGGACATTACCAAAAGAAAAACCCGAGCACTGTTCGTACAGTTACCATACTCGTTAGACTCGTTAGTCATATTGATATTCATTGCGATATGCTCAGAAATGAAATAAAACAATTAAAACAAAAACTATGCTGATAATATTTTGTAAGACATTTCTTTGAAGAACCAACTTTAAATGAAACTTTATCATAACAACAACAGAGACTTTTTTTAAGCAATCAATTAGTACAATATGATATACATAAAATAAATTAACAAGAAATAAAATTTATAAAGTTAATATTAAGAGGTCACCTCAATTTTACACCCGTCAATGCATATGCTATTTTTTATGAATAAATTTAAGTGAATTATAATTTAAATAATAAGAATGCATACACCAATACTACAATATATAATAAAAAATAACGTTTAAGAAATGTAAAATATTAATAGTTAAATAACTCCTTGTCTAAATGCAGTGCGAAAACTACCTACCTAGTTTTATTTTATGTGATGCAAACACAGTACCTACATTGAAACAATTTCGATAAATACATATTTATACAGTTGTTAATCCTTGAGACAATAAAGCAACATATTACAGTGATACATTTGGTGTGTTATATATATTAAAATTAATTCAACCTTAGGTTAACTGTTGCATTTTGCACAGAAATGAAATAAGTGAATTTTATGTAAATAATTTACTGATTTGGCAAAATAATATGTTAAACAATGATGTTGTGAAATGGTTTACGGTTAAATAATTGTTTTAAGAATATCACACAATTAATTTGCAATATAACTTATATAAAATTACAGCACCTGAGAAAAAAAAACATAATATTATTCATAATTGATATATTTATGGTTTATGAGCAGCTTAAGAATTAGCAACATTTTACAATAATATTATAGAATTTTATTTTATGACATAACAGTGAGGAATAGAGTTTTTTTTAATTTAATGTACATTTACTGTGTTAACTGTTATATGTAGGGCCATGAGAATTCTGACAAATTATCATTTTTATTGTATCTCGTAATCAAAATTTCGTAGTCAAAATATTTTAAAACTTTTTGTTATTTACTTTTAGCAATTACTGACTATTGTTATCCATTGTTAGCAAAGATTTCCGTAGATTTAAATGTAAGAGGATGAATTTTTAAATATAATCTGAAAACATATCTTTTAATAACCCTTCTTCCTTTTGACGCTTTTAATTTACAAGACAGAAAATCTCTAGATTTTTAATGATATTTATTGCACTAATCCTTATTCTATGGAACTCTTTTATCCTGTTAAGAACATTTAACAACGAAAATAACAAATCTTTCAGGTTTGTTTAAAAAATTAGTTTTATCATACATAGACTAAACATCATAAAAGCCTTATCTAACCATTAATGGGGATCTGAAAAGGTAGTTCTTCTTAGAATCTAAAGATCTATGATAAGATCCAAATTAGATTATGATGTATTCTCTATATGAATTCCAGCAAGTCCAACTTAAAATCGCTTAACGTCATACAGAACGGTGCACTACGATTCTGTCTTCAGATCGAGTCTCCCTCGTTTATAAGACGTCAACGTCTTCTTCTCTCATACTTCACAAAAATATCTGTTCACTTAACTAATCTTGTTTTCAGGATTCATGGATATCTATTAGCCTCAACGCACCCTCCTGTGTGCGCATATTGCAATACACGACTCACTGTACAACACATTCTTATTAACTGTTACCTCTATCGTTACGCCCGCCACCTCCACAATCTAAATGGAAACCTTAAAGATATCCTGGGATCATCAAATTTATTTGTTGCTGTGATAAACTTTAAGAAAACTGTCACTAATACAATTTAATTTAATGCAACATTTTATTGCTTTCTAATTAGTTTCCGTGTCAATGACTCTGCTGTCCAGACACCTTGAATAAAAAAAAGTTTTAAAGTTTTATTCAAATATTCGAAATACCTTTAATATTACCTGATTCTTTGGATCTCAACTGAAAGAAACGGAAATATTATCTGATAAAAACATTAAACAAAGTAACTTAAAAAAACTTCCACTTTTATTTTAAGTTTTATTTCAAAGTTTGTTTAATGTTCTTAGTAAGATAGACGCACTTAGTATATTTTGATAAGGGTTCTTTCATGTACAGCAAAAGGGACAATGCAATATTTTATTTCTCCTTATTTCATAAATTACTAGTAATTTATAAAATTAATATATTTTTATTGTCAAAATTCGGGACAATACAAATTTTCATTCGTAAATGGATATCTAGCTTCTGTGACATCAATTCTATCTGTAACTGTCTGAAACACATACTTAAGACCATCTCTGATGAGGGCATCATAATGTCAAAACCATTCTACTGGTAGTTTGACTTTTCTTATCATAAACTTTAGAGAATGCAAGTAGAAATGTTTTTAATTACTGACTTCCTCTCCTTTTATTTTCGTGAATTAGTTGTAAATTTTATTATTTTGTACTTATTACTAGTGTACTAAACTTTTCATATTTATTAAGATTGGATCATGGTTTTGTTAAATACATATAAAAATTATTATTTTAATTTTTGCTGAAAATATTTGTTAGTTATAATAAATTATAAGTTCCACAATTTTATGTCGTTACTTACAACTTGTAAGATTCTGATCTATATACATAAAAACGTTGCATTGACCTTTTAAACAAACCTGTCAAGAATATACAGACCTGAACCTCGTTTCAAGGTTCACGCCTCAAAGAAAGAATTTGGTTGAAAAGTTGAACGCCTTTACGTCACATACAGGATTCTCGCAAATATTATAAAATGTATAAAAGGCGAAGAATACATCAATATATTATCAGTTTCCTTTTGTCAGTTTTTAAACTCACAACACAGACCTATTTTTCAAGATGTTCAAATTGGTGGTGTTGTTCGCTCTCGCAGCCATCGCTGTAGCTAAACCAAGTGGTTTGTTATATAGCAGTCCTTTACTAGAAACGTACAGTGCTCCATACGTAGCTGCAGTTCCAGCAGCTGTAAGCTCGTCCTACAGGCAAGACATCGTCAATAAACCATATGTAGCAACATACTCTGCTCCAGCCTATGTAGAAACATACCCAAGCTTGGCTTATTCTGCTCCGTCATACTACGCCTGGTAAAGAGAGGACTAAGAAAATTGTAAGAGTATTTTGAAATGTCAAAATTTTCGGTTCTATTTGAAAGTCAGATAAAACATTAAGTGTGTGTATTTGTCTTTTTAAAATATGCAAAGTTAATAAAAATTTTCTTTTTTTTCAAGCTCTAGTTTTATTTTTATAATATAAACTGATATTTTTTATATAATATCAAAAGTGTAAATGGATTTAAGATGTTACTAGGAAAAGAAGTATGGTACCATTTTAAAGAATGATTTAATAAGAAAAGCAAGTTTCTTAACTTACTTTTTTATTATTCTTAATAAGATGGACTTCCAAAAAGTAAGGGTTAGTTCAATAAATTTAATTACTTTTTTTAAATAAATATAAATGTCTCGTTTTAAATGGTACTAGAAGTCTAGAAGTATCAACAGCTAGAACTGTGGCAATTTAGAAGAATAGTGAAAAAAGCAGACTAATTATGTTTATTCAAACTTTAAACACTTTTTAAAAACCACTTTTACGAACTATTTATTAATTATGTATTGCTATAATGGACTTCGGCGGCTTTTAAACAATAGTTTAACAATCTATCTAACCCTAAAGTATCTTCAAAAGTCTAAAGTCCCTGAGTAAATATAATTTCGTCTTTATATACTATTTATTACGTGATGTTAAAAAAGTCTAAAAAATAAAAATATAAAGTTACTAATGCGAAAATTATAAAACGTAAAAAGGCAAAGAAAATGTAAAGTATTAAATTAATTGAATAAAGTATAGGTACTACGTAATTAAACATACATTAGGGAGTTAAGGCACACAGGGTACGTAAACGTATCTTTTTCGTGTAAACGTACCAATTCCACTTTACGTCGTCGTTACCAGGATGAGAAATATAACAGTTAAGGCACAGATCAAAAGGTAACGCAACGTATCCAAACGTCATGTTTTGTTTTTGTCAGCTGACAAATATTTGTTTGGTTTTTGGTTAGAATAATTTGTGTTTTTGAATGTAAACAAGCCCAGAAAGATTAAATGTGTACACTAGTAGGTACACATCTATAGGTAACTTACTGAAATTGTAGGTAGTTTCCTATGCTTGTCTATATATTTCTTAACTAAATTTTTTCACCCTATCTTTCAAGGTTCTACTTAATATGAATTTCACCATGATTTCATTAAGTTACTTTGAATTATATTCCATCTGGAACTGTCTTCATAAGGGTTTTGCCCCACAACCTCCCGTAATAAATGAAAATCGTCCTCATTTGAAAAATATACCCTTCCTGCTCCTGATAGACTATTTACATTATTCACTTGCATTGTGATCATATAGATAAGAACAGATTATGATGGTCATAAAAATGGTTATCAAAACAAAAAACAACTGGATTTGCAATTTACAGGATAGGATTTTTCTTCGTTTTCGTTTCTTTATTTTGCAGTTCGGGATATCCAGCAGCGTTTCGGATATCGTCGGCGTGTATCGGGTCGATACTACCGCGTTCTTGGGTCCACGTAGGAATCCGTATCTTTACGTCGAACGTATCTCGTATCGTAACGAAAATTTAAACGGCGCATGCGTAGCTGTCATTAGATACGTTTACGTATGTATGTGATGTGCAGCCTTAACTCCCTATTATTCTATTATTCCAGGAACGAAAAAATTGAGGAAATAGTTTTAAGTTTTTCTATAGGGCTCTTCTAATTGTCTTTTAGTTCGAGTTCGGTAGGAATTTTTATTTTGTTGTTTCTTCTTTTTGATATTATTGCTATTATTATTGCAAGCAGATTAAAAACTAAATATTGTTTAGAAATTTTTGTTGATATAATAATCAAATTAGTTTTTGTTTCTTTAATAGGTGTTACTTTGAAAGTTGATTAATTTCGTGAAGATTTTCAATGTTTGAAGAAATGAAATTTCAATTTTTGATAATATTAGTGTATGTCCTTTTTGTATTCGTTGATTGTTGTTGAATTTCATTCATTTTATTGTAATTTCGCAGGTTTTCGGAATGGTAATGGGAGATGGACGATTTATTTTTAAAAATTCATTTCTTTTGCATGTTGACATTATTTTGTTGTATTGTTTCTTGGTTAAACAGTTTTCTGAGAAGTTCCATTTAAAAGTTGTAGTGTGCAGTTATCTTTTATTATAAAATCTTGTTTACAGTAATATACATATTCTATTATTGGACATTGTTCTCTTGGGCCTGAATTTCTTGATCTTCTCGTGCAAAATGAGGATAGATGGGTGTAAATATTTTATGGTTTTGGATTATAGGATTTGGTAAAATTGTAAGTATTTTGGTTTCAGGATAGGAATATGTATACCTAGCATATTGATTTTACAAAGGTTACTTGAATAGTGAGGAGCAAATAATATGTTAAACATTTCTAAATTGAGGATTTTTATTCCGTTTATAAATTTTAAGTAGGTAAATAATTAATCATATTCAAAATTTCTTGACTTGATATTATTGAAGTATAAAGTAAATTTAATTTTAAGAATATAATGGCATTTTCAATAACACCTAACTACAAATGTCATAGTTTGTCAATCTAGATTAATTTGACTTTTAGTACCTTGAAAATAATGTAGCTTTTTAACCTTGTTATTTTATTATAAACTGTATTTTAAAATATTTCTAAGCTATTTTGTATTTTGATTGAATTTTCCACATCGCAGTTAACGATTTATTATAACTATCAATAAATTTTTAGTAAAGCTTGTAAATTTGTTCCATTAATTAAATTCTTTTGATTTGCTTCTATGTACTTATAGCATTATAATATCTGACGGCATCATTAGAATCAAGATTTTTAAATAATCATTTATTAACTTTGCCTAATCATTTTTTTAATCCTTTCATATTTTTTACTTTTTTTATTATTGTATTTATTAAAAAGTCTGTGCTTTCCAACATATTTTCAGCTACACTATAAGAGCTAGGGTTTGGAGCATTTATTTTTAATTACTAATAAGTTATTTATTCAGGTATTAGTGTGCCATACTACTTCGCTTAAGTCGAAATGATGAATAAAAGTATGTTAAGTATACGTTAATCTACATGTTCCTAATTTTATTGGTAATAATAGGTGAAATAAGAATGTCAACACTGTTATGACAGGTACCCTTATTTGTTTTTAAAAGTACCTTATAATCTTTACTTATTTCTGTTTTTTAAACTGGGACATTTTCGTGTCCCACACTTTTGTACCAATGAAAGCTCAAAAATAGTCTGGAGGATCCTATCTGTTAATAAATGCTTGTTCGTTCAAAAATTTGATCGTATATCAATTTTATAGCTTGTTTTTAATTTTCACTTATCACATTTTCCGGAAATTTTTAAAAATTTTGAAAATTTTCGTACCCGAAAGAAAATTTCCAGAAATAATTTAAGCTTCTTGATATTTGGTAGGAAAATTTCACACCATAATTTGGAAAATAATACTTAATCCAATCTGACTTCTATCACAAAGCCTTATAATTACTAGTTTAAACTAAATTTATTGTACTAACCCTTACTTTTTGGTAATCCATTCTACTAAGAATAAAAACTCTTCGTTTTAACGCAAATTCCACATTTAATTAAAAAGTTAGGTTTTTAATCACAATGACAACCGTTTCGCTAGAATTAACATTGTTAGATTGACATATTAAAGTTACATTTTGTTTGTTTTTAGCTAGATATCTGATGTTAATTAAGTAGTTAAGGCTAGACCAAGTATAGAAGTAATAAGACATAACAATATTAAAGCCTAGATGTTATTAGCCCTAAGGGATTATCCTGGATGCACTTCAGTATAACTGTACAATAATATAGAAAAACCAGGAAAAAACTATATCATGCAACAAATACTATAGATGATTCAATAACAATCACAAACCAGTTACCTTAAATGGAGAGCAGGCAACATCATAGCACAACAAACTTCAGTCGGCCATATCAAGACGATACAGTCGACCAGTAATAGGTAATGTTTGAGCAAGTAAAAAAATAAGTTTTGAACTTCTCTGATAATAGGTCTACGATCTAGATTGTCCGTATCTAAAGAAAGAATCAATAATGGTAATTGTTATGGGTTGATTTAAGAAACTAAAGATATCAATAAATGTGCAGTTGCAAAAAAGCGGAAGTGTACGGGGTTTTGCAAAATGTGTAACTGCATAACTTGCGAAAATGTTTCTAACCTGATAAACAGAATGAAGCCGAGGAGATGGTGCTGACTTTAATTAATTAAAGAATTAGTAAAAATATAATCGTTTTTTTTTCAAATTATTCGATGCAAAAATTTTAATTTATAAATAATTATTCAAAATAAATCTTTTTCCCCGTAAAATTATTTTTTATTTTACCTTCAGCAATATACCTACGTCCAAATTATTATTCTAGCATGCATCTTAAAAAAATTTCTCTGAATTCCTTTGTTCATAATTACGGCTAAAAACTATATTTTACTCGTGTATTTTATATATTACTTCTAGCCTACTTCGGAGTATCGCTATCGCGGCACATCAAATTAATTAAATAAATAACCCAACCTTCTATTACCTAGCTTGTCCGTTTCCAAATTAACTATTCATATACCTTATTTAGTATAAATTTGGTTGCACTTTAGAACAAAAAGAAACAGGAAGCAGTCTATCATATAAACTTGCGACAGATGTCGGCCATATTGAAGATCCTTATATGACGCATTGTTTATGTTTACAGTACACTGTCAAAGTAATGTTTGCATATAAATGTCAAAAATGAACCGATAGACAAAATTATTTACAACTCTAATTGTAATCACACACTTGATTGGCTGAATTTTATTCAAAGTAAATACTCAATATAATTTTTATTTTTTTATGGTATAGCCTTCGAGCATATATACTGTAGACAGCAAGTAATAGTGATTGTTTTGTATCACAGGGGAAACTGTCAGACACTACAGCCAGTGTCGTATCATTTTTAGGGGGTTTGAAATTAATACCTTTATAATACATTTGGAAACATGTAACAAGATATTTTTTAGAATTGAATTTAAGTAGTATTGTATTGTTTTTAATAGTGTAAATATTCTAATATGATATCAGAAACATGACAGAGTACCCCATCCATAATCTACGTATGACGCTGTCTCTCCTGTACATATGTAAAAGTTTAAATCACAAAAACTTGAATTAATTTTAAGCAACCTCGTAAATATTTAATTTCAATAAACTTGCGAGCGCTTGATGATTAAGAAAATAATCTACATTTCTTTGAATTTGGTCAAGTTCACTAGACAGCTGTGAGGATTAGACTTCTTTGGAGGATTGATCCTCTCTTTCGTTCAATTGGTCGATGAAACCAAATGAAGGTTAATGGCACTCCAAAGGTTATTGATCTAATATGGTACTGATGGATTGAATATATGTAGGACAATACATTTTCTTGGTTGAAAATTAGTGCCAGGGAGATGAAAGAAATCTTGATTGTCTTGTACAAGATTTGATTGCGTATAACTTTGGCATGTATTACCCAGATTGTAGTTTAATCGCATCTAAAATAAATGCACTAGATATTCCTTCTCAAGATAAACGGATCAGATTAGAATATTATGATGCATTATCTTTAAAAACATTTAATAGTGGGCTTAGTGGCCAGTTACAAAATAACGTTCGCTTAAGAAACCCAGACAATTTAGAAAAAGCAATGGCTTTAGTAGTTGAAGAAGAAAACTTTCTTTTTAAGCGAGTGTCACAAAAAATGAAGTTTTACGGATCTATTAACGTCCCTAAAGTGTATCTTTTTTGGCGGCTTTTTTACTTTACGGCCGCTGTTTTACTTTACGGCCGCTTTTTTACTTTACGGCCGCTTTTGCAAACAAAGTCATTATGAGGGCAACCTACTAGACACATTTAATTTGCTTATTTGAGTTATTTCCACGTCCGATATTAAGATTGTCAAATTATGAAGGCGGCCTACTAGACTCACTTAATTTGCATGTTTGGGTTATTTACCCATAAAACAAATAATGCCCTAATTTATTAACTTCGTTATGACCCAACTTCTGTTTATCATACTTACTGTAAGTAATTCTGTACACATATTTGTTACTTAATAATACACTTTTCATTTGGTTAATAAAAATTTGAATCTAATCTTCCAGTTTCGTCTCTGTTTAGAAACAAAATTGTAAAAAAAAGTTGTTACCTATTTGATGAGACACTCGCTTAAAAAATTTTGTGTGCACCTCAGCCGTATGATCTTTTTTGGCCTCACCTGAAATTTGCTTGTCCTCGGCTACGCCTCGGCCGCAAATTTCAGATTCGGCCAAAAAAGATCAACATTACGGCCTTGGTACACAAATAACTATTATAGTTCTCGTAAAAATAATTTTTTAAATGCACAACCTTTTAAACCAATTCGTAGAATGGCACCTTCTAACCCTAAGATAAATAATATCTCATATTCCAGATCATTTCAATCTTCTGATAGACAATTCTCTCCCATGAAATTTATGGTACTAACCCTTACTGTGTGAAAGTTCATCTTATTCAGAACAATAAACAACTAAAAGGTTGAATTAACTTCCACTATTTATTCTATAAATACTTTAAATGCAATTACAGCCGTTTCGCTATCGGAATAGCATCGTCAGATTGACGTCAGATTGACGATGCTATTCCGATAGCGAAACGGCTGTAATTGCATTTAAAGTATTTATAGAATAAATAGTGGAAGTTAATTCAACCTTTTAGTTGTTTATTGTTCTGAATTCTCTCCCAATTTTTCTAACAGAAATTTTGCACACAATACTAATAATAATTTTGTCAAACTAATAATAGTAACTTTCAAACAAATAATCCCAATTTCAAGATTTTCCCGAGATTTTCAGCAAAGTCAATCACAACCAAATAATACCTTTCAGAATTATAAACGGACTCCAAATAGTAGATATACCCAAATTATCAAAAAAGAAATATATACATTCCCGAACCAATGGATACGTCAATGATTTCTACCAAATAAAAATGGATGAGTTATGAGTTATGAGTTTGTACGAATGCCCATGGGAATGAAGAATTAACCAAGTACCTTTCAAAGAGTAGTGGATTTAGAGGTTTGCAACGTAACACAGATAACTAGACCTAGGCAAATATTTGATAGGCATAGAGAGGCTGATTTCAAAATACAATTGGATAAATCGGAGACAGCTGAAAATAAAAAAAACCAAACAAATAAATGATAGAAATAAAAAACGTACAAAATTTTAGTAAGACCAGTTTGACCATCGATATAAACTTACAGGTCTTCCAAACAATTTATTTTCTTTTTTAAATTATTATGAACTACAAACACCTTACTCCCCATTGTCCATACACATTTTCGACCATACTTTTTTTGGGCCAACTTGACTAGTTAATAGGTTTCTTGGGGAAGGTCTTCGAAAATTGAGATCCCCGTTTTTTCTGGCTCTGAGACAGTCAGTCATGATTATGGTAGAAAGAAACTTCACTACTATTGTTCTTGTACCATTCCCATTGGTTTTACCAATCCTAAGGAAATCTGCGGTGACCTGAAGAACATTTTCTTGAACTTCTTCTTTTAATCCATTTATTCTGATGGTTTTACCGAATTTTAGCTTATGGAAAATTTGTTGAAGTGCTCCAAATTTTTGCTCATTCGTCACAATTTGTTGTTCCAAAACTGTTACTTTATTTGTATTTGAAGCAAAATTTAGAGATATTTCTACTAATTTTTTATCTAAACTATTTTCCCACTTTTTAATAAAGTTTTCACAAACTTTTTCGATCAGAGTTTCTATATACTCAACTGATAAAGTATTTTCTGTTGCCACTAAATCTACAAGTACCTCAGAATTACGTGAATTGGCCCGTAATCTTTTATCGGAAGTCTTAACCAATTTAGGTGGCATATTGTTGGCAAAATATCGTATATTTTTTAATACAGAAAAAACTTACCATGAGACAAATGTAAAGTATATATTATTAGCCTTACTATTCCGGTAACATGTAACAAAACTTAGTCCGATTCTAAGAACGGATCCTTCATCTATTACATTTTCAACAAGCATATTTGTCAATTCTTTTCTTCTGCCTGCTCCACTTAGTCTAATTATCATGGCAACTTTATTAAATAAGTATGTATCATCTAATGCTTCCGTTAAAAACTTTGTAGCATCTTGTTTAGTAAAAATTTTGGATTTTTTAGCTCTGTAACCCTCTTAGGTAAAATTTCGGTATAGGGGAACAACTCCGATTTTAACGAATTTTTTTTTGGACACTCCCTAAACATCCCTGAGCACTACTGTGAAGTTTTTTTTTTCCGGAAATGAAAACTAAAATTTTGAAATTTTTTTCCAAAAAAAGGTTAGTTTAGGTTAGGTTGGGTTAGGTTAGGTTAGATTAGGTTAGGTTAGGTTGGGTTAGGTTAGGTTAGGTTGTGTTAGGTTAGGTTAGATTAGGTTAGGTTAGGTTGGGTTAGGTTAGGTTAGGTTAGGTTAGGTTGGGTTAGGTTAGGTTAGGTTGGGTTAGGTTGGGTTAGGTTGGGTTAGGTTGGGTTAGGTTAGGTTAGGTTAGGTTAGGTTAGGTTAGGTTAGGTTAGGTTAGGTTAGGTTAGGTTAGGTTAGGTTAGGTTAGGTTAGGTTAGGACACTCCCTAAACATCCCTGAGCACTACTGTGAAGTTTTTTTTTCCGGAAATGAAAACTAAAATTTTGAAATTTTTTTCCAAAAAAAGGTTAGTTTAGGTTAGGTTGGGTTAGGTTAGGTTAGGTTGGGTTAGGTTAGGTTAGGTTAGGTTAGGTTAGGTTAGGTTAGGTTAGGTTAGGTTAGGTTAGGTTAGGTTAGGTTAGGTTATGTTAGGTTAGGTTAGGTTAGGTTAGGTTAGGTTAGGTTAGGTTAGGTTAGGTTAGGTTAGGTTAGGTTAGGTTAGGTTAGGTTAGGTTAGGTTAGGTTAGGTTGGGTTGGGTTGGGTTGGGTTGGGTTAGGTTAGGTTAGGTTAGGTTAGGTTAGGTTAGGTTAGGTTAGGTTAGGTTAGGTTAGGTTAGGTTAGGTTAGGTTTCAACTTACATTTTATCGGGTTCTCCAAAAAAATTTTTGTGCAAATTGGAACCAAAAAATTTTTTTTTTTAAATTTCAAAATTTTTTTAAAATTTTAGTTTTCATTTCCGGAAAAAAAAACTTCACAGTAGTGCTCAGGGATGTTTAGGGAGTGTCCAAAAAAAAATTCGTTAAAATCGGAGTTGTTCCCCTATACCGAAATTTTTCCCCTTCTTATTTACGATATTGTAATGCAACCAGCTTTACTAATATCGACGTTTTTTCTTGTTGATAAAATATTTCTTATCATCGAATAATACGACCTAAGACCAAAGAGCCGACAATACTTTTTCATGAGTGATATTCTTGATTTTTTTAGCAAAACATCATTCTTGGTACCGATTAAATACCAATTCATATATACTCCGTGATTTTTCCGGCAAAAAGGAGTCCACGATATTTCTCGACATTTCTTCCAAATCAGAAGGTAAACTATCAGCTTCAGAATCACTCATTTTTTAAATTATATTAAATTCTACCTGACAATAATTATTGAGTTTGACAGAGATAATTAAATATTGCCGTTACAACCTGATGACGTTGTCAAGGAAATGGCAAAGCACAGCTCACTCACCTACTAATATTTGAAACTACACAATACTTACTCCTTTAAAAATAGTTGTCATTGTGTCATGTCGAAAATGCAGTTTTTCATTTTTCGAAAATGTATTGATATAAATGCCATCAGATAAAATTTTGTATTTAATACGAATTATAAACAATCATTATGGCACACGCCGTATTATCTTCATTATAAAACGCATTTGCGTATCGTAATGTAACTTTTATGCACGCAAATTTTTGTTTTAAATTGTTGGCGTCATGAGATAAGTATCTAATGACAAGACTATTGACAATGACATTTGTGGCTAATAGCAATTTATTAATTTTATGTTGTACTTTAAGAAAGTATTTGGGAATATGAATATAATCATTTACTTATATTATTAATGAAGTATTATTCATTTTAAAATATTTTAAAACATTAACATTTGATAATTTTAATGTCAAAAATGTCAAATGTTATAAATTACACAGTGCTACCGACATACTTTTTAAAATCAAAATTTTCGTAATTTACATATAAATAATAAATTAATTTAAAAAATGATAAAATAGCAAAATATAAAAAATATTATAAACAACTTATATCATGTGGCTGTTGTGACACTCGTTCTTTAAAAAACTCATCTCTTCGCGATTCGTTTTTTAAACTTGAACTCGTGTCATAACAGAAAGCCATATGAAATGCGTAGTTTAATATACTATTTTTATTTTGCCTTTGCATCAGTTAACGTCACATTCTGTCAGAGGCTAGTAGCGAAAAAAATCAGTTATTTAACAATTAGTTAAAGTTAACCTAATTTAAAAAAAAAGTTAGTAAATAACTGGCCATTATCTAAAAAGAATTAACGTTTTGGGTTAGAATGAGATTGATTGGAAAAGTTTTAAAATATTTTTGTAATGATTAAAATAATTTTGGTAGCATAAAAAATGTACTACTGTATCAAAAGATTATTACTTTTAAGAAAAAAATATTTAATTTATAAAAGTCACAATTTAAAAAAGTACCAGATAAATGTACACGTCTTGACGTTCAGGAGCGATTTCTTGTTATTGAAAACTAGTAAAGATTTATATCAGCAATAAATAAATATAACTTTACAAGCAATGGTAATTTAACAATTTAGAGATTTTATAACTGTCCTTAATATTGAAACTATACATCGTCGAATGGCAGGTATAAGTAACTAATCTACTTTTAATTTAATTTAAATTAGAAAACTGAAATCGTACATGCTAACGTGTACGATTGCAAATTTAACCTCATATAAATGTAGTGCACTAGTTTCTTAGCTTAATTCAAGGTCCATTCCAAAAATTCTTACAGGAAAGAATGTCTCGAATTATTACTCATAATATCCGCGTATAAAATGAGTATATAAACAGCAAGAGAACGGTTAATTATTATCAGTTTTTGTCAGTCAGTTTTAATACTAACAACACAGACCTCTTTTTTCAAAAATGTTCAAATTGGTGGTGTTGTCTGTTCTCGTAGCTATCGCTGCAGCTAAACCAGGCGGTTTGTGGGTAGGAAGTCCAGTTGTTCAAACTTACAGTGCAGTTCCATCTGCAATAAGCCACACCTACAGAAAAGACGTTGTTAGCGGACCTACTGTTTTATCATACTCCGCTCCCATAGTTCAGAAATTAGTTGCTGCTCCAGTTGCCGTTCCAGCCGCAGTGAGCCACACCTACAGGAAAGACATTGTCAGTGAACCTGCAGTTGTAGCTTACTCCACACCCATCGTACAAAAATACGTAGCTGCTCCAGTCGTGCAAAAAATTGTAGCTGCTCCTGCTGCTTTGAGCCACAGCTACAGAAGTGACATCATTAGCAAACCTGTTGTTGCTGCTTATGCTGCACCTTGGTCATACGGGCACGGTTGGTAAACAATATGGCTGTTAAAAAATTGATATAATTTTGTACAGTAAGATATTTATTAGAGACTATAATAAATAATTCAAAAACATTTATAAATTTTTTTTAACTACTATCCTATATAAGTACCTAACTTTGAGGTAGAGGTAGCAAAGTTATTCATTTTTAATCAAGATAGAAAAAAACAGGGACTACTTGTTTGGCACTAAATCTCAATACTTTTGACATAATATGACGTTCAGAACAATAAACAACTAATAGGTTAGGTTAGGTTAGGTCAATATGTATTCTTTAAATACTTTAAATGTAATGACGATGCTATTCCAATAGCGAAACGGCTGTCATTACATTTAAAGTATTTAAAGAATAAATAGTGAAAGTTAATTCAACCTTTTAGTTGTTTATTGTTCTGAATAAGATGAACTTTCACATAGTAAGAGTTAGTACAATAAATTTCATAATATGACGTTAACTGATGTATAGACAAAATGAAAAAAAATTTTTTAATCATTTAATAATCCACCTACTTATTCAAATAATAAATGGCTTTAAAAACTAATATTTAAAAAAGAGAATGCCAGTAAGTAGATAGACTGCACCGGTTCGACGTGGCGGAGGCGCTAACATGGGAATCTCCATAAGGAAATCGTCAAAAAAGCTAAGGTTCAATCTGCAATTTTTGGCTCAGACGTTTGTAGCAGTTTGCAGTCTTTAAAGGTCCAGGGATTCTGGGTTGTAGGTTAGGTTAGGTTAGGTCAGCACAAAGAAGTAAGACCAAAAGGCATTAGGGTGATCAACGAACACAAGCCAGCCTCTGATGAGCGACGTAGTAGTACGTAAGCCTCCAACGCGACGTATACGGTCAAAAGGGCGGGTGGGCGATCAATGAGCCAACCTTTTATGACAAGTGTCAAAAAGGCATTAGCCAAAGTAGCGAAGCTACTGAATCCGCCCTTTGCGCGTAATTTTCACTAGTGGATATATGAAAAAGACGCGTTAAGGTATACTGCGAACCACGCCATTTAGGCACTAGCAAATTAAAAATTATCGAGACCTGATAAGAATGTTAGAATAACAAAAATTATTTGCAAACCCCGATGAGAAAAATCACAGTCAAAAACCGGCACGTGTATATAGGGTATAACAGAAAAGTCGCAAAACAAAGATGTATCCAGACGGTGTGTGTATATAAAGCTCAAACCCATCTAAAAAGTATATCCTTAGGTAATATTTTACCCCAATGTTAAAGAATAAATAAACTTCTATATATAATAAGCACGACTAGATAACTGCAAAAGTTTTTAAAACAGATTTATTTTCATATACATCAAATGTAACATTATGATTGGTATGTTAACCTATGGAGTATGTTCATAAATTTATCTTTTTGTTAATTAGCAATTTATTACGACTTGGTTTTTTCTGCCTGATGGTATTGGTAACTTAGATCTAACTTGAGGTTTTATTTCTTTTAATTTTGAATTATTTGAGTTCCATATTTGTTGCCAGGAAAAAAAACATTCCTCCAAAGAATAGTATTACTTAATTATTTGTTCATATATCTGTTTCTTAGTTTTTAGTATATATATATATTTGCAAGTGTTTAGCACATCCCACTTCATAAAAAAAGGTCAAGTGAACAATTGTCAGTTACGTGAATTTTTATATAAGATAGCTAAAGCATTCCCTTTAATCAATTCTCTCCATTACTTGATAACAAAAGTATTAAAATTGTATTCATTGTGATCATAACTCACCGAAACGTTTAATGTTTTAATAAACGAATTGAATTTGAAAAGTTGTTTCGTAAAAATTCTCGAATAGATAGTGACTTCCAGTGACCAATATCGAAGAAAAGTTCAAACACATCGTTTCTATCTATTTGATGGTCCTTCGTGTAGCCGGATCAAACCCCGTTAGTAAGCAGATAAAAAATCAAGACAAGTAAGGTAATTAATTAACATTTCGACACACTGTAGAAGGTCTCAAGGCAGATCGAGACATCAGCACTACGAGTTAGAACAGGCAAGAGTGCAGTGCAAGAATAAATCATTGTATATGTATATACTTTTGGTTTCCAGCTAACTTAATTAGGTGCACAGACAGACTTGTAGCGGTCAACAAAAATAATTGAGTTTAAAAATTATTTTATCTTCATTTGAATTCAACTGTGTTTTATTTTAATCTGATTTTATTTTATGAGAAGAATTATTTCTTGTTTATTTAATTGTCCATGAATGTTAATGTTATCTCTATCTCTTTTAAATGTTTTATCAATCCTGATTACGAATATAAATTAGTTTAAGAATCTTATTCCAACATAAATTTAATTTTTCCCTTTACCCTTTAAAGAAATGGACCAACAACAATCAGATTGGCTTAATGCAATAGGAGACAGGAAATGTGCCAAGGGTGTAATTACTACAATTTTAAATTGGTTACATTCAAATGTAAATATTGATGATATAGAGCAATATGAATGCCATTTGAGTTCATTGAATGAAAACTACATAAAATACGAATACGAATACGAACACACGTCAAAATTTAGAATCATTAAGAAATTTAAACAACAATGACACAGACTTATTAGAAGCCATCTTTGTATATTTATTGAAGAAAAAATTGACTTTCAATCAAGGAAGGAATTTGAGAACACCCGTAATTCGAACACTCTCCCCACTATTTCCGAGTTCTTTGATTTTATAGAAGACCGGTGTGTATTGTTAGAAAATCTTAATAGTTTTAATGAAAGCTCTTTTCATAATAATAAAAAAACCCTCCAGAGTCGGCCTCCATTTCACCTCCCAAAATATCACAACAGGAAGACACCCCTCTAGTCTTCAGGTTATTGAAAAATGCATATACTGCAGTTCTAATCACACGATTTATAAATGTGATAAATTCTCTATTCTTTCTCCCTCGGATCGTATTAACTTTGCTCAGACAAAACAGCTCTGTCACAATTGTTTGGGAACGAGACATATCTCAAAAGACTGCAAAAGCAAACATACGTGCAATATATGTCACAAACGTCACCATAGCCTGCTGCATCTTTCTAATAGTCCAAGGAATTACTCACACTCAGATAGGCAACTTCAACCTTTCAATTCAAACACTCAAAATTCACAAGCAAATCGTATTTTAAACAACTCCTTACAATCACCTCAAAATGATGCTGTATAAAGATTCACTCAATCTGCAGCAAGCAAATCATCTGCCACTAATAGTCCTAATCCACAAAGTAGCCATTTGCAACCTGAAACTTCGTTGGTCAATTTATCATCCCTTTCCTCGACCTATTCATTGGTTCTGGAAGATTTCAAGTTGACCTCCCCCTCCTCTCTCTCAAGGAGAACTTGAAATTAGGAGATTCATTCTCCATCGCTCGAAAAAGACTTTTTACTCTTGAAAGTAGATTTCAAAGAAACCCCTCTCTCTTTTTGGAATACCAAAATTTGTTCACGAATACGTTCAACTAGGACATGGTAAGATTATCCCTCTCACCTTAACAAATCATCTATCTGAGCATAAGTACTTTATTCCGCATCTGTGTTATTTGATAATAACCTAAATAATTTTGACGGTTTTCTTACATATATTAATAAACTACACCCCCGTATCAATTTCACTGTTGAATTTGAATCCAACAATCAGTTACCTTTCCTTGATTTATTAATCAAAAAGAACCTAAACAACAACACTTTCGAATTTGAAATATTCAGAAAACCTACAGAACAGATTGTCTTATTGATTATTTTTCATCCCATCCAATGTCACACAAACTAGCTGCCTTCAATAGTTTATTTCACAGAGTTTTTTCATTACCTCTTTCCAAGGATGCTTTTGACAAGGAGATTAATGTCATCAAGCAGTTAGCTGTTAATAATCATTACCTTCTAGATATCATACATAAACTTTACTTTAGACAATACTGTAAATTTAAACTTTCTTTTCCAATTTGTAACAGTCCTGTGGATCCTCTCAGTAGACACTTCACTACTTCCATTTCTTTTCTGGGCAACGTTTCCTATCAACTGGCTGAGGTGTTCAAGAAATTTAACATTAATGTACCATTTAGAACTAATGACAACCTTAGATCTAAGTTTGTTAACACTAAAGATAAAGTACCCATACTACATAAGTCGGGCATTTATAGACTTTCTTGTTCAGATTGTAATTCAGTTTATGTGGGTCAGTGCGGCCGTAGAATTGAGTACCGGGTTCAGGAACATAAAAATTTTAGCAATAAGTATCAAAATTACAATTTTTTTTAATTCTTCCTCAGCTTTTGCTAACCATATTTTTACAGAGAACCACTCACGTAATTTTTTTGATGTTAAACTTTTACACAGCTGTGGTAAGGGTCAGAGAATGAATTTACTCGAATTCATGGAAATACACAAAACCAAGATTGATGAAAATTTGATTTGCTTAAATGAACAAATCACACCCACTGATCACTACATTTTTTTAAATCTACCTAATCACATATTCAAATGATTTCAACATTTATCATACACATAGTAACTTTCAGTCACTGACTCTCACCATGATTACTGTTTTAGTACAGAATTTTATAAAATTAAATAAAAAAGAAAAGAATTTTGAACACGTATAAAACATTTTTCATACATATTGTTTATTGCATTCTTTACACCTAACATTGTTCAATAGTATTAGTTTAGTTTGATTTAGACTGTATATTTTTCATTGATGTTTGTTTGTTTACGACTACCTACTGTAAACTTTTATTTACCCAGAGTCACAGAACCAAAATTTAACCTCACTGGCCTCTCTCTTCACACCTATCTTTCAACCTTTCTCATCCACTTCAATTCTTTACTTCGTGTCCCATGTTATCATCACTTCATAACCACAACGGCTTAGTCTACATTCTTCTTTCTCCTCAAAGACGAAACTTCATTCAATTCCCAAAACTGTCACATTTTACTTCAACTCATTGTACAAGTATCAGTGGTTAAGTGAGTGAAATATTAATCCAAATTATTTGTCGTGTGTTATCGACTTTATCGACAATGTATATCTTCCTAAACTTAATCATGTCCATCTTGACATGTCTTAATGAATATTTTGCTGCTAATCAGTTTTTCCACAAGCAAAATTACGCATATCCCTTTCACTGCTGGACCAATCGTCCTAAGATTTTTTCCGAATTTGACACAGCGTTAACTACTAATTCCTTTTATTCGGACTTTACTTCTTCTGACTTTCATCTTTCCCTACACCTTGATTATTCCCTCCCCAACATTAAACTTCCATCCTTAAATCCCTTCCCACTATTGGTTTTTTATTCCAATTAGTGGGAACCCCTTACCCTCTCCTTCGTTCTACTGTTGGTTTTTTATTCCTTCTAGTGGGATATAATCCATCCTTCCCTTTGATTCCTTAATTCCAACCCTACTTATGGTTTTTTATTCCATCAAGTAGGGAAATATTAAATTCCTCTCTACTTTTGGTTTCCTATTCCATCTAGTAGAATTCTCCTCCCTAAAAATACCTATACTACATATTCTTAACTTCTTTAAAACATTTTTTTTTAAACCACATAAGATATTCAGTTCCAATTCTTTTAACATCAATTTTAACACCCTCAATTTCTACACATGTAACTATGGTAAATATTTGTTTGTCAATTTTCCATTACTCAACTTGTTCATGTATTAATTTTTACTTTATCATTGTTTGGTCTATTTAAAATGTAACTTTTCATACAGTGTGTAAAAGCCAAATGGAATAAATTCATTATTACGGTTACTGTACATATTTATAAAAAATCCCGAAAGACGTCAAATTTAAATTATAACTTGACATTCTTTAACGTGAAAATGCAACCCCTACCTTCAACCCCCTTAGAATGACAGGTACAACCCCCAATTTTTTAAATGGGAAGTATAGGCTTGTGATATATCATTTGAAAGGTCTCTTCATTCTCTATTCAAAAATGTTATTACATGTTGTTACCGAAATTCGCTACAATACAATCAAAAACTAAAATGTAATGCAAAACGTAATAAAATGTAGAACACGAAAAAGAACTATGAATGTTAATGAAGTAGATGTTCAAAATGTTCTCCGCGAACGTCTTGGCAACATCCTAATCTCAAATAAAACTGTCTTCTAACATTATTTAACATATCAGGCGTGACCGACCTAATCGCAAGCGTTATTCGTTCTTTTAAGTCATTTAAATCAGAAGGTTTAGTTTTGTACACATGGCTCCACATATCCCCATAAAAAGAAATCTAATAATGTAAGATCAGGTGATCACGCTGGTCATTCAATCGATCCTCGCCTCCCTATCCACCGATTGGGAAATATTGTACCGAGGTACTGCCGGACATTAAGTTGGTAATGTGGTGGTGCTCCATCCTGCTGAAACCATATCGTATTCGCTGGAACTTGAGGGTTACCTGGATCAGGATATAAATTTGCCAACGTTGGAATGACATCATTTTGAAGTAGTGCCAAATAATTGTTGCTATTCAAGTTGCCCTCAATAAAAAAGGGACCAATGATATTGTTCCCTACAATCCCTGCCCAAACATTAACCTTTTGAGGGTATTGAGTGTGTTCTTCTCTCATCCAGTGAGGATTTTCCGTGGACCAGTAGCGGCAATTTTGCCGATTAGCATGACCGTTAAGTAAAAAGTACACTCATCAGAAAACATAACGTCTTCTAATTGGATAATATTGTTATCCAACATGTCCATCATTTGCTCACAAAAAAAAGTTCTCCTATCAAAATCGTCTTCCATGAGCTCCTGAGTAGGTATCATCTTATACGGATGCAATTTATTTTCTTTTAATATGTTTGCTATCGATGTATGGCTAGCATTGAATGTAGTGGATGCCTGTCTACTCGATGTATGTGGGTTTTCCTGAAACTCAAGCAACACATCTAATTTGAGTTCATCCATCAGTGCATTGGCAGCTGCTTTTTTTATCTGCCTTACATGACCAAACTCGCGAAACTGCTTTTCTATTTTACTTATTGTTCCTTGGGATATAGGCGGTAAATCATGAAATTTCTCATGAAATAGGCGAGTTACTTCCTGTTGTGTTCGGATGTTATCTCCATAACCAATCATTTGTAAAACTGTTATTTTATGTATTTCCGTTAATCTAACCATTTTTCACAATTGAATTGAACAAACTTTTTATTTAAATTACAACAATGACAACTTAAATAAAACAATTTACTACTGCTTGTTAAAATAGCGTTGCCACGGAAATTCTTAAAGTTTTTTAATGGTTACCATCTAAAAACCACATTGGTATGGTTTTTGTTCACTTTCTCATTATCAAGACCTAAACGGGAAATAAGTTTTAGGTATATTGTAATAAGTTTCGTGTATATTTTAGCGAATTTCGGTAACAACATGATATTAATTTTTTTTTATGTTAATTTTTGCATTAAATTTAAAAACAATAACATGAATAGAGAATGAAGAGACGTTTCAAATGATATATCACAAGCCTATACTTTCCATTTAAAAAATTGGGGATTGTACCTGTCATTCTAAGGGGGTTGAAGGTAGGGGTTGCATTTTCACGTTAAAAAATGTCAAGTTATAATTTAAATTTAACGTGTTTCGGGATTTTTTATAAATATGTACAGTAACCGAAATAATGAATTTATTCCATTTGGCTTTTACACACTGTATATTAGTAGTATACATGTATATATGCATACATGAGATTTGCTTATTGTAATCAAAAAAGAAATTTAAAATATTGATATTTTATCAGTGAAAAAACCTATGTTTGGTTGACACATTCTCATTTATACTAAAATAATTATTATCTTTGGTATTACTGTTGGTCCTGTTTAATATTATTTTCTACTACTGTTAAAAAATTTACCATTACCATTATATTGTGTTCTTTACAGCCTGATGATGGTCTAACCTAGACCGAAACTAGTTGCGATAATTGTAATTTACCTGAATAAAAGTCTGTGGTTTTGACTTTGAGTTTTATTGGATCTTTTCTATTGGATTCAACCACATTTGAGATGGATGACCTATCTAATTGAAGTTAATGTTCTTGGATATTTTAATGCATACCCCCAGGTATCAGTAAGAGACGCCGAAAGAGAATTGGGAATTTCAAAAAGTTCTATTCACCAAATATTAAAAAAACATAAATTCCACCAGTATTTCATTTGTTTACAACACAACATTATTGAAAGAAATTATATTAAAAGATTAGAATTTGCAGAATTTATGCTAATAAAAACACAAGAAGATGAAAATTTAAAAAAATATATAATATGGAGCGATAAAGCAAAATTTACAAAAAATGGGATGGTAAACCGAAAAAATTCACGTTATTGTAATTACCAAAATCCTTATTTTGTTATAAATGTAGGGTTTCAAGATAGGTGGCAATTTAACGTTTTTTGTGCAATAAAAATAATCAAATTATTGCATTTCAATTTTATGATGAAAATTTAAATGGAAAGATATAAAGTAATAAAGAATTTTAATAATTATTAATATTGTCTTTGGGTGAGAAATATCTAGAAATATTGACAGAATTAAAAGCAAATTATTTAAATAGATTAACACCAGAAAAATTGTCAAAAATCTATTTTATACATGATGGAGCTCCTCCTCATGGTAGGCGTTTAATTAACCAATTTTTGGACGATACATTTACGGATCAGTGGATTGCCAATAACGGTCCTTTTAAGTGGCCCCCAGAATCTCCGGACATGACCCCGATGGATTTTTTCATAAGGGGTTATGTAAAAAATGAAGTTTACTTTAACCCTTTAACAACAAAAGATAATTGTAAACAAAGGGTAGATAGATAGATAGATAGATAGATGTTTAAGAGGTGGCCAGAAGCCTATTCCACTGCGACCTTTTCAGATCTATTGTGGTCCTCAAAAAACTAGATTACATCCCCCAGTCCGACTCTCTTAACGAAGTCTATAAGCTTTGAGACTGTAACCTTCATGTAGTCCCTTGCCAATGGATATTCTTCTCCTAAAGTCAGGAACCGTCGCACTGACATAAGATGTGCTCTGGTGTTTCCTCTTCTAGGTGACAGAATCTGCACAGATCCGTCTCTGTCAACCCCATCAGCTTAAGATGCCTGTTTAGCTTACAGTGCCCCGTCAATAGACTTACTACAGTTTTGACCGTTTTCCTGTCTTTACTCAATAAGTCTGACGTAAACTTTTGCGAATGTTCCATTATGAACTGTTTCGCTTGCCTTTGTCCTGGTGAATTCCACCACCATTCCCGTGATTTTTGTGCCACCCATGTTTTCATGGCCGTTTTTATTATATTTTTTGCAATGCCGCAGAAAGGTTCCGGTCCAATAAAAGGCATTGATGAGCCTAGTTTAGCCATTTCATCTGCCTTTTCATTGCCTTTTAGACCCCTATGCCCTGGTACCCAAGCTACCGTAACCTTGCTACGATCCCCCAGAGTATTCAGACCATGCACACAGTCCCATACTAGCCTAGAATTGACCTCTACAGAATCTAGTGCCCTTAGCACCGCCTGACTGTTTGTGAGGATGGCTATTGAACGGTACGTCCTATCCAGCCTTTTAATTTCTTCTACACAGTAGTGAATTGCCGTGATTTCTGCTTGAAAAATCGTGGCATTTTGGGATAGACTTACTGGGAATGTTATCCCTTGTTTCCTTCCGACTACGCCGGCTCCCACGCCATACGGCGTTTTTGAGCCGTCCGTGTACCAGGTTGACTCCGCCTCTACGGGTACACCTTTTTCCCAGTCTTCCCTACCTGGTATAACTATTTTAAATTTATTGGCAAAGGTTAGAAAAACATTTAATAATCTGCCTCCTGTATTTATTCAAAGAGCAACAAACCAACAAGTTTTAACAAGAATTAATAAGTGTTTAGAAGTAAATGGAAGAAATTTTGAATATTTGTTAGGATAAATTTTGGTCTTACTTATTCACAAAATGTTTAAAGATAACTTGTTAGTTTTTTTTTTAATTTGAACACTACTTACCTACTTGTCTTTGTTTGATTTTGTTTATTTCATTTATAAATAATTCTTTAAATTAAAAGTTTTCTTTTCAAATGTTTCATTTTCTCTTTTTCCTTTTCAAAACAAAATTGATTTTAATCTAAACAACTAAACAACAATAATGAAACAAAGCCAAATAAAGTTGCATTGTAACCGAAAATCGTAAAGTATCTAATATCTCAAAAACTATTACGAATTGATATAGGGAAGTAAATATGAACTTACCTTATTTTTTTATAAGGAATTAAATTAAAATAAAAAAATATGCGTTGCTATTTGAAATAAGGAAGATACCTTCGTTTTTTTAATTTAAAATTTAACTCAATAGTGTGATCACCCTGTATAATATATTTTTAAATAAACATTATTTACTTACAATTGAAGATCTTAAATGCAAAATAATACATTTACTTTTTAATTTAAATAATTTAGGTATTGAAATAATCGTCATTTTATTAAGCGTGATTTCTGTCAAAATTTTCGAAAAACATTAAATTTCTCCTAAACGGTTAATTTTAGATACAAAATACCTTACATAAAGTAACATTTAAATTTAACGAACTAACCAAAAATAAGAAAATAAACAGGGTGTTGCATTTAAAATAGTGAAGTTGGTGTCGGTTTTCGGTATAACCGGAAGTACGATCAAATTGAAAATATTTTAGTTAAACTCAGAAGTATCAAAAACCCCTGTATACCAAATTTCATTAATCTCGCGTTTTTCTTTCCCCATAAACTTCTAAGTGGCACTCGTCGTAGGACACCCTGTATTTTATAAAGGGGAAAGTTATCTCATAAAACCTCTGATTTATGGTTTAATGGCCCTGATTTCTTACGTTCACCAGAGAATCAACTTTTCTCTACAGATTCTTCGGAAACTGTAGTTCCATTGCCAACTTCAGTAGGTTGCATCGTGCTATGGTGTAATCGTTTCAAGAGCTTCAGACCACAAATTTAAACAGTCTGTTTCAGTTATTTACTTCGATTTATTCACAACACCAGAAATCCTGATAAAAAAATTAAATCACCATTATTATCTGCTGAGTTACGCAAAGCTCTTGAATTCATCGTTAAGCAAACTCAAGTGACTCACTTTCAAAAAGAAATAGAGGAGCTTAAAAATCAACAACCCCCTTCTGAAAAACACATTTTGGCATTAAAACCTTTTCTTGACTCGCAAGGTTTGATAAGAGTAGGAGGAAGGCTTTCTAATGCATTGATTCCTTTTGAGCAGAAACACCCTCTCTTACTCCCCTATCGAAATTACACTGTACATCTTATGATGCTCCTTGAACACAAGCGTTTAGGACATAGCGGCCCGTTAAACGGACTAAAATAAATTAAAAAAATAATACGCACCTGCATTACATGCATTAAATTTAATGCTCAAACTGCACAGCAAATTATGGCAGCTCTTCCTAAAGAGAGAGTGCGTTAGATCGCGTCTTTCAAAAAAACTGGAGTAGACTTCGCAGGCCCTTTTCTTATCAAAAGCTCTCACCTAAGAAAAACCCCTATCACGAGGTGTTATAAAGCTTTGTTTATTTGCATGGCCACTAAAGCCATCCACATGGAGTTAGTGTCCAGCCTATCAACCGAGGCCTTCATTGCAACATTGAAACGCTTTATTGCAAGAAGAGGTAACCCTCAGGTTATATTTAGTGATAACGCTACAAATTTTGTCGGCGCTAAAAATCAACTCAAAGAGCTTCATGAATTTCTTCTATTAAAGGCTACTTCTGATTCTATTAAAAACTTCTTGTCCCTCACCTTCATTAAATGGTAAAATATACCTCCACATTCTCCACATTGAGGTGGAAAATGGGAATCCTCAATCAAGAGTGCCAAATACCACCTATACCGCATTGTAAGTACTTATAATCTCACTTTTGAGGAATTCACTACCGTGCTGACACAAATAGAAGCAATCTTAAATTCTAGACCTCTATATCCCTTATCTAATGACGCAAATGACTTGCATCCATTGATCCCAGGTCATTTTATGATTGGGGCCCCTCTCACCTCTTTTCCCGAAAAGAATATCACCCAGACCCCTATTAACAGACTGTCATTCATCTCCATCATCTATTATATGGGTGGTTACTTCCTGTTTCTAGTTTGAGAAAAAACCAAATGGTTCTAGTTAAAGAAGAAGATAACCCCCCTCTAAAATGGCCATTGGCTAGAATTCTCGAGCCACTCTTAGGCAAAGATGGTAAAGTCAGAGCCGCCCAAATACTTACTGCTAATGGGAAGTTTGTTCGTCCAATAGTTAAACTCTGTCCTTTGCCCATATCAGATAACCAAGGATGACAATAATATTTTCAGCTTCAGAAAACGGTGATGAAAAAACCCAGAACAGAAGTGGTCGACGTACATAAGCGTTCGTTTGGAGCGGTTGCGGAAAGTGTCAGAGTGGGAATCATCCATCCTGAACACCCTAACGACCAGCTTACAAACGAGCAGCAATCAGTATTGGCTCCTCCAGCAGCAGTGCGAGATTTGGTCGCCTATTGCAAGAGAAACAACAGGTAACTGATCATTGGATGCGATGCTAATTCTTACCATTTGGATTGGGGAAGTAACGACATCAATGAACGAGGTGAGTCTCTATATAATTATATAATAGGGGAGGGCCTCTCGGTAAACAATGTAGGTTCCGAACCAACTTTTGTGAATAGAATGCGCAAAGAAGTTTTAGACATTACAATCAGTTAGATTGTTAACTGGCAGGTTTCTACTGAGCCCTCATGTTCAGATCATAGACACATAAGATTTGACATGAGAACAGGGCAAAGTCCCATAGTTCAGTTTTGTGATCCAAAGCGTACCGATTGTAGTGGATATTGTAATTCCCTCAAATCTCACCTGGAAAACGCAATTGATACTATAAAAAACAAGGCTGAAATAGAAGTGGCCAATGAACAAATTCAAAACGCCATTCTAACAGCCTACCAGGGGAACTGCCCACTCAAGGAGAAGAGGGACCATAGAGGTGCACCTTGGTGGAGCAGAAGCTTTGGATAAAAAAAGAAAAGAAGTTCGAAGACTCTTCAATCGAGCTAAAGCCTCAGGCTGTTGGGAATTCTATCGAGTTGCTCTAACTGAGTACAATAAAGAAATCAGGAAAGCCAAAAGAGATTCTTGGAGACGGTTCTGTCAAAGTATATCAGATCTACCTGCCAGCACCATAATTCACAAGATTCTCTCCAGAGATCCGGCACAGGAAGTTGGCTCGCTAAAACGACCAGATGGCTCCTTTATGGACTCTGGTAGGCAATATTTAGAGATTCTGCTTCAGAACCACTTTCCCGGCAGTTTGCTTCTGGATGACCAGCAACCAATCCCACTTCCTACAGGATCGACAATACGACCAAACAAGGAAGATTGGGGAGTTGCTTTTAAACTGATCACTCCATCATCTATTATATGGGTGGTGAATTCATTCTCCCCATATAAGTCACCAGACGAGGATGTTATTTTTCCTGTACTTCTCCAGAAGGGACAGGAGATCTTGCTACCTTTCCTAATAAAGTTATTAAGGGCGAGTTTAGCGTGGAGCTATATTCCGCTAGGGTGGTCAACGGCAAGGGTTGTGTACATACGTAAAGTGGGCGTGGCGAACAATTCCCTCCCAAGTCCTTTCGCCCGATCAGCCTAACTTCGTTCATAATGAAAACACTAGAATGAATTCTAGATAGACATATTAGAGAGGGGAATCTAAGGCAGCATCCCTTAAATCCTCACCAGTATGCATACCAACCTGGCAAATCCACAGATTTGGCCTTAAACAATCTCGTAGGAAAAATAAGCCAATCCCTAAGACAAGGTGAAATTGCGCTGACAGCTTTCCTCGATATTGAAGGAGCTTTTAATAATGCCCTACCCCAATACCTCTACGACTCAATCTACGGTAGAGGAATTAGCAGAGTAATATGCAACTGGATCAAAACCATGCTTGAAAATCGATATATAGTGTCCTCACTGCAGGAAGAATCGGTCAGGTTTAGGGCGGCTAGGGGATGTCGGCAGGGGGGGTTCTTTCTCCCCTTCTGTAGTCTCTCCTAGTTGACTCCCTTCTGAACAACCTCTCTCTGCGGAGGGTGGATTTTCAGTGCTATGCAGACGATCTGGTTATAATAGTTAGAGGCAAATTTGAAGAGGTTATCTCGGAGATCCTTCAGGATGCCCTAAATATGGTTAACAGTTGGTGTGAGGTGGAACAGTTGTCTGTTAACCCCCGCAAGACTGTTATTTTTCCTTTTAGAAAAAAGGAGAAAGCTAACTAAGCTTCGCCAACCAATTTTATCTTGCGAAACGATTCACTTTGCGACGGAGGTAAAATATCTGGGGATCATCTTGGATAGTAAAATTACCTGGAACGCCTATGTGGAAAGAACAATAAATAAAGCCAGGACTTCCCTGTGGAATCTCAGGAGAATCTGCGGCAAATCTTGGGGAACGAGCCCCAAACAGTGATAAAACCAATGATCACGTATGGCTCGGTGGCCTGGTGGTCCAAGGGACTCCAGAAATCCACCAGAGCAAGATTGTCAGCGACTAGCATGCGTGGCCATTACGGGGGCAATGTCCACTACCCCGACAGGGGCAATGGAGATCATCCTGGATATAACCCCACTCCATTTACTATTGGAGAAGGAGGCCAGGATGGTGTCCTATAGGCTGCTGTCGGTGGATAGATAAGTAAAAGGGGAGAGACCCTGGGACCACTCGGGCCTGAACCGTGAAATTAAAGATCACCACACGCTTGGGATGGTCTCAGATATCCTAGCCACCCGGACGCACGTAGAACAGTCCTTTAAAATCCTCTTTCCGAAGAGAGTCAAATGGGAAAAGGGGATCATCTCTTTCTCTGGGACGGACTACGTACTATACACTGATGGCTCCAAAACTCCAGAAGGTGTTGGAGCAGGAGTGTATGGTTGCAAACCGAGGGTTAAAATCGTAGTAAACCTCGGCTCATATGCTATCATCTTTCAGAGGTTTTCGCCATTGAATTGTGTGCAAGAGAGCTGATAAATCACCCTCTTGTAAACAAAAACATACATATTGTATCAGATAGCCAGGCAACTCTTAAGGCACTGAGCTCCAACTGGCTTAATTCAAAGTTGATATGGAACTGTATTAAAGCCTTAGAACGTCTTGGTTCCAACAACAGGGTAACTTTGCTCTGGGCACCAGGACATAGCGGAGTTGTGGGTAACGAAAAAGCTGACACTCTTGCCAAAAAAGGAGAAGAGTCTAGATTTATAGTACCTGAACCATTCTTTGGCATTACCAAAAGTACTGCCAAAGATATTATCTCCGGCTCGATAGAGAGGAAAATCCTCATGTACTGGAATGATATCCCAGGACTAATCCATTCGAAGGCTTTCATCTCCAAACCCTCGAAAAATATAACTAAGCAGATTCTAGAGTGGGATAGGAAAGACCTACGCATTCTTATAGGACTGCTTACGGGACACTGTCGTCCAAGATACCACCTGAAGAAAATAGGTCTGAGTCAAACTCCAGACTGCCGCTTCTGCAGTGCGGAAGACGAGACTGCAGAACACATATTATGTTCTTGCTCCGCCCTGGAAAATACTAGGCACCGCATTTTTGGTTTCCCAAAATTGCAGCCTAACGACTTTAAACAGGTCTCGCCGCAGACAACCATTGACTTCGCAAGGAGGATTGGCTTGTATTGCGATTTATAACCCTAGGGGTGAGCCACAATAGACCCAACGATGGTCGCAGTGGAGGGGTGGTTGAGCGCCCCACTCACATTGAACGGTATTAGGTTCATTCCCTTTAACCAATTCTCTCCATTACGTGATAACAAAAGTATTAAAATTGTATTCATTGTGATCATAACTCACCGAAACGTTTAATGTTTTAATAAACGAATTGAATTTGAAAAGTTGTTTCGTAAAAATTCTCGAATAGATAGTGACTTCCAGTGACCAATATCGAAGAAAAGTTCAAACACATCGTTTCTATCTAGATCTTTTATGTTTATCTTAATGTCATTTAAAGGAATAATGGGTAAGTTTGGGATATTTGGATCGGAAATTGAATTTATTGCCATTTGGTCTCCTCTTTCGTTGCCTTTAATTCCTGTATGAGATGGAACCTAGAGAAATATGATATCTATATTTTTCTTTGATAAGCTGTGAAAGTGTTTAATAAAAGAGTATTTTTTAGGTATATTTGGTTCAATCCCTATTATACACTCATGGAGTCAGAAATGATAAATATGTTGTTACAGAGATTTAGTGCTTCCTTGATTGCGTACAATTCAGCAGTAAATATGCTACATTATTTTTGCAGTTTTATTTGTTTATGATTTGTCGCATGTAAAACTGCAGAGCCGACCCCACATTTATTCTTAGAGCCATCAGTGAAGAATAGTTGAAAATCTTGATATTTTGCTATGGTTTCCAAATATTTTATTTCAATGATTGATGTGGAATAAGAATGCTTTGGATATTGTTGCATTGAAAAATTTATTTTTAAAATGGAAATTTGCCATGGTGGTATATTGGTTATGTGTATAGAGTTAGACTGTATTTTAAAGTTAAAATTTAGACGTGAGATTCTTTCATGAAAAGGAAGTTTGTGGTAAGAAATATTCGTATAGAAGTGATTTGGAGTACTGGGTTTTAAAAGTGTAGATAGTGGGTTATTGTTAACAGATAACATATTAGCAAAGTAATTTAGGGAAAGCATTTCTCTACGAAGTTAAAGTGGTGGTTCGGCAGCTAGTGATTGGAGACTTCTAACTTAACTGGTCCGAAATGTTCCGTGTGCAATACGAAGCGCCTTATTTTGAATAATATCCAATTTGTGAAGAAGTGTTGAACTGGAGAGTTATAGCATATTGATCCGTAATCCAGTTTGCTTGTAATGAGCGATTTATATAGGATTAATAAAACATTTGTATCGGCTTCCCAAGAATGCTGTGCAATAACTCTTAATAAGTTTAATGACCATTGGCATTGCTGAATTAAATTGTGAATATGGAGTGTATTGGAGTTAAATATTTGATGAAGTGTTATGTTTGTTAATGACCACTACTTTGGTTTTATCATTTGATAGTGTAAATCCTGTGTTATTTGTCCAGTTTTCCAATTTATATAAAATTTTTTGAATTTTTGAATTTCAGTTACCAATGTCGTATTTTTACTCCTCATATGTTTAACAAAATCATCTGCATAAACACTCGCTTTTAATGGAAGGTGTAAATCTTGTGGTATGCTATTGATTGCTACGAGAAAGAGTATAGGAATTAAGATCGAACCTTGTGGTATTCCATTTTGAATAGATTTGGGGGTTGACAACTGATGGTTTATCCTTACACTAATCGATCTCTTATATAAAAAATTTTTGGTTAGAAGTTACTGTCTATATCCCATTCTTGTAGTGTTTGCATAATATAATATTTTCATGTGGAATCAAAAGCCTTTGAGATATCGAAAAATATAGCGATTACGGTTTGGTTTTCAATAAATGCTTCACGGATTTCGGTTTCAAGTGCCACGACATTGTCATTTGTAGATCTGTTGCATCTCAATCCACTTTGAATTGGTGTAAGTAGATGTTCTTTTTCCAAATACCATGTGCACCGATTTTTTAAGATTATTTCCATTACTTTGCAGAGGTTTGAGGTAAGGGATATTGGACGATATGACGATAAAGCGGTCTTTGGTTTTAATAATGGAAAGACATTACAGAAGGGAATTGGTGAGTGGTAAAAATTCGATTAAAAATGTCTGTTAGGATTAATTTAGCTGAATGAGGAAGTTTTTTAAGTAATATTGATGGAATATCGTCTGGACCAGCTTGTGTCGATTTTGTTGCGGATCAGCTTTCGTTTAATTATTCCATAGTAATTACATCATTTAATGGACGAGAGTGATCTGAGATTGTTGTGCCCGTTGTCTCGGTTTCTAGTTTATATTTTTGAAATAAAGGGTTAAAAATCTGGTCGCTCCAATTTTCCTGATAATATGATATGTATTTACTTTCATGTACAATAGTATCAATTGTATTATAGGATTTAGTGCCTTTTATTTTATTTATTTTCTGTCATATAGTATTTATTGGTGAATCAGTTGTTATTGTTGATACATAATTTACCCAAGAGGCTTTTTTGGCAGTTTTAATTAAAAATCTGAATTTTGCTCTGAGTCTTTTAAATTTATTTAGATTTTCTTGAGTTTTATGTTTTTTGCAAATGTTTAAGGTGGCATTCTTGGTGGCTTATATGGAGTTTTCAATTTCTTTGTTCCACCATGGAACTATTTATGTATTGGGTTTGAATGTGTTTTTGTATCATCTATATGATTAAGTACAATTGGGAAGTGGTCATATAAATATTCTAATATTTCCCAGTTGTATGCAGATGCTGAACCTGGATCAGATACTGTTAGATCTATTGCTAAGGTTGTTCCGTTATAGGAGTTAAAGTGTGTAGCAGATCCTGAGTTCATAACTACCAAATTGGAGTCAATAAAAATGTCTAGAAGAAGTTTTCCATTATTATTTGTTTCTTTTGACCCCAAATTATATTATGACAATTAAAGTCACCTAAGATAAGCTTAGGGGAAGGAATTTGTTGGATAAGATGTTTTAACTCAGTAAGATTTGCTTGATTTGGATGAGGTAGATAGACATTGCATATATTTATCCAAAGATGGTGTACAGTGGAAATTGCAATGGCTTCGAGACTTGTGTTTAAGGGAATCTGTGTAGCTTGAATGTTATTTTTTACGAATTTGACAACTCCTCCACTAGCTATCTGTTGTTGGGTTCTGTTTTTAATAAATCCTTGATAGTTTTTGAAGATGTTAGTTAGACGGGTTTCTTGAAGTTTTATTATTAGCGGTGATTGGTTATTCATAAGCAATTTTAAGTTTTCTATGTGGCTGTAAAAGCCATTTATATTCCATTGAACTAAGAATTTATTTGTCTTTTAAGGTACAGGAGGAGTCACTTTCTTCTTTAGTGAGTGGAATATCAGCATTTAGACATATTTTGTTTTTTAAGCGAGTAATGTTATTCTTTAGTCCTTTGTCCGTTATGTTTTTGTAGGCTACCTTCCGTAGTATTTTTAGGCTGTTTAAGTCGTATATAATTTCGAGCTATACTCTCTGGATATTTCGAGCCAATGGCATTAGCAATAAAATCACAAAGTACAGTAAAATTTATTACATATGGAGGGTTTTCCGATGGGATTGTTTCATCTGCCGGCGCCATTTGAATTCTGATATCTTCAACTGATTTTTTAGTTTTCGGTTTTTTCGGAACATTTTGCTTGGGTACTTCCAACGTATGAGATTCGATGTTATCTTCTATTTCGGGAGATGAAGTGTGTTGTCGTTTGGCAGTCGGTGTAATGATTTTGGTAGCTTTACTAGTATTTACAAAAGTTTTGGTTGATATTTTTTGGATATTTGATTGTGCAGGTTAATCACTAGGTATTTTTTGTGAGGATTTGGTTTAAGTAGTGGTGTGATGTTTAAAGTTTTCCTTAGGTGTGACATCTACAGAACTTTCCTGATTCATTATTAATGCCGAAAGTATATTTGTTATTGGACTATTTTTTTCTTCTGCTTATGAATTCTCATTTTCGGTGGTAAGGGTAATTTCTGGTAAGTTTGATATTTCTGTCAGTGAGCAGTTTTCTTCAGTATGTCCTGTTTTCCTACATTTGGTACAATTTAATCCATCTAAAGATAAATATATATGGTAAGGAGTATTTTCATGGGTAATTTGTATTGAATCAGACAAAGTAGTCTCTGTTGCGGCTACAAATACTTGTCGTCTGAAGCGAACGTGATTATGGTCTGACTTGCATTCCAACTCTAAAAAATGTTATTTTTGATATTATATTGACACCAATAGTATTTAAAAGTTGTTAGATGGAACTGTCTTCCAATTTCAATTTCATTGTCATTTATTTTTATAGATTTGTGATTATTTATTAAAGTATCGACTACGCTACAGCTACTGAGGTATATACAGATTCTGTTATTTGTTATGCGAGACGCAAAAATAATATTTTTTGGAGTTACAATTTGGCCAATTGCAACTATATAGTCATAAATTTTTATTCCATTTAGAGCTGATAGGACGATTGCTTGTTCTTTGGTAGGCGGTGTAAAAGAGGCAACTGCCTGGGAGTATGAATTAGGAGTAGAAGGAGGAGTGAAATTCATTTCATCGTTATCCATTTTGATATTCTATTATCATAGTTAATATATTCGTTTGAAATGAAGACGGTCCTGTCTTTAAATGACAATTAATAATAATTATCATAAAGACCGGTCCGGGCTTATCAAGATTTGATGTTATGTTGTGGTTTATAATATGATGTTATAACAAATTTTATTAGTACTCACAGTATTTGAAATTGTACAAAGGTCGAATACACTATTTATTTACTCACTATAAGTTTTTAAAAAACTTTTTCAGCCTTAAGACTGCAATACACGGGTAAAATTTGGGAGCGATTTTACGGCAGCTATCAGTGATCGTTACCCAATATTCAATAAAAAGATGAAATAACTATCCTTAGAAGCAAAAATCATTTACAATATATAAAAAATGTGAGATTTTATGGAGCGAGAGCTAGGCTCTTAAAGAGTAAAAAGAAAATAGCAAAAATTGACTTTACAGTTAATTACTCTTTAGAAGTCCATAAATGAAACAAATACTACACCACCACTAATAGTAGGAGTACACCCACATCAAAAAAGTTTTCGGTGGCGCACTCATTTTTCATTTACATAGTAATTGTATACACATTATCAATGAAACAATAAAACTGTAGTAAGTCACCCTCACCAAAAATTATGACTTAAAAAACTTCCTCAACAAACTGTTAATATCGAAGTTTATATAAAATACAATCATTATTCTGCATATCGTTATGTAAATTTCACAATCAAAATTATGAATTATTTTAATTTAACAAGATATTCACACATGGTTCGTTGACAAATATAATAATTCTGCAGCTATCAGGCGATTAACCACTAACGTTAAATTTATATAAAAATATTGTAGACAACTATATACGAGAAAATTCTAATTAACCCTATATTTCATTTTTTAAATGGATGTTTGATTATAGTAATAAAACATCTTATGTTACTAATTTTTCTATGAGGAAAGAAAACGCCTATTAAGAAACTATAACGAAAATCTTTAAAAAGAGATTAAAACTCTATGATTGAACAAACCGGCAAACATCAGCAATATTATACAGGGTGGTCCTTAAGTAATTGTACAAAAAGAAACAACGGATTCTACACTCTCAAATATTACGATTTAACCCAACTTACTTTAATAATATGTTGATATTAAGAAAGATACAGGGTGGTAAAGTTGAAATTTAAAATTTAATTTTTCGCCATAACTTTCATGTTTATGGAGATTTATTTACGAAAATTTATAAGTAGAGGTATTGAGTATGAGGAATTATAATTTGATGCATAATTTTGATGTATCTCATAGATGACGCCACATATGCCACATATTTGACATAAATTTGCGCTTAACTTTTTTGCTCTTCGACTTAACAATATTTTTTCTGATAAAATATGAAAGATACGATATTTCAACAAAAAAAGGTGTACCTGATAATAACTTCAAAACTGAAAAGTTTTCGAGATAATCGCATTTTACAAATCAGCTGCATAACTCCGTGTAACGCAATTATTCCAGGCAACGAATGAAAAATAGAAAAAAACATCAATAATTATTAATTTTGGTATGGAATATCTTCAACTAAAGTTGATAGTTTCCAAAACATTAAAGAAAAGATACTATAGGCTATTATTTTTTTACATACATCATAGGTAATGAGATCTACTAGAGAGAAGTTCAATAATTTGTTAACAACAGCCGTTGTATATAAATAGCTAGTAACTTTTTTTACTGCTATGTTTATTTTTATTTTATAAAAGGGCTACCTTCCGACTGGATTTTTTCTTAACGACTTGCAGCTTCCTAAGATTTTCTCCTCAGAGAGCACATCAGGGTAAAAATCAGAGCAAGAAGAAGAGCCAACAGAACAGGATTACAACAAGACAAACGAGAAGCAAACAGACTACATGAGAAAGTGAAGGAACAACTCAAAGCACACAGATCCAAGGACTGGGACAGAAGAATAGAAGAACTGGACCCAAATACACCAGTATTATGAAACCTCGTCAAGATACTATGACAAGACAAAAAGGACATTCCCCCAATCCACGGAGACAACGGAATCGTATTCACGGATAAAGAAAAAGCCGAAGCCTTCAGGAGAACTATGGAACGTCAATTTACCCTGAATGAGCACCCAGACGAAGACATGGACTTTACAGATAAAGTAGAAGATGAAATCGAAGACTTAGACGAAGAAATAATAGACGGAAACTTGGGATTCACAACACCAGAAAAAGTAGCCTACATAATAAAAGGAAGGAAAGCCAGAAAAGCACCTGCATACGACGGTATCAACAACAATGTACTGAAGAATTTACCAAGAAAAGGGATAGTATTTCTAACAGCAATTACAAACAGAATATTAAGAACAAAACACTTCCCGGACTAATGGAAGGAAGCCGAAATAGTGATGCTAAGGAAATCAGAACAAAATCCCAAGTTTCCACAAAACTACAGACACATCAGTCTACTACTAGCGATGAGCAAAATAGCCGAGAAAGTCATCCTCAAGAAGCTAAACGAAAAAAACGAAGCAATAGGAATACTGCCACAAGAACAGTTTGGATTCAGAAAAGAACACAGCACACCGGACCAAGGTCTTAAAATTGTAGAATACACAACAGAAAGATACAACAGAAATCAATCTACTGGAGCCATCTTCCTGAACATTAGCAACGCCTTCGACCGAGTATGGCACGAAGGACTGATAAAGAAGATAAGAGAAGCAGGATACACCAGAGAACTGACGAAATTACTACTCAGCTATCTGAAAAATAGAAGATTCAGGATAAGGATAGACAACGCAAAATCCGAAGTAGAAACAACAGAAGCCGTAGTACTACAAGGAGCAGTCCTCCCACCAGTGCTTTACAACATATACACGGCAGACATTCCAAAGACAGACAACACAATGATGGCTCTTTACGCAGATGACACGGCTATCGTTACAAGAAGCACTCAACCAAGGTTAGTGACAAGCAGACAACATGGAAAATCTAGATAAGCCCGGAGAAAACTATTGGTTATTATGAGTATAGTAGTATTTGTACTACTTTTTTTATATAATAAAATCTTTTATAATTGTAGCGTGAAACCTTTTTATTAATCACAATACATGTCAAAGTTACATTATCTATCTAAAGTTATTAGCACACTATATATTAATAAAAATATAAAACTAGTGAAGTAGTGAGTGGTACTTTTCATCTTAACACTTCCCCTCACGAACTACTTCGTTTTTCAAACTAATTAAATCTGTTAAAAATATGTGACGAGTGGAAGGTAACGCTTTCGTGATGATATCTGCTAACATATCATCAGTCCTAATATACCCAATTCTAATTTCTTCTTTATTAATGGATTCTCTTATAAAATTTCCTTTTATCTCAATATGTTTTGATTTTGAACTTATTATTGGATTCAAAATTAGTTTTTTGCTGCTTGGTTGTCATTTAATATCAGTATTTGATCTTGCTTATTTTCTATGTCATTTATTAATTGTTTTAGGTGAACAGTTTCTTTAAAAGCTTCGGTTATCGACATGAACTCAAGTATTAAATTGACTTAAATGGCTCACTGCATAAGATATATCAGGACGTGTTGCTACAGCCAAATACATTAAAGAACCTATCAGGTTTTGATATGGTACATTAATCTGTTCGTTTTGATCCGCTTTATTTAGTTTAGAACCTACTTCTGGCACTAGAAACACTGTTACAATTTTTCATTTCATATCTTTCGAGTAATTCTTGTATGTATTTGCTTTGGCTGACACTTATGAAATTTTCATGTTGTTGAAATTCTATTCCTAAACAGTAATTTAAATTTGCTAAATCTCTCATTTCAAAATATTTTTGTAACTCTTCTTTTACCTTTTTCCTTTGTCTTTTACTGGACGTTGCTATAGTCAGATCATCTACGTAAACTGCAATAATGGTTTTTTCTCCCCCTTTGAAGGATATGTAGATGCATGGATCAGCTGTAGAAGATCTAAAACCCATTTCCATTAATTTTGTATCTAATTTCTTATACCATTGTCTTCCAGCCTGCTTCAAACCATATATTGCTCTCTGTAGAAAACAAGTGTTATTTTTATTTCTTTTTAAATCTTCTAACATTCTAACCGATTTTTTTAATATTTCATCATTTGTATATGAACTTTCTTCCAGAACTATTTCTTGTAGATATATTTCAAAATTTTCTGGTAATTCCATATTAATTTCTTCGTCCAATTCTCCATTTAAGAAAGCTGTAGTGACATCTAGTTGTTGGAGTTCAAGATTTTTTTCAGCAGCAACTCCTAATAATAATCTAATTGAGCTTAATTTTGCTACAGGTGCAAAAGTGTTAAAACCCCTAGCAACTAAACGAGCCTTCTTTTTAGTTAATGTTCCATCTGCATTAAGTTTTTCTTTTAATATCATTTTGCAGCTTACTATATTTCTATCTGATTTTCTTTCTTTCAATACCCATGTCTCATTTTTTATATGAGCTTTAAATTCATTTTTTATTGCTTCTTTCCAGTATTCTTTATCTTTTGTTTCTTCATTTTTTATTTCTTCTCCAAAGTACGATATATAATAATCTTCGGTCCATTTTGGCATCTTTTTCTCTCTTGTTGTCGTCCTATTTTTAACGTTTTCATTTTCAAAACTGTTTGCTTCTTGAATTTGGATTTGTTCTACAGTATCTTCTTTATTTTCTGGCTCATTTATCTCTATTTCTTCTCCATTTAAAAAATTATGTTCTTCATTGGGTAAATTTTGTTTTTCATTTTGTTGTAAGCTATTTGTTTTTCTGGTTATTTCTTTTATTTCTTCATTTATGGCTGTTTCTTCTTCATTTTCTGGAATAATTTCATATTGTAAAGGATCAGAACAAATTTCTTCAGATTCGTTTGCCTTTTTGTTAAGAATTTTTACATCCCTTGAAAATATTATTTTGTGTAATTTTGGCATCAATATTCTAAAAGCTTTTGAAATTTTTTAGTAGCCCAGGCTCTTGGATCGAATTTTTCTCTATTTGGCTTTTTATTTAAAACGTATGCTTTTAAACCAAAAATTTGTACATGTTTTGCTGAAAGTTTTCGTCCTACCCATAATTCAAATGAACTTTTTTAATTTATAAAACTTGATGGACATCTATTTAACAAATAATTTGCTTTGTGTACAGCTTCAGCCCAAAATTTTAGAGGTAATTTTGCTTCAAAAAGTAAACATCTTGCTTTATCTAACAGTGACCGATTTTTTCTTTCAGCCAACCCGTTTTGCTCTGAAGTGTATGGTGACGAAAGTCTTCGTTTAATTCCACATTTTTTTAAGTAATTATCAAATTCATTGTTGCAATATTCAGATTTTTTATTGTCACTTTGTAGGTATTTAATTTTTGTATTGTGTTCATTTTCTACTTCATTTTTGTAATTTTTGAAACATTCGAGTACTTCATTTTTGTGTTTTAAAAAATATATTTTACAATATCTAGAAAATTCGTCAATAAATGTTACAAAATATTTTGAACCAACATGTGACTGCACCTGAAACGGTCCCCAAACATCTGCATGAATAATTTTTAACGGTTTTACAGTTTTTGGAACTTCTCTTGAATGAAAAGGTTGTCTAGTCATCTTTCCTTGAATGCATATTTCACAATCTTCCAGTTTTTCTTTCATGTTAAAATTTAATCCACGAATTGTTTTATTTCTTAAAGCATTTTTTAAGTCTGTTTCATTTAAATTTACAAGTTTTCTGTGCCAGGTCATTATATTATTATTTTCAAAAAAATAACATGCCTCATTTAATTCATCTTCTTCAGTTATGTAGTAAAGGTCACCTTTTCTTTGGGCTTTTAAAATATTTTGTCTATTTTGATCCATTATTAATGCTTCATTTTTCTTAAATAAAACTTCATAATTTTTGTTAGTTATTTTTCCCACCGACATTAGATTTGTCGTTAATTTTGGTACATAGAGAGTATTTGTTAAATTAATAGTATGTACTCCTGCAATTTTTAATTTGATTATTCCAATTCCTTCAACAGAAGTAGTTTGATCTTTAGATGCAAGTTTCAGACATTTTTCCTAAATTTTTCTTTATTTAAACATAAATGAGATGTGGAACCAATATCTAGACACAATTCTTCTTTATCTTGATTTTAAAAATTTGATTAATAACAAACCTATGTTTTAAAAGTGGATTCTACCTTTGAGTTATTATGATTTGAAATTTAGATCGACAGTATTTGGCTAAATGACCATATTTAAAACATTTGTTGCATTTAATTCTATTTTGCTGATTATGATGTTTATTGGTATTTTCTTCATTACAATTTTTGTTGGAATTTCTTGAAAAATGTCTGCTTACAAATGCACCTTCTCGTGAATTTTTATCTGAATTTTTATTACGGTTTTCGCTTTCTTCCAATATTTTAATTTTTAAGTTTTCTGGTGTTGGTAGATCATCTCTGGATTCAATTGCAATACAAAAATTTTCAAAAGAACTTGGTAGTGAATATAGCATCATAATACTTAACAAATCGTCATTTACTGTTATTTGCATATCAGCTAATTTATCTACAGTATCATAAAAATTATTTAAATGTCTCCTTACATCATCACCTTCTTTCATCTTATGTAAAAGTTTGCCTTCTTTACTTTGATAAATTTTCTCCAACGTCTCCCATATATCTTTAGATGTTAAACAGTTTTTGATTTGTTTTAATTCTGAAGGGGAAATAATTAGTATTAATTCTGATTTGGCATTTAAATCATTATCTTTCCATATTTGTTTAGCTTGATCGTCTTCTGGCATTTTTTCTTCTCCGTAAGCCAGAGTCCAGCTCTTATTAATAATGCTTGCGCTTGAATTTTCCATGTATCATAATTATCATTACGTAGAGTTGCAATTTTGTGACTTGTGTTAATTTGAGCCATATTTTTAACTTTTAACGTAATAAAACCTGGGCCCATAACATATTGGTTATTATGAGTATAGTAGTTCAATGGAATATAAATGGCTTTTACTTAAAATTGCTTATAAATAAACAATCACTGCTAATAATAAACCTCCAAGAAACCCGTCTAACTAAGAACGACTTACACATCCTTAAAAACTATCAAGGATTTATTAAAAACAGAACCCAACAACAGATAGCTAGTGGAGGAGTTGCCATATTCGTAAAAAATAACATTCAAGCTACACAGATTCACTTAAACACAAGTCTCGAAGCCATTGCAATTTCCACTGTACACCATCTTTGGATAAATATATGCAATGTCTATCTACCTCATCCAAATCAAGCAAATCTTACTGAGTTAAAACATCTTATCCAACAAATTCCTTCCCCTAAGCTTATCTTAGGTGACTTTAATTGTCATATTATAATTTGGGGTCAAAAGAAAAAAATAATAATGGAAAACTTCTTCTAGACATTTTTATTGACTCCAATTTAGTAGTTATGAACTCAGGATCTGCTACACACTTTAACTCCTATAACGGAACAACCTTAGCAATAGATCTAACAGTATCTGATCCAACTGGGAAATATTAGAATATTTATATGACCACTTCCCAATTGTACTTAATCATATAGATGATACAAAAACACATTCAAACCCAATACAAACGTGGAAATTGAAAACAGCTGACTGGCCAGAATTTCAAAAACTTATCGATTAAGAAATCAAACATTTTTGTTTACAGGATAACATTGACGAAACTATATCAATATTTAACACCATTGTTCTGAATGGGGCTGAAAAAGCAATAGAAAAAACTAAATTAATAAACCGTAAAATAGTTCCATGGTGGAACAAAGAAATTGAAAACTCCATATAAGCCACCAAGAATGCCACCTTAAACATTTGCAAAAAATATAAAACTCAAGAAAATCTAAATAAATTTAAAACTGCCAAAAAAGCCTCTTGGATAAATTATGTATCAACAATAACAGCTGATTCACCAATAAATACTATATGACAGAAAATAAATAAAATAAAAGGCGCTAAATCCTATAATACAATTGATACTATTGTACATGCGACAAATCATAAACAAATAAAACTGCAAAAATAATGTAGCATATCTTATTTACTGCTAAATCGTAGGAAGCACTAAGTCTCTGTAACAATGTGGGGAGCAACATACTTATCATTTCTGACTCCCTGAGTGTATAACAGGGATTGAACCAAATATACTCAAAAAATACTCTTTTATTGAACATAAAGGAACACTTCCACAGCTTATCAAAGAAAAATATAGACATCAGATTTCTCTGGGTTCCATCTCATACAGGAATTAAAGGCAACGAAAGAGGAGACCAAATGGCAATAAATTCAATTTCCGATCCGAATATCCCAAATTTACCCATTATTCCTTTAAATGACATTAAGATAAACATAAAAGATAATATTTTTAATACCTGGCAACAAATATGGAACTCAAACAATTCAAAATTAAAAGAAATAAAACCTCAAGTGAGATCTAAGTTACCACTACCATCAGGCAGAAAAAACCAAGTCGTAATAAACCGCTTACGTATAGGCCATACCTCATTAACACATCTACATCTTAACTAAATCTTAACTAAATCTTGGTGGATCTTAACTAAAGAAGATCCACCAAGATGTATATGTAACATTGAACTAACAGTAAATCACATCCTAAAAGAATGTCGAGAATTCCATCAAAAAAGATTATCTTCCGGACTACCGACTTAAAATCAAGAATGTCTATCTTCATAATTTAAAAACATCTTAATTTCCAAAAGATACCAAGCTTTTTTACCAATTTAAAAAAAAACACTTGTATTTTAAAAATTGTATTTAAAAAATATAAAACTCCCGCTAATAACCCTTGGTGATTGATGCGGTAAATATAAATAAAAAAAAATATATTAATAATAATAAATAAATATAATAATAATAAATATAATAATAATAAATATATTTTATCTACTTTCTAATAGCAATAGTTTTTGACTAGTATCAACTGTTAAACGGTTCGTGATATATCAGTAGGTATATCAACACTAGTTATTGTTACAATTTTTTTCGTTTTAAAGAACTTACTCCATGATTCTACTTATACCGATTTTATAGTTCAAAGTGTAAAAAAATTTAAATCAGATATAAATTTATACAATAAAAATAAATTGCAAATTAACAAAAAGATAGGCTAACATACCAATCATAATGTTGCATTTGATGTATATGAAAATAAATCTGCTTATTATAAGTTTATTTATTCTTTAACATCGGGGTAAAATATTACCTAACGATATACTTTTGATGGCTTAGATTACATAAAATTACTTTAGATAGCGAATATCTTGGAATATGGAAATTTTTAATAATTTTATTTTTTTTCATATCGGGTTTGAGCTTTACATATACACACCGTCTGGATACATGTTTGTCTTGCGACTTTTCTGTTATACTCTATATACACGTGCCGGTTTTTGACTGTGGTTTTTCTTATCGGGGTTTGCAAATAATTTTTGTTATTCTAACATTCTTATCAGGTCTCGATAATTTTTAATTTGCTAGTGCCTAAATGGCGTGTTTCGCACGTTAGTATATATGCTCGAAGGGTTCGCAGTATACCTAAACGCGTCTTTATCATATATCCACTAGTGAAAATTACGCGCAAAGGGCGGATTCAGTAGCTTCGCTACTTTGGCCAATGCCTTTTTGACACTTGTCATAGAAGGTGTAATCTGCTGGCTTGTTGATCGCTCATCCGCCCTTTTGACCGCGTTGGCAAGTTGATCGCCCACCCGGCTTTTTGACCGTATACGTCGCGTTGGAGGCTTACGTACTACTACGTCGCTCATCAGAGGCTGGCTTGTATTCGTTGATCACCTTAATACCTTTTGGTCTTACTTCTTTGTGCTGACCTAACCTAACCTAACCTGCATCCCAGAATCCCTGGACCTTTAAAGACTGCAAACTGCTACAAACGTCTGGGCCAAAAATTGCAGATTGAACCTTAGCTTTTTTGACGATTTCCTTATGGAGATTCCCATGTTAGCGTTAAATTTAGTGCTAAACAAGTAGTCCCTGTTTTTTTCTACCTTGATTAAAAATGAATAACTTTGCTACCTCAACCTCAAAGTTAGGTATATAGTATAGTAGTTAAAAAAAATTATAAATGTGTTTGAATTATTTATTATAATCTCTAATAAATATCTTACTGTGCAAAATTATATCAATTTTTTAACAGCCATATTGTTTACCAACCGTGCCCGTATGACCAAGGTGCAGCATAAGCAGCAACAACAGGTTTGCTAATGATGTCACTTCTGTAGCTGTGGCTCAAAGCAGCAGGAGCAGCTACAATTTTTTGCACGACTGGAGCAGCTACGTATTTTTGTACGATGGGTGTGGAGTAAGCTACAACTGCAGGTTCACTGACAATGTCTTTCCTGTAGGTGTGGCTCACTGCGGCTGGAACTGCAACTGGAGCAGCAACTAATTTCTGAACTATGGGAGCGGAGTATGATAAAACAGTAGGTCCGCTAACAACGTCTTTTCTGTAGGTGTGGCTTATTGCAGATGGAACTGCAGCGACAACAGGAGCACTGTAAGTTTGAACAACTGGGCTTCCTACCCACAAACCGCCTGGTTTAGCTGCAGCGATAGCTACGAGAACAGACAACACCACCAATTTGAACATTTTTGAAAAAAGAGGTCTGTGTTGTTAGTATTAAAACTGACTGACAAAAACTGATAATAATTAACCGTTCTCTTGCTGTATATATACTCATTTTATATGCGGATATTATTAGTAATAATTCAAGACATTCTTTCCTGTAAGAATTTTTGGAATGGACCTTGAATTAAGCTAAGAAACTAGTGCACTACATTTATATGAGGTTAGATTTGCAATCGTACACGTTAGTATGTACGATTTCAGTTTTCTAATTTAAATTAAATTAAAAGTAGATAGTTACTTATACCTGACATTCGACGATGTATAGTTTTAATACTAAGGACAGTAATAAAATCTCTAGATGGTTAAATTACCATTGCTTGTAAAGTTATATTTATTTATTGCTGATATAAATCTTTACTAGTTTTCAATAACAGGAAATCGCTCGTGACCGTCAAGACGTGTACATTTATCTGGTACTTTTTTAAAAAGTGACTTTTATAAATTAAATATTTTTTTCTTAAAAGTAATAAAATTTTGATACAGTACTACATTTTTTATGCTACCACAATTATTTTAATCATTACAAAAATATTTTAAAACTTTTTCAATCAATCTCATTCTAACCTAAAACGTTAATTCATTTTAGATAATAGCCAATTATCAAGTAACTTTTTTTAAATAAGGTTTACTTCTACTAATTGTTAAATAACTGATTTTTTGTTGCTACTAGCCTCTGAACCTAACTTTATTGATTTTTTGTTGAGGTAGTAAAGTTGTTCCTTATTAACCAATGTAGAAAAAGATAGGGACTACTTGATAAGCACTAAATCTTCATCCAAAAATGAAAAAATATTTATATTACTTATTTAATAGTCCTACTAATTCAAAAATGAAAATCAATTGACTTATCCATGTATTTTCATAGCGATTTTAAAAAGATAATATTTATTATCAAATCAAAACTCAGCTGCAAGGTTTTCTGATATAAAATCTAGCTACAATTTATTTTTGTCTCCGAAAATAAAATCTATTATTTTACAAATGTCAAATAAAGAAGGAATTCGTATTTATAATGATAAATTTCAGCCTCTTTTGGAAACTGAACTAGATGCTTACCTAGGTTTACTACTTCTTGCTGGAGTTTACAAATCTTATGGCGAAGCTACGTCAAGTCTTTGGGATTGTACTGTAGGCCGTCATATATTTAGATCTACAATGTCATTACAACGTTTCCACAGCATTTCAAGAGTTCTTCGCTTTGATGATAAAGACACAAGAGCAGACCGTCAAAGAATGGACAAGTTGGCACCAATTAGAGAAATATGGGATGAATGGGTTTCAATTCTTCCAAATTTATATAATCCAACTGAAAACCTTACAGTTGATGAACAATTAGTGCCATTTAGGGGTAGGTGTCCATTTCGACAATACATCCCAAGTAAACCTGCTCGATATGGAATTAAAATTTGGGTCTTGTGTGATGCAACTAATTCATATGTATATAACATGCAAATTTATACAGGAAAGCAGCCTGGTCAAAATCCAGAAAAAATCAAGGATTAAGAGTAGTATTAGATCTCATTAGCGGTTTGAAAGGATATAATGTTACATGTGACAATTTTTTCACATCCTATAATTTAGGACAAATGCTGTTAAAACAAAATATTACTATACTAGGGACAATTAGAAAAAATAAACCTGAGTTACCTCCACAGATCATAGCTAACAGAAAAGAAGTATATTCGTCAAAATTCTGCTTTGCCCGTGAAACAACCATTGTGTCTTACATGGCAAGACGTAACAAAAATGTAACCCTAATGAGTACGTTACATCATGACGCAAGTGTAAGTGAATCTATTGACAAAAAACCACAAATAATTTTAGATTACAACAAAACAAAAGGATCTGTCGATATTTTAGATAAATTGGTAATGACTTATACTTGTCGACGTCAAACAAAAAGATGGCCTATGACTGTTTTTTAGAACCTGCTGGATGTATCTGCATATAATGCGTTTGTGTTGTGGTCTGCAATTTATCCCAATTGGAATGAAGGAAAATTAACCAGAAGGCGTCTAATCTTGGAAAATTTAGGACATCAATTAATTTTATCTTTGCAACAAACTCGTACACATTTGCCTAGAAATGTTCAAGCTGCACAAATTGTTCAACAAGCTAGAAGTAAACTTGATCCAAAACCCTCTACAAGCAGCGGAGAAATAGCTGAATCAATTCTGCAACCCAAAAAACGAGCAAGATGTTATTTCTGCCCATCCAAAAACGACAATAAAACAAACATTGTATGCTGCAATTGCAAAAAATATGTGTGTAAATCTCACGTTAAATATTATTGTGAAAACTGCATTAATAATTAATTTTTTGTTCGTAAAATAAACAATTAAAACTTTTTTATTTAGTTAAAGTAGTTTTACTTGATGCTGTTTCATTATCAAACACTATAAAAATAATTATTAACAATTATTTTTTACTTCGGGTCATATTGACCCGAACACTATAAGTGTACCTAAACATTGCACACAATAGGAGGGTTAAAGTAAACTACGATTTCTGCTACATAACATTATTTATTTAAATCACATCTAATCACACAATTTACCATGGATGGACAGAGGCAGCATAAGCAGCTACTAACGGCCTTCTCAAAGCATCGACTCTGGCGCTATAGCTTGTGGCTACAGGGGCTACCAACTTTGGTAAAACTGGAGCAGCTACTACTGGGGCGCTAATAATTTTCTTAGCAACAGGTAGACCATTGTAAGCTACAAGTGGCCGACTAACAAAATCTGCTCTATAACTGTAACTTGAAGCTGCAGGCACTACCAAAGGACTTCTGTAAACTAAACCACTTGGTTCCACTGCAGACATAGCAATGATAACTGACAATACTACGAGTTTAAACATTTTTAAATTTGTTGTTGGTTGTTAAATTAACTAATGAACTGTAACTAACAATGTGAACTTAATTTTTGCTTTTATATTAGTAGAATTACATTGAAGAGTCTTCATGACTTCAATATTAATTATATTTTGTAAGCTTTTCCATTTGCATTTTTCTCAAGGATCGGCAATTCGTATTAAACGCATCGAATTTTCAATTGAATTTAATTAAATAATTTAATTGAGGTTAGTTGGAAAATTACTTAGGGGAGATCGGGTTAAAAGCAATCATCAAAATAAATTAATTTGTAATTTATAATTACATAGCTATGGAGATCAGTAAAATGAATTATGCTTGTAGATTATTCAATGTATCAACAGAGTTTATTGTAAAAAAACTTCATCTAAGGTATTATGTAAAAGCAGAAGTAGAATATTATAAATAACCCTTATCTTTATTGTACTTTTACTTTGTATTTTTAATAGTATCATTATTAATGAATAAGATAATTAATGGCTATAGACTTATTAATAGATTTCAAAACCAATTTTACTAAGTTAGCAGCTGGTTTAATTGAAAGAAATTTCTTTAATTAAAACTAAAATATATATTTTAAAAAATTAGTTGTTAATTGTGACACACATTATATTGGAATAATCTAAAAAAAGTCAGATTTAAAGATTAGAACAAGGCATTTTTTCATAAAAAAAATTCTTTGAATTAGTGTTTTTTAACAGAAAAATGGTATATTGTGCAACAAGCCTGGAATGCGTGTTGTACTCTATATTTGTCCTATAACCATACTGACGTATTTATTAAGAGAAGGAGGTTTATACTTACTAACGGCTTAGCTTTTTTTATTAATATTTAATATTATCAATATTAAGAGTTGTTTTTCACATAGAATACTGTGCCCATAACGTTGAAGGTTTAAATTTATTGGAGATAATACCAAAATACACCAACAGACTGTTTGCAGAAAGTGAATTTGTTTTATGCTCTTTATGACATTGAATGAACGAATTATATACGAGTCGAACTTTCTCTTTCGATTTTTTCGGTATTAATTTGGCACACACATGATCTGCGGCTTTTGAAATATAAGGTGTTAAATATAACTCACTATCACTATTTTATATGTTATTTTAAGTAAAAATCCACTTAAATTATAATACTATATTGACTTTTGTAAGCTATAGTGACAACCAAGTGTCAAAATTGTTTGGAGACATAAGATCATATCCTTCTTACATTAATTATGTTCTTGTATTTGTTAGTGCACAATGGACATATTGTGCACTTGTTTCCATTGTAACTACTGCAAAATAGAAACCAGTCTACAATATACTACATTTACTAATTAGTGAGAGATTTACAAGTAAAATATTTCAGTATAGTTGTAGGAAAACTGAATTAAGCAATTCAAAAATGTATAAAAAAATCCTATTATAACTATTTTATAAACATTGATTTTAAAACGCAAACTTAGAATCCGTCTATGGCATTTAAAACTTCCACTCTTTCCTATTTCTCCTGTTTATATGAAATTTCACTTAATTCCAAATAAACTTGTTACATGAATGAGACATGAATAACAATTGAAATTTCTTCACTAACTACGACCGTATAAGTTGAATTACACCATTTTTGTAAAATATTCCGAATGTCTCAAGGTTTAAGACATCGATTAGACATTCTTAGGTTTTGTGATGCAGAAAATGAGATAAAATTATATTAACGTGCGTTGGGTGTCGACTGCGATGAGGTAAATGGCTCGTGCCAAGAATAAGATTGTGTGCTTTGTTTTTAATGACACCAGTAGTAGACAAAGTGGTGAAATATCCAGTAAATGTAAACGAGTAAACAGGAAATTTTTTGCAATTTGGTGAAGGCTTTTTACGCGAAATATTATGAAAAATTGATCATTAAATCAAAACTAATTGCCCTGCCGACAATAAAATTATAGCTAATTAAGTTATTTTTAAATTGATATTGATTCGAACAGGAAAATAAATATTCTTGATTAAAATACTACTTATTGTCAATGTCTTACAATTACCTGAAAAAACTTACTAAAAATTTATTATACATGAAGGCTAATTCGACAAAAAAAGAATACCTCACCCTCAACCAACTGGTCCAACAATGTTAAACTTTTAGTGGTAATAAAAGTTATATTATTTAAAATTTTGTGTAATCTTAAATTAGAGTATAAAAAAATTAAGCTTAGTGATAATAAGAGATATAATATTATTTAAAATAACAAAAAAATGATCAATGAAAAAATTATTGCTCATTATTTTCTCTTCAACTGAGCAACAGATTATACTTTTTCTACAGAAATAAAACAATTTTTATTTAGCTCTGTTTGTTCAACAAGGGCCGCTAAATCAATTGATTGGTAAAGTGGTTGGTAAAAATAACTTGGTAATTGTCAAAATCGTTATATCAATGTACTGATATAATTTACCAAGGGGATAAATGGCTTTACCAAGAAGTTAAGCTACCACCCACTTTTTTTATTGTTACATATATACCAAGAGATTCATAACCTTAATCTTAATTGAGACATTTTTGTGAACTTCAAAAAAATTGAAATGGATATTATTAAAGATAAAAACATTTTCGATAGCGATAGTGACGATGAAAATGAAGATTTTTTGCGGTTCTTTTAAGAAAGCCATACACTGTAAGAGATAGACCGGATCATATGAATTTTGGGATGACAGTGAATTTAAAATTAGGTTTAGACTAAACAAATTAAGTGCAAATGCTCTACTGCAATTAATTGAAAATACTATAGGCTTTCCTACAAGAAGGTAATACTTTTTTATGAGTGATATTTTAAAAATCTTAAGTTTTTTGTAATTACAGAAATAATTACTTAACCCCACTTCAACAGTTATTAATTACACTACGGTTTTATGCCACTGCCTCGCCGCCGCGCGCAGCCGCCACCGCGCCGCCCGCGCCACGCGCGCCAGCGACGGGAAGCGAGCGAGAACAAGCGAGACCGACAGTTTATAGTATAATTGGCTCAGTCAGTCAGTAGTGCATATGCAAGCCTGTTTACCGCACGCGCCCAGTATTAAATCGTGTTGTGTCGCCCACTATTAAGTATGCCAAAACGAAATTGTACATTCACAAAAAAACTTGAAAATGACTATCCGTTTCTCAAAAAGCTCTGCGGCCATAACGACAGAGTGAAATGTCAACAGTGTTTATCAGAATTTTCTATAGCACACGGTGGAAGAGCGGACATCAAGGACCATCTAAAGTGCTCGAAACACAAGGCCAGCGTAAGTGCAATTGCAAGCTCATCTACCATAACATCGTTTTTCAAAAATGCCAAACCCGCAGAAAATGAAGTTTCTATTGCTGCTAAAGAAGCTACTTTTGCATTCCATACAGCAATGCACGATGTAAGTTTTAAAACATCTGATTGCTCCTCAAAATTAATATCAAAGCTGTTTGAACCTAAATTCGGGTCTGCGCGTACTAAGTGTGAAGCAATCATCACGGGAGTGATTGCACCGAAGGCAAAAGATGAACTACACAACGAGCTAAACGAATGCAATTTTTTGAGCATTTCAACAGATACATCAAACAGACATAATGTAAAATTGGCACCGATAGTTGTTAGGTACTTTGTACCTAAGAGAGGTATATCTGTAAAGTTACTCGATTTTCGATCTGTCGCCGGAGAAACGTCTGAAATCTTGGCAAATCACATAATGTCGATAATCAAAAAACATGAAATAGAAAACAAGGTGGCTGCATTCTGTTGGTGAGGCACCAACAACGTCTTTTCCAGGCTCAAGGAAGGTCTCGGCGTAAACATAAAAGGCATTGGTTGCAGCGCACACATTGTTCACAATACTATTTAACATGCAGTTGATGGTCTTCCAGTCTTCCAGTTATATATACCGTACGGGTCACAAACTTAAAACAGTTTTGTGAGACAGCTGACATCGAGTACAAAAAGTTAGTATAACATGGAAATACAAGATTTCTGTCTGTTACCAGCTATGAAAAGGGTCCTGCAGCTATTCGAAGGCCTGAAATCTTATTTTCTTGCTCAAGTAAACTGCCCGTTCTCATTGCGACAGTTCTTTACAACAGAAACTGGAGCACTTTACTTTTGGTTTGTGCACGGACAGTTAAACGTATTCAACAAAACCATTGAGTCTATGGAGAAGACTAACTCAACTACGACAGATGTAGGTATGGAGTTGGCAAAGTTGAAAGCGAATCTTCAAAACAGAATGGATAATAAATTTCTGCCACAAGCAGCTAAACAACTATTAAATAAATTAAAATATTCTATAAATCTCGAAAACTTTAAGATTGACGTTCACGCTTTTTACGAGCGCTGCATTTCCTATTTAGAATTGTGGGAGAAGAGCTTCGATGGAGCTGAAGATTTTAAATGGATCTGCTTAAGAAATGAGCTCAACTGGAGCGAAATTGAAAAAGCAGCAGAAAACATAAATGAAATGCAAAAACCTCAATCGAAAACCCAAATAATGATTGATGAGGTGTCATTGGCAAAAGGTTTCTTCCAAAATTGTAATGAAGCTAGTTACTCCGAGAAATGGGTCCAGCTATTCACCCATTTTCACAAGCAGCATATTGACGTGCCAAATTTAAAAAAAATTGTGGAGTTTGCTATTTGTTTATCCGGTACATCGGCGCCAGTGGAAAGAATTTTTTCGCAGATGAAAAAAATGTGGTCTGACGATCGAGGGAGGATGGACGAATGCGTTGTGGAAACATTGCTTACGTGCAAACTCAACTTGAGCATGTCATGCAGTGAGTTTTATGACAAAATTAAGCATGTTAAAAATTTTCTGAAGAAAGTGCACTCTAGTGAAAAATATAAAGCAAGTGTGGGCGAATAATAAAATTGAGAACATTTTGATGTTGTTTGTATTAGGTACATAATTTGTACTTTATCTCATTTTTTTTTTAATAAAAACTGTATTCACATTTATTGATGTTTTCTGTTCTTCGTAATTTTGATTGCATTTCAAACATGAAAACCACGAATTATTTGAAAAGCAAAACGAAAATGAGCCTCTTCTCTTGGTTTTGAATTTACTTTTAATAACTTTGATGGCATATTGATGCCATTTGCACTTTGGTGTGCATGTATTTAACAAATTTTATTATTTTTTTTATGTTAAGGGAGGTTTCATTTATTTCCAAGTATGGGTTGTTTTAATCTGCGCGCTTCAAGGCTTCTATTTCGCTTTTGGTTTTAATGTTCTTTTCATAATTTTAGTTGCTGTTAGGGTAAAGTAAAAGTGTTGCCTTATTTGTTCTGATTTGATGATTCTGTTCTATAGCAATACTATTGACTAAGTGGCTAAGTATTTCTGTACAGTTCTTATTTTTTTATTTAATTTTCCATAATATGTAGCGCCTGTTATTTTACTTTAACATCTTGTAATCTATTTACTTTAAAATTAAAAATTTAGTTTTCAGATTTTATCATTGATCCAGGGAGTTTGATTTTTTTCTTTGCATTACATTACTTCATCAGCAAGTTAGTATTATACATAGCTATTTATATATAAAACTATTTTCTTTGAAGATTGAAAATTAAATAAAGTATTATTATTCCATTTTATGATGGTTAACAAAAAATCACCTAAAAATTCATCTTTCACAAATAAGTCAAATTGCTTATAATAAATTTATACAAACACACACAATAACACAAAGGAATAAGATTCCTTAGGGTGTGACTGCTTAAGTGATATTTTTCGCATTATCCTGTTAAATCAATTTTCTTGGAGAGCTATGTGCGGTCTCTTGTGAGAGTTTTAGACTCAGTTAGATAGGAAGTGTTTAACATTAAGAGTATATTTGGCCCATAGCGGACTCGAAAATGTTCTATCTTACAGAGAAAGTAAGCCATTGTTACATAGTTCATGTTATCTAAATTACGTCGTTTGCAAGCTTAAAGATACGACTTTATTTTTGGAAGAAATAAACAATTTAAAAATTCATTACTTAGAAATGAATAATAAACCAGTTTTCGTAAAGCAATTGATGTGCAGTATATATTCCTCGTGTAAACCAATCACTGAAAATTAAACTCCCATCGATATGCTCAATATTTACCGCTGAAGCATTCGCCATAGCAAAAGCCATTGATTGGCTAGAAGACAATCAAATAAATGAAGCTTGCATTGTTTCGGACTCAAAATCTGTTCTTACTTGATTAAACAATAATGCAATGATCCATAAAAGTAACATATTCTGTAATATTAAACAAAAATTGGTAAAATTAGATATTACGTTTATTTGGGCCAAGGGTCACACTGGTATTGTGGGTAATGAGGTGGTTGACCGGCTGGCAAAGGATGCTTCCATAAATGGGAAATTTGTCAATATAATAACCTTTTGTGATTTATACAAATTTCACAATAACTCCTTAAAGAAGAAATAAGAACAAAAATGGAATAAACTTTTGAACAGCTCCAATAATTTATATTACCTTCTCCACCCTTCCTTGCCCGAAGATATCCTACACATATTCAGATACAACTTTGCCAAAAACTCATCTGCGACCATATCTAGGTTAAAATGTAATCACGGTAGGTTTCCTGCACACCTTGCTAGGCTTAACTTAGTTCCATCAGCTGTATGTTCATGCGACAATATTTCTACTTGTCATATTAATCATATTATTTTTAAATTTTCCAATCATAAGCAAGAAATTGAATTGTTTTATAAAACATTGACAGATAATAATATTCAGTTACCAGTTAATATCGCTCATCTGCTATCGCTTAACCAAAAACATATTTTGGAACTCATATGTAATTTCTTGCATAAAATAAATATAATATTATAATAAATCATTTTGTAATTAAAAAAAATCTGTGGCAAATGGATTCGTTTCCCTGCCAAAATCATACACACATACATACATACAATTGACATAAAGAAAATGATCCAGCTACAACAGTTGTAAAGAACAAATCCAAAACTGTAAATTCCTCATCGTCATCTCTGGTCAGTGAAATTCTCCAGAAATAAAGTTATAAGAAAGCCACTACTAGTTAAGTTTTCTAAAGTTTTTGATTTATTGAATTTTATTTTACTCACCCCTACTTTATTGTATTAAATCTTAACTCCAAAGTAATAAATTGTGAACAATGTCGAAGTAAAGACGAGTTGAATGACTTGAATTAGATTTATTGTACTAACCGTTTCTCTATGAGAAAAAATAAAAGAATCTTACTAAGAATAATAAACTATTCTATTGTCTAGTTTTTGCTTTCCCTCAAAAATAAATTTTAAGGTAATCAAAAATTCGGTATCACATAGCTTGTCTGCTTTTACAAAACGGTCAAAACCGGTGGGCTTTTTTCTTAATTTTATTTATTATTTTGGTTCGCTTTTGTTGATGTGAGTAGACTAAGCAGAATTTTATTTTATTTTGAAGATTAAATTAAGTCCTATAAGCCAATTAGACTTCCCTGCACTTCGACCTACAAAGATTTTTGTGTCTTCCTTAATCTAGTTAAACTTGAACACTAATACTTCCTAGCAAGTTTCTAGAGGGCATATTCCTAGTTTGATAGGGAGTCAGAGCAACTCCTAGAAATTTAAGCCGCATTCGCATAGTATGTGTACCGCCGTTCTTTAGTAGTTTTTACTTTCCGATTTGCCCATTATTTTGAGACGGTACCTCAAAGGGTGGTGACCACTGAGACACAGTTAATTTTATATTTTTTCTTTCAGGTGATATATCTACAACCTTTTTAGCTTGCCTCAGTCCTGGATTGACCTTAAAGCCTTCCTTCAGGCACCATTTCTCCGTGATATTTAGGACAATTTGCATTAAGCTTGGAATAACTTTATCATGCTTGTCCCTAATGGTGACGACCAGGTCATCGGCATAACCATGAATATTAAAAGCAGAGTCATGGTGAACAAAAAATTAATTTTTTATATTCAATTGGAATTTTAGTAAACTGCTGTTTTTTTAGTGTTTTTAAGGTAGTTTAAATAAAATCGCATCAACATTTTTTTTAAACACAATTTATAGTTTCTATATTAAACAGAAACCTGCTGATATTAATTAAGTTGAAAAACCAATTATTTACCTGATCTGTTAGATTTTTATAAAATAACTGGCTACTTACAGACTTGTTTTCATAATCGAATAAATATCAAAATTTTCATTAAATTGTAACTGACTAATTTATAAATGCTTAATAGATCCTATATAAAGAGATGTAGCAGAAACATAAACAAATATTTCCAGAAATTGTAGAAAACTTTGAGATTTACCTTGGGTTTACGTCAGTATTACATATTATTAAGAACAGTAAACAATTAAACGTTTAAAGGAAACTTCCACTTTTAAATCGAAAAATGGATTTTTAAATGCAATTACAGTTGAAATTTAATGTATTAACCCTTCCTATGTGAAAGTCCATCTTATTAAGAACAGCAACCAACTAAATTGTTCAACGAAACTTCCACTATTTATTCGAAAAATACAAAAAAAAACAAAAAACTAACATCGTCAGATTGATATATGTCAATCTGAAGATGCTAGTTTCTAGCGAAACAGCTGTAATTGAATTCAAAACGTATTTTTCGAATAAATAGTGGAAGTTTCGTTCAACCGTTTTGTTCCGAATGAATAAAAACCTAATTGGTTAATTCTTCTGTATTTAAAAAAAAGTGATATCAATAATTAGACTTTTTTATTTTATATTAAATTACATTCACTAAAATTGACATTTTTCTTAATGTAGCAACGTAAACAAAAAAATAATAACTATGTAGACCAACTAAACGCTCGGCTATTCTCTTCATTTTCAACACGTTTAGTTAGGTAGGATGAAAGGATAGCACCCTACCTAAATCCTACCGGCCAATTAGTCTCACCAGCATGCATATCAGGAAGGAAAATCAACAGAAATAGCGCTGGACGAAGTAGTCCACAAGAAATCATTCCGTGATTAATTGAGATATTGCTCTTACTACTTTCTTTGATGGGTCTAGGTAAATTATTCGAATACAGTTTTTCGAAAAACAATTCTTTGAAAGCAATCACTCGAATTCGAAAACAAATTTTAAATTTTAAAACATGTTTCGAGAGTTCCATATATCATTATTAAAGCTCGGATTATAGGCAAAATGCCTTTTTTGTACCAACCAAACCTAACCCAAACTCACCAATATTTATTTGTCTAAATAATATTGCTTATATTATACCAACCAAACCTAACCCAAACTCACCAATATTTGTCTGAATAATATTGCTAATATACCAACCAAACCTAACCCAAACTCACCAATATTTGTCTAAATAATATTGCTAATATTATACCAACCAAATCTATCCCAAACTCACCAATACTATTTTCGGATAATTTTTTTCGAATAATTGATTTCGAAAAATTGTAGGTACTCTTCGAATAATTATTAAATTCGAACAATTGCATTCAAATAATTGTATTAGAATAATTGTATTCGAATAATTGTTTTCTAATAATTGTTTTCGAAGAATTTACCGGGTACCTTCTTTGATATAGAAGGGACATTTAACAATGCATTACCTAATTCTCTCTATAAAGCTGCTTCATCTAGAGGGATATCCTTTACAATATGTAACTGGATCAGCGTTATGCTAGAAAACGGGCTGATCCTAACATCACTGGAAGACCAGGAGATGAGAGCAAAGGCTGATAAAGGCTTCCCACAGAGAGGAGTACTTTCCCCTCTCCTGTGGTCGCTACTAGTGGACAACCTGATCTCGGACCTCGACAATCAGAGGATAGAGTCTGCCTACGCAGACAATAAAAAATAAATAAATAAATAAAAATCCTTAATGTCCAGAATTATATGGAACTATTAAATTACATAAAGGGTCAAAACCGATTAGACCAGTAGTTTCGTATGTTAACACCCTAATACTAAGGTAGCTAAAAAATTGAATACTATTCTAAATAATTATGGTTACACATCTAAATATTCAGTAAAAAATTCATTAGATTTGATAAAAAATTTAGATAAATGTAAATTACAAAATAATACTAAATTAGTATCATTTGATGTAACTAATATGTTCTCTAAAATACCTCCTAAAGAATGTATAGTTCTAGTTAAAAAGCTATTAGATGAAAGAAATATCCATCCAGAAATAATATCAGATATAATTGACTTATTTAATGTATGCATTAGTCAAAATTAATTTACTTTTGATAACAAAGTATATATTAAAAATGAGGGTCTTCCAATGGGAAGTCCCATTTCTCCAATTTTAGCAAATATTTTTATGGATAATTTAGAAAACAAAATCTTTAATTCTAGTTATAAAAACAATATTGTATTTTGGTATAGATATGTTGATGATGTGTTAGCAGGATTTGTAGGTAGCGAACGACAGTTAGATATATTTTTTAATTATATTAATACCTTGCATCCTAAAATTAATTTTACTTTAGAAGTTAAAGTAAATAATTCAATTAATTTTTTAGATTTAAAAATTGAAAATGTTAATAATTTACCAAATTATTCAATATACAGAAAACCAACACCAACAGATGTAACCATACCGTATAATTCAAATCATCCTATAACACATAAATTAGCAGCTTATAATTCTATGACACATAGGGCATTTTCAATTCCAATGAACAAAATTAACTTTGATAAAGAAATTAATATCATAAAACAAATAGCTACATCTAATGGCTACCCAGTTCATTTGATAAATACATTAATTAATAAGAAAGGACAGAAAGTGTCACTAAAACTAATATTTCCTAAACAAACTAAAGAAATTAAAAGTTATAAAAATATTACAAATTGTGGAAGTATTTCCAATAAAATTTCAAAAATAATATCTTCGGCAACATCAGCATTAATATCATTTAAAACACAAAATAATATTGGTACAAAATTGTTAAATGTAAAAACAAAATTACCTAAATTAAAAAAATCCGGTGTTTACAAAATTAATTGTCCAAAGTGTAATATTGTATATATAGGTCAAACACAAAGAAATTTTGAAGTAAGATTTAACGAACATTTAAGAGCATATAGATTAAAACAACCAGATAAGTCTAATTATGCAAAACACCTACTTGAATATCCAACCTCACTCTTACACACCAATGACATCCGAATACTACCCACTTGTAATAAAAAACAAAATTTAGATTTCCTTGAAGAACTTGAAATAAAAAGACAACTAGCAGATCCACAATTTAAAGTTGTTAATGAACAAATAAATCTGGGAAGTTCTCCACTATTAAACTGTTTGCTTTGATTGAGTCTTCATTTTATACATAGATAAGACTTAATTGTAACACAAATATATTAAGTTATTGTAAAGATCAGCATGATATAGTTTTTTCCTGGTTTTTCTATATCATTGCACAGTTATACTGATCTTAGAGGGAAGTACATCTAGGATAATCCCTTAGGGCTCATAACATCTAGGCTTTAATATTGTTATGTCTTATTACTTCCATACTTGGTCTAGCCTTATAACTACCTAATAAACATCAGGTACCTAGCTACAAACAAACAAAACTTCAATATGTCAATCTGACGATGCTAAGTCTAGCGAAACGGCTGTCATTAAGGTTAAAAAAGCAATTTTTTACATAAATATTGGAAGTTTTTTTTAAACGAAGAGTTTTTATTATTCTTAATAAGATAGACTTCTAAAAAGTAAGGGTTAGTACAATCAATTTAATACAGTTATTAGGTTCACCAGGAGGCGTAAACTGGATAAACTCCAAATGCCCGTCCTCTATGGAGAATCTATTAAGGAAGCGAATGCAGTCAAATATCTAGCGGTTACGCTGGATAAAAGTCTTTCATGTTAGTCATGGAGAATGAAACCCAAACAAATGTATTGACTATATCTCACAGTAATAAGGCCTATGATTACGTATGGTGCTCCGGTCTGGTGGGCTAAATGTCAGAAAAAGACCACCAGGGAGAAGCTGAATAAGCTTCAACGACAAGCATGCCTAATTATAAAGGGAGCTATGTTTGTCACTCCCACCGTTGTCATTGAAATTTTAATAAATCTTCCTCCACTCCACACCTGCATGGAAAGGGAGGCGATGGCTGGTGCATGCAGAAGGCTAGTGTCAGGATGCAGGTCAGAGCAGTGTCAGAGCCAGGGCCGGAATTCCTATTCCCAGGAAGGGACGAATGGGAGACGAATAGATCGAATCTTATAATGGCTGACCAGTGTTGGTATACGGACGGCTCTAAGACCGAGAGAGGTGTTGGAGCTGGTGGACATGGAGGGAAACCGACATTAAGGGAAGCGAAAAACTTTTTTTTTTAAATCATTTACATCCCCCCCTTCCCATTTTTCTCTCCCAACCACCTTCGTGGCCGTGAAAACCTGTTCTTCTCACTTCCACAGGATCATCTCCCTTAGCTTCTCACTCGCTACCCATTTCTCCATCGCTTCCTTAATTTTAAGTGTCTTATTTTCCCTCCCGTCTACTTCAGTCCTTGTTTGGGTCGCCACCTCGATCCCCTTCTTCCTTTCTTCTTCCATTGTAACAGTACCTGTTAACATTTTAAGCACCTGGTATCCTAAATATTAAATTCAATTAGTACCGCTAGCTCCATCTATCCTAAAACATTTTTAATAATAAAATAATGAATACGGTCTCTATAATTATAATTGGAAGTTCAAAGTAGCTACGCTACGAGGTGTACTAATGAGTTGGCATTATCGAGTTCAAGAGGTTTTAATAATTATTCCCAGTCTCATTTCTTCTATTGATTTACTGTCATATACAGGTATGTTTTTTTCCAATTTTATAATTCCTTTTTGTTAAGATATTTATAAAATATCGAAAGTTATATTATATTTTATTATATCAGATGAGAATTTCAACATATTTCATTATTATTCAAAGATTCTTTTTATGGTAATTAAAAGTATTAATGATAATTTTTTTTAAAAGGCGGGTAAAAGTACATTTCTGGAATTTTGATTAGTGTGTAAGATTATTAAAAAGTAAATTTAATGTAAAAATGTATCTTTTGTAATCTATTAAAATACGTTAGCATCTAACTGTAGATTTCGGACTATGCTGATTTGTACTTTTTGTGCCAGAAAAGTAAATGTAACACGTGTTTGACACTGGTAATTTTCAGAAAGTTGGAATATAATACAGTAAACTAGAGGCAACTCTTTAATTGAAGATTCTGTAAACCAGAAGCATCTCTTGAATTTGGAGATTCCGTAAACTTGAACAGCTTGTAAACTTTAAGCTCTCGTATGTACATTCTTAACTGGATTATCTCTACAACTGGGGCAGATCATCCCTCCACTAGTGATCTTCCATAATCATTTGGAACCACCTAGACAGTGCCGTAGCGACCCCAAGGTGCGGCGAAGGATCGTCCACTATTGTAACAGATAAGTTTATTGTGATCTATCAAGTTTACTGTTCCCATATTTTTTCTCTTTTATTTCCGTGTATATCTATCTATATCGTCAACTGTATTAGAATAAGTATTTTTAAAGAACTGTTTGCGGATTATTTTGTTGTAACGTATTCTCTACCTCATTAATTTCAGCACCAAGGAAATCTTATTATCTTTTATATGTTTGTACATTTTCAAATCATTTTTTTATCTTCATAGACAGTTTTTTCTGACATCTTTCTGTCATCTTATGATACTTATTTAAATAACTCAGCTTAAAACAACTTTCTTCAGTAGTATCATAAAAAATAAAAAGATTTCAGTGGCGCCCTTATAATTTCTTAAAGAAACAAATATTGTACAATAGTCAGAGCTAATGAACTTACTCACCCCTAGCCGAGGTATTTAACTATAATAATTTTTGTGTGATAAACATTTATAAATTCTGTTAATTATTGTTGTTAATTAATTTTACAACTAATTAAAGACGAAATTAAGCTTAATGTTTGTTTTATTGCAAATTACATTTTTTCTTTTGGTATATTGTTATTTTTTCAAAAAAGTTAACTAAATATTTTTATAAATTCACTATCAACAGGAAACTCATATTACAAATTGTCGTCCGACGCACAAATAATATTACAAATTGGCGCCCAAACGCTGGTTTCATTTTTTCTCTGACTGTACAATAATTTTTTCTTTGGGAAATAGTTTTTCCATTCGAGAAAAGTACTTGGTGCATATATCTACATATTATTTTTTTCATAAATCATTTTTTTAAATATCTTCAATATTAATATTACGTAATTAATTTTTTAACTATCTTAAATATTTTTATAAACAGTTCAATTTCCTTTGATTTTTCCTATTGTGTTTTTAATACCTATATTATCCCTCACGTACAACATTGATAGATATATTTATTTATTTATTTGCTTAACTATATTGATTGTTCAAAATTGTAACAAACAGTTTATTTCGACGATAATATCTTGTACTTTTTATTGCTTATTTAAATAGGTACCAGTTTTTTGTTTTTTGGTTAATGACTTTAACATAGAAATTTTAATATTAGCGTGGTTTTAAAAATAACCTTGGTAATTTATATTGAAGCAGTTTGATTTATATTCGTTAGGACTAGTTTTTTGTCTTTCTTTTTTTTTTGACAATTAGAAAAGTTTTGCATTTTTAAAATATTTAATATTTTTACAATTTTCTTTTTAGATAGATATTTATTTACAAATCTGTATAGTTAAATTGAAACGAATATTTTAATTTGTTTACGTTACACTCTTGTCGTTTTTTTGTTCTAATTAATACCTGTATTTTTGTTAAGATTCTGGTTAGTATTGTACTTTTTTAAAATAACTTGATTTTGGTGTACTTTATATCGAGTTGTTTTAATTCTGATTATTCAGGACTTGTTTTTTCTCGAGACATTTGAAAAGTTTGGTATTGTTAAAATTTTTGAAATCTTTTGTTGACTTTGATAAAAATTTATCGGGAAATAATGATAATGACGACAATTTTGAAGATGAATCAGACAATAATAAAGACACAAACTCAACCGACACTGAGTAAACATATACTTAAACATACAATTTTTTTGGTTTTCGGATGTAGTGTATGTGCAGAAGGTTTGGAGATAATGGATGTTGTTCTTAGGATATGTCATAGCTACTGTGGATGCTAACGGCCCCTTTCCAAGTTCAAAGGTTCTCATTACCTGGACTTCCTCGTCATTTTATTATGTTTGAATTATCAAAAGGCGGATTCATTTATTCATTTAATGTGATGTCTTTGATGGTTGTTGTTAGTTCGCTGTGTTTACCTAGTCATTATTTTCTTTTTCTACTTTATCAGTATATGATATACCTATTTACTTTAACAACAGTTAAGTTACTTTATCTTATTTATCTAATGTTTCTTATTTATATTATCTTATACTATCTTTTTCTATCTTACCATATTATCTTATTGGGCGTTTTATTTTTTTTTTCTCTTATAAAATACATTTTGGACAAATTTATATTAACTCTGTCTTGCATATGTTTTAAAATTATCTTATCTTAGCTTATCTTATCTTATTTAGCTTGTTCTGGGAGCAAGTTATTGAACTGTTGGGTGGAATATTTTTAATGTATCAAGCCAATTTGGCATATCAGGATATATTGATTTTTTTTTCTTCCTTTAAAGGTTCATATACCGTGTTTTGTATCTTATACGCTAATGTGTATTAGATTTATCGTACCTAGAGTCATTTTTATCGTGCATACTGTATGTAATCTGTCGCGTACGGGTTTAAGTACCTTTGGCAGTATACAGTGTGAATGTCTACTGGGTTATCTTATCGTATCTGTATGTGTATACATATTATCTTTAGCTAGGAAATGTTAAAACATAATGTGGCTTTTGTTTTTATGGTTCATGTATTTAATATGAGAAAGTACAATTTATATAGCTCTAAAGTATAATTTTTGGTAATTTTTTGTAATTTTTAAAATGGGTATATCTTTCAGTTGACTGTATTATAGACCATTTAATGGTGTAAAAACTATATAGAATCTTTCTTATCTATTGTGACTTTATCTAATACTGATTTTCACCTTATCTAATACCGTTTGCGACTTTATTTAGTACAGATTTTGACTTTACGGTTTTTTTGTTCCTTTCCGATAGAAAAAAGGTACTACCGATTATGTCATCCATATCTTGCAATAGTTAACCTCATGACGGGTTTTTGGAAGTTTTATTCCTTTCTTGCTAAAAAAGGTCTTATTTGCTTTTTTAATTAATCATTTTTGTATTTTTTTTAAGGCCTGGGTGATGTGGAAACACATCACACAGTACCATTCATTAATTTTTTGTAACGTAGAGTCCAATTTCAGTTGGCAACTTAATTGCTGGGTGTAGGTGGCTCGCCCGGGACTTTTCCCACTTTTTATAGGCCACTTGTGTCTAAAGTTCGTTTATGTTATCTTTCCTAACTTTCTAATTTCTTTTTTTTCTCTTTCCTTCTCTATCTGATGATTATTATCTAACACATTTCTGCTTTCTTTTCTCTTTTCTTTCTAACTTTTATTTTTTTTTAATTTTTCCTTTGCGTTTTCTTTACTAGTTTTTGTCCTTTTTTTCTTCTTTACCTTTCTTTGTCGTTTTTGCATTGCATTGCAGTGCTGCCTTGAAACAAATCGCCAGAGCACGAGGCCATCTCTCTGATATGTTTGGCGCAACTCTGGAATGGTTACTTTTACATACAAGTAACGAATGTGACAACAAGGACATACTGACTAATCCTTATTTCTTTAAATAACTTTAACCTTTTCCTATGTTATTTTTGTAATTCCTTATAATCCTTACTTGTTCTATGTAACTGTTTTGCTTAAACTTACGTTGGAGATCTTATCTGATATTAAACAACAAAAAAAAAATTTTGCCTTCTGCAAAATTTTTTATATCGAGTAGAGGGGGTGTAACAGTACCTGTTAACATTTTAAGCACCTGGTATCCTAAATATTAAATTCAATTAGTACCGCTAGCTCCATCTATCCTAAAACATTTTTAATAATAAAATAATGAATACGGTCTAAATAGTTATAATTGGAAGTTCAAAGTAGCTACGCTACGAGGTGTACTAATGAGTTGGCATTATCGAGTTCAAGAGGTTTTAATAATTATTCCCAGTCTCATTTCTTCTATTGATTTACTGTCATATACAGGTATGTTTTTTTCCAATTTTATAATTCCTTTTTGTTAAGATATTTATAAAATATCGAAAGTTATATTATATTTTATTATATCAGATGAGAATTTCAACATATTTCATTATTATTCTAAGAATCTTTTTATGGTAATTAAAAGTATTAATGATAATTTTTTATAAAAGGCGGGTAAAAGTACATTTCTGGAATTTTGATTAGTGTGTAAGATTATTAAAAAGTAAATTTAATGTAAAAATGTATCTTTTGTAATCTATTAAAATACGTTAGCATCTAACTGTAGATTTCGGACTATGCTGATTTGTACTTTTTGTGCCAGAAAAGTAAATGTAACACGTGTTTGACACTGGTAATTTTCAGAAAGTTGGAATATAATACAGTAAACTAGAGGCAACTCTTTAATTGAAGATTCTGTAAACCAGAAGCATCTCTTGAATTTGGAGATTCCGTAAACTTGAACAGCTTGTAAACTTTAAGCTCTCGTATGTACATTCTTAACTGGATTATCTCTACAACTGGGGCAGATCATCCCTCCACTAGTGATCTTCCATAATCATTTGGAACCACCTAGACAGTGCCGTAGCGACCCCAAGGTGCGGCGAAGGATCGTCCACTATTGTAACAGATAAGTTTATTGTGATCTATCAAGTTTACTGTTCCCATATTTTTTCTCTTTTATTTCCGTGTATATCTATCTATATCGTCAACTGTATTAGAATAAGTATTTTTAAAGAACTGTTTGCGGATTATTTTGTTGTAACGTATTCTCTACCTCATTAATTTCAGCACCAAGGAAATCTTATTATCTTTTATATGTTTGTACATTTTCAAATCATTTTTATCTTCATAGACAGTTTTTTCTGACATCTTTCTGTCATCTTATGATACTTATTTAAATAACTCAGCTTAAAACAACTTTCTTTAGTAGTATCATAAAAAATAAAAAGATTTCAGTGGCGCCCTTATAATTTCTTAAAGAAACAAATATTGTACAATAGTCAGAGCTAATGAACTTACTCACCCCTAGCCGAGGTATTTAACTATAATAATTTTTGTGTGATAAACATTTATAAATTCTGTTAATTATTGAAGTATCTTTTACAACTAATTAAAGACGAAATTAAGCTTAATGTTTGTTTTATTGCAAATTACATTTTTTCTTTTGGTATATTGTTATTTTTTCAAAAAAGTTAACTAAATATTTTTATAAATTCACTATCAACAGGAAACTCATATTACAAATTGTCGTCCAACGCACAAATAATATTACACCATACGCCTGTAATCCCAAACCTTCATCCTCACCCTATTGGCCACCTTCAACATCTCCGCAGCCTTCTTTTTTATTTCCCCCTTGGTGTTGGCTACCTCGGTGGTTAAGTCTGCCATCCCTTTAGCCTTCCTGGCCAGCACTTCAATGAGCTCCACCAGCTCATCAATCTCCTGCTTCTTTTTTCACTCTCTTTTATCTCTTTCCTTTTTCTTTTCTCCATCTTGACCTTCTTCCTGACTGCATCCTCTTTTTCACTATCATCATCTGTTCCTACCACCGATTTCCCTTTTCGCCCACTGGTCACCCACTCCTTATTCTCATTTTCCCAGAGCATTTCCTCTCCAGGAGTACGGAATATGTCGTCTCCTCCTGCTCTCCTTGTTGGCGTCCTTGCAAGAGCGTTCCTTCTTGCAAATACCATCTCTTTCTCCTCCCCAGCTGTGTCCCCCCCTGTCGTATCCGTGTCCGTTGTCGTTGCCAGTTGTCTGTCCTCTTCAATCCTGCTTTTATCTTTATCTTTTTTAATGTATTTTTCCATCCTTAAATCTCACGAGTTGGGTAGAAATAAAAGTCCGGCAGGGCAGTGCGCCCATACCCTGCTAAGGCCAGCAATTTCCCCTCAGGGCGGCCTGCTCCTTCGGGCATCGCTCGGAACACCGCCGTAACCCCCGGTGCCATGCATCCCATAACCGCGATGGTGTTACAACTTAGGATTGGGGGGATTTATTATCGAGGTTTACTCCTCTAGGATTTTCTCACGGTTACCTCCGGACGCAGTAGCTTCCGTTGCTCCACTCACACAATATGGCTGCCTCCCCCATGCTGCTGGTTTTTTATCGAGGTTTACTCCTCTATTCCATTTGATCCGCGAGCAACTATTGGGGTTCTCGAAACCAGAACCTTATTCATTGCTTATCCCGAGGGTTGGTCGGTCATGAGGCTCTTACAACTCAAAGTGCTTGATTCCCATGACAGACCACGCCCCTTGGAGACACCCTATGAGCCATTGGGACGCGCCGTGTCGGGTGAAAAGCCCCCTCCCCGGAAACTTGTATGAGAGATTAAGGGTGAATCACTTCCAGCCTCCCTCATCCAACCCTCCGAGGCACGGAACCTAACCTAACCTAACCTAACCTAACCTAACCTAACCTAACCTAACCTAACCTAACCTAACCTAACCTAACCTAACCTAACCTAACCTAACCTAACCTAACCTAACCTAACCTAACCTAACCTAACCTAACCTAACCTAACCTAACCTAACCTAACACAACCTGGCCTAACCTAACCTAACCTAACCAACCTAACCTAACCTGGCCTGGCCTAACCTAACCTAACCTAACCTAACCAGCACTGGCCTAACCTAACAGCACAGCACAGCACAGCCTGGCCTAACCTAACCTGGCACAACCTAGCACCTAACAGCACAACAGCACAACCTGGCCTGGCCTGGCCTGGCCAACCTAAGCCTGGCACAACCTAACAGCACAGCACTAACCTAAGCACAGCACAGCACAGCACAACCTAACAGCACACCTGGCCTGGCCTGGCACAGCACTAACCTGGCACAGCACAGCACAGCACAACACAGCACTAACAGCACAGCCTGGCACAGCACAGCACAGCACAGCACAGCACAACCTGGCCTGGCACAGCCTAACCTAACCTGGCCTACAGCCTAACCTAACCTAGCACTAACCTAACAGCAACCTGGCCTAACCTGGCACAGCACCCAACCTGGCACAGCACCTAACAGCCTGGCCTGGCCTAACCTAACAGCACAGCCTAACCTAACCTAACAGCACAGCACAGCACAGCCTGGCCTAACCTAACCTAACTGGCACAACCTAACCTAACCTGGCCTGGCCTGGCCTAACCACAGCACAGCACAGCACAACCTAACCTGGCCTAACCTAACCTAACCTAACCTAACCTAACCTAACCTAACCTAACCTAACCTAATCTAATCTAATCTAATCTAACCTAACCTAACCTAATCTTACCTAACCTAACCTAACCTAACCTTACCGTTTACTTGTTTGCTGTTCTTAAGCAATTACAGCTGTTTTTTAATCTTGTAATTTGTCGAAAATCCCTTGACTGTCTTATTAACTACATACATTTTGTATTGTCTTCCATAACATTACGTAGATATTTCCATTGCCTTTTCATGTTACATTTACAAGGTTTACTGTACAATTTTTTACGTAAAACTTTTTTTCGGTATAAAATAAGACAGCAGGAAAGTTCAACGTCGTACGATCTACGTGAACAAAATTGTGGTTATAAGATTAGTAACACAAATATAGAATTTACCTGTATGGTATAATAGTAAGGTTGTTGAAATCGTTATACGACTTCCACCCCCGGAGGCACTTTTCCTTTTTTGCTTTTTATTTCTTGTGAGGTACGTCAACGACAACGAAAGAATCAATTACCAAACAATTATTTACGGAGTCTGTATTTTTATTTTTTGGAAAGATAATAGCTAACGAGATTCCATTTAGGAATGTCAACTGGTTTCGAAATTAAAAAATTAAATAAAAGTTACAGAGAGAGCAATTTTTGTTATACATTTAATTTAGAAAAGATGGGCACGGAAAAGTAGTAGAAGACAAAAATGAAGAGAAGCAAAGGTGGAAACAATATTTTGAAAAACTATTAAATTAATTATAAAACAGAGAGGAGCTAATGAAAAATAATGTGGGAGAATATAAAGAAATAGTTTTCAAAAATGATGAATAGACCGAGGTAACACTACCTTTAAAATGAAGAATAAGGGCCCAGGAGAATACGAAATTGCGTTAGACAATATCAAAAATGAGGGACAAGTTTTAATTAAAGAAGTGCTCGAACTGTCAAAAATATATAAAGTTTAAATAAAATGCGCCAGAATCATAGAAAAAGGCCAGTAGTGGCCCAATTTACAAGGAATGGGACCATATAGACTGCAATAACTATAATAGGGGTATTGAATTGCTAGACGTAACACTTAAAGTGTTAGCAACAATACTAAAGAAACGAAGGAACATTTAATAAGAGATTTTCACTGTGGTTTCAGAAAATCAAGATCTACCACAGATGTTATATTTATGTCAAAACAATTGATAACATGATGTTGTGAGTATTATATCCCTTCATATTGAATGATTACAGATTTAAATATTGTACTTAATCCTTCAACATTCCAAGACTGCTTTATATATGACGGTAGAAATAGGCCATATACCTTGGATCAATTAAGGTGGTCTCAAAGGGAGCCTATAATCATCTAATGTACTTTATTACATGAGTGAGGGTAAACCAGGGCCTGCATTGTTTTTAGGAACGATATAAATTGTTGTTTGCTTACAATTCAGAAAGGAAGAGTGGAGTAGAAGGGATATAATCGTATATTTCCTATAGCGAGCTCATGCCCCTAGAACAACAAATGGAATTATTCCCTCAAAAATGATTAGTACTGCTTATGTAGAAAAGACAGCTGATTAAATTATAAATGCAATTCTGGAAACACGATGGAACTTATACCAAATTCAAAGAGGAAACACTAGAGCTCTTATTACAAAACCACTTCAGCTTCAACTATTATTGGGAAAAAAGGCAAACTTCAGACTTAAGACGGTGGGCTCCTAGGACAGAAAGCTAGTGAATATTTGTGAAAATTTTCATACTGAAGAATGTGAAGGCTATGAACTGCTAATGTCGATATAAATCTCGAGGGGAGGATGATCTTTTTCCTGTCCTACAACAATAAGTACTAGTCATTTTGCTGTCCATTCTAAAGAGATGTAGCTAACTACTTTTCTCGATATAGAACGTACATTTAATAATAACTCACCCATTTCTTCATTTCAGGCTGCTTTATCTAAAGGAACAGACTTTAAAATATGTACTAGACCAATTTGATGTTAAAAAAAATCACTAAAATCACTGGAAGGCGAATAGATGGAGGGTGAATACTGCTAGGGGCTTCCCGCAGGAAGAAATACCTACCATTTCCCTTTATAAAGTCGCTACTATTGAACGACCTGATCTCGGACCTTAACTTCCAAGGATAGAGATACACGCCTACGCAAGGGATATGTCGATAGGTATTGATAAAATGAAAGTGTAAAAAGGAATATGATTTCCGTTGTTTTATATTTTTCGATTAGAATGATCGGCCTGGAAGATTCAGGAGGGCGTTAGAGTGGTATATACAAATCGTTACGGTGGAATATAAACGTGGAGGAAGTCAGTTATCAGCTAGAATAGTTTTAGTAAACAGCGAACAATTAGTGCGCGGAAAGTAAAATATCTAAAATAACATTTTTACTGTGACAAAGACAATATTTGGGTACCTGAACATAAGGGCACTGAAAGGAACAAATAACGAACCTTTTAGCAACTAAAGTTACTGAAAAAAATTTTTAATGACAACTATGGGCATAGTTTTTGCTAATGCCAAGAGGTCGAAAACACCTAAGGAGCATTAATAAAAAAAATAATTGAGAATTGGTTAATAGAAAAAAAATTTTCATTCTTATATCATGAATCTGAATCTGTTAAGTGTTACAATAAATAAAATTTTAATTATTAATTTGCGTAAGGATACATTATGAGGCTTTATTACGTTATCTTTCCTCTCTGAGCCAATTTTCCAACAACAGTTAGAATGCAATTTTTTGCTGCCTTTTTGGTATAAACTTTTCCATTTTTTATCAAGACCACTGAACAAATACTTGTTTGTAAGGGCTGGAACATTGAATTTCTCTATTTTTGAACTAACAGTTTTTAAAATATATAATATTTTTTATTGATTATTTTCTTCGTATGATTTTCAACCAATTGGAACTTCCAATTAAGTTAACTTACCTAGTATAGTTTCGATTATATTTGGATATACTATATTAATTAAATTTTTTAAATATAAGACAATTTTTACATAACCGCCAGAGACAAACCATTTATTAATGTTTTTATTTTTTTAAACTTTTTGCCTTTTCCGAACGGTCATGACCATCATTCTAGTTTAAACTTTTTATTCGACGTGTCCCTTAAACCTAATTTACCGTTCACCCTTCCAAAAAACAACTGGAGCTAGACTGCTTTCTTGCCTATTACAAGTAACAAATACGAAAATAGGTCACCTCCACACCCGGCATATAGGGGTTTTCCACGGTGTGATAAGCTGTTGTAGATTATAGAGCGATAAAATGACGTGAACCAAGGGGGAGAACTTGCATCTAGATATACTCCTATTTATGTAATCCATATACGATAAAATCAGCACAAAAACATTCTCGGGAAACCTGACGTGAATTTCAATTATTTGTTGAATATGTATTAAAGACACTGTTTGTTTTTTACACAGCTATAAGCAAAGGTATTTATTTCTATATAACATTATTAAGAAATAAGTTTCAGTTTTTTTATTGTAGTTACTACAGGTATATATTCGAATAATAATAGGATAAAAAATAAAAAACGTAAAACGAAAAGAAGGATTAATGAAAAAGCTTCGCTAAAAGGGTAGTATGGTGTGACCGAGAATTCGACTAGAAGCAGTGGTGGTGTATAAATACACTTGTGCGGAAAAGCAGCTTAGTTTGAATTAATAGTGTTTATATAAATGAAATTTATTGTACTAACCCTTACTCTGTGAAAATCCATCTTATTTAGAACAATAAAAACTAAATGTTTGAATGAAAAACTTTTTAATTAAGAATAATAAAAAATTAAATTGATTGTACTAACCCTTACTTTTTGGAAGTCCATCTTATTAAGGATAATAAAAAACTCTTCGTTTTAACAAAACTATTTATTTAAAAAACTGCTTTTTTAAAAAACTCAATGACAGCCGTTTCGCTATGAAGCATCGTCAGATTGACATTTAAGTTACATTTTGTTTGTTTGTAGCTAGGTACCTGATGTTTAGGTAGTATTAAGGCTAGACCAAGTATGGAAGTAATAAGACATAACAATATTAAACCCTAGATGTTATTAGCCCTAAGGGATTATCCTGGATGTATTTCCCTCTAAGATCAGTATAACTGTGCAATGATATAGAAAAACCAGGAAAAAACTATATCATGCTGATCTTTACAATAACTTAATATATTTGTGTTACAATTACGTCTTATCTATGTATAAAATGAAGACTCAATCAAAGCAAACACTTTAAAAGTGGAGAACTTCCCAGATTTATTTGTTCATTAACAACTTTAAATTGTGGATCTGCTAGATGTCTTTTTATTTCAAGTTCTTCAAGGAAATCTAAATTTTGTTTTTTATTACAAATGTGTAGTATTTGGATGTCAATGTTTCGCTACAATTACCATCGTCAGATTGACATATTGAAGTTACATTTTGTTTGTTTCTAGCTAGGTACCTTATGTTGATTAGGAAGTATTAAGGTTAGACCAAATATGGAAGTAATAAGACATAACAATATTAAAATCTGGATGTTATTGGCCCTTCCAAGATTTATTTGTTGATTAACAACTTTAAATTGTTGATCTGCTAGATGTCTTTTTATTTCGAGTTCTTCAAGTAAATCTAATTTTGTTATCACAAATGTGTAGTATTTGAATGTCATTGGTGTGTATCAGTGAGTGTGGGTATTCAAGAACGTGCTTTTGCATAGTTTGGCTTATCTGGTTGTAATCTCTTAAGTGTTCATTGAATCTTACTTCAAAAGTCTTTGTGTACGACCTACATATAGGTACAGCATTACATTTTGGACAATTCATTTTGTAAACACCAGATTTGTTTAATTTAGATAATTTTGTTTTTAAATTTAACAATTTTGTACCATTATTTTGTGTTTTGAATGATATGAATGCAAATGTTGCTTTAGATATTTTTTTGTAATTGCATTAGAAATATTTTCACAATATGTAATACTTTTATAAATTTTAATTTCTTTATTGTGGAAATATTTCTAATACAATTTTATGAACAAATGAATAAATAAATCTTGAAAATCCACTATTAAACTGTTTACTTTGATTGTCTTCATTTTATACATAGATAAGACTTAATTGTAACACAAATATATTAAGTTATTGTAAATATCATTGCACAGTTATACTGATCTTACACGGAAAAAAAAATTCACTAACAAGTAGCGAACTTTCATTTACCTCAAATAAAAAGTTGTATACTATATGGGACAAGTAAAATGTTTACTAATAGTAAGTAAATGTATATTTCTGAAATTAGTCACCTGTGGTTAGTGAACAGTTTAATTAGTTTTTAGGCGACCTACAGTTAGTGAACTGTTTACTTGTGGTTATTGACATTAGTTTCTTATTATTAGTGCACATTAGGTTATTGGTTAATTTGTGGCTAGTTTACTGTTTGCTTATGATAGGTGATTTTAGTTTTGGTACGTGCTATACATGCAGTTTACTATTAGTATATTTTAATTTACTCATTGATTTTGGTTGACTTGCGATTAGTTATCCGTTTTCTTGCGATAGGTGATTTTAGATTTAGTGCGTGCTATAGATGCTTTTTACTATTGGTATATTTTATTTTAATCGTTTTTTGGTTGACTTGCCACTAGTTAATTGTTTTTTACGATAAATGATATTAATTTTAAATAGTATTAACAGTTCTTACTATCAAGGGTTTATCATTTATTTATAGTTATTAAAGTTTGTTTTTACAATAGAAAAATTTTTTAGTGCGTATAAATTGTACACTTAGTTTTCACAAACTTAAAATAGACTCCAGTATAAAATAAAAGTTTGTTCCCCGAAATTTTAACTTTTAAAAACCATAAACTATATATAAATTTAAGGTTGCAAACATTTAAAATCGTTCTTTTTTAATTTTCTCTAAGTTTATAGCACCATACCATTAATAATTATAGAAACAATGGTTATTCAAAAAAAGGATAGGTAGCTATTTTAAAATATATGAATCATTAAAAAAAAGACAACTTTATTTGAAAATATTTTAATAAAACAAAATTAAAATTCTTGAAAAACAAAAAAAAAAAATATATAAACAAACTTGCCTGTAATCATTATTTAACTTCTTTTTGTTCAACAATATTAGTCTACCGTCTGGAGATTTGTTTAAAATAGATTCCAAATCCTACAAAACAATGATTTATATTATTTCTATTTTAAAAATTAAAAAAAAATTGTTATTAATGATTTGATGATAACATGATAAAGTTAAGAAAATATTGTCCAAACTCAGCAATACATACTTCAAAAAAAGTTTGAATTTTCTGTTTTTTTACATCAGGTACAAAATTTTCTTTATCTATATGTCCCATACTGCCTGTAAAACTATTTTCTTTATCAATTTCTTGGATAATTTCTTTTATAGCTTCATCTGGTTCATATACATAGAAACTGCTTGTAGAAGCAATTGATTCATTTTCCACATCATTTCTGGGTGGAACTTCATTTAATTTAAAAAAGTTCTTTTTTAAATTAAATTGGGACCAATTTTTTTTATTAAAATATCTATTGTTGGCTTATCCAGCAATTTAAAGCTTTCATTATCAATACCCTCCTCTGCAAAAAATAAAATGAAAATCATGGGATGCTTAATTCTTCAAATTTATAACTAAAAAACATGGTTTTGAGTTACTTGGAGTTTTCATGGAAATTCTAGATTTTGACAAACAGTTTTAGTTTTTAAAAACATGGAAATGTGTTTTTCTAATAAAAAATGTTAAATGTAAACCTCAGGTTATTAAAAATTTGTTATATTAAGTGGAAAATAAGTCACACTCATCGACAAAAACACGATCACCTTTTAATTTTTTTATATTTTCTAATCATTCTGAAATTAATTGACTGCTGCTGATACAATAAGCAATATATTTAGGTACTATCAGCCGAATTTAATTAAAAAATGATTTTTAAAATGAATGCTTCATTTTAACTCAAAAAGAAATACCTCAAAACTAATATGATACTATGTTTTGACCAAGAGTGTGTCTCTGATAAAATAAATATGTTTTACTATACAATATTATCAAGACTTACCTTCAAATTTTGGTATATATTCGGACAAACTCCATTCTTGGAGTAAGTCTTTATAATCCATTTTAAGTATAATAAACTACTAAACTAGACAAGTTATAACTTCTAGAACTGGTAGGTACCACACAGCACGCGGTCGGTAAAATGGCGCCAACGTGCGTGTAGACCGGGAAATTTACAACACCCCTATATGCAAAGCAAAGACAATAAAATGAGCTACCCGTAATCGATGAAGGTCGAATTTCGAAGATCGTGGGGTGGTTCGGTGATGGTCGGGAACGGCCGGGACCTTCCTAATTAAACTAGTTAACTAGGGTTAGTATACGAATTTTAAATATAGGAAAAAGTTAACTAGTAGTAGTTATTCGTACTTTTGGGACTGTTAAAGTTATTTTAGAAACACTATTCATTTGTTGTAGACATACAGTTGCCTAAATTAATTTAACTGTTTACTAATGATTATTAAGAAACGTTATTTCAGGAGACTTTTTTACTTATGACAGAATCACAAGTTTGGAAACATACATTTACTTACAGCAAATGCTTTTGTTTTTTGTAACAGTTAAAAAGATATTTACGACAGTTGTACTTTTTTCTAGTAAAATGTTTATTTGGCAGTGTTTTTTCCGTGTAGAGGGAATATATTCAGGATAATCTCTTAGGGCTATTAACATCTAGGCTTTAATACTGTTATGTTTTGTTACTGCCATACTTGGTCTAGCTTTAATACTACTTAATCAGCATCAGGTAGCTACAAACAAACAAAATGTAGCTTCAATATGTCAATTCACTAAGATTGAATAACAATAATAATGGTAATAATAAAGAGCCAACTTTTTTATTTTACATTTTCTATATTAACTGGAACTAGGAGTTTCAATAGAATCTTAATTTTGTACAAGATCTGTAAGTAGTACAAAAGAAGAAGATATTTTCAGTATTCAACGTAAAATAGTTCTAATTCGTTTAACCCAACTTAAACCACCACTTAAAACAAACGTAACCGGGTTAAAGCCCAAAGGGCTTGCACTAAGTTGGAAATGTAAAACAACCGCAACAAGGCCGCGTCCAGGATATTTGATCCTGGACAGCGGAGAATAATACATTGTTTAATACCTATAATCTTGTAATACTCTGTACGTAGCGAAAGAGAAGCTGTATTTGAAATATTAATAAACGAAATTTACAATGAAAATTTAAAATTTTTGATCAAGTAGAAAAGCTTTCGTATTCCCTTAGAGACATGTACGACTACAACGTTAAATATTTGATTAATATTAATGCACATTGAATAATTATTAGTAAAGAAAATGAATATTGCATTATTTTTTTTAATTACTTTATCTCTGATAAATATATACAATGCCGTTTATCAAATAAAGTATAATAAATAAATGCATTTTTCCACAACTATGGAATAATATGTCTATTATTTAGGGTTTTTCTTTAAATAATAGTAGTAGTTATATTATTTTGACCAATCACAGACCACGAATTTCATAAGCCAACAGATATTCTAAGGTTTTATTAGTTTTCCATGGCAACGGAAAAGGTTCTACAATGATGTACTAAATCTAGTACTTTTTGATTGTAAAGGCATCTTTAGTACCTACCTCTTTAAAACATTTGGATGAAATTTTGATGAAATAAAATTTGTTGTCAAAATACATTTTTTGTATGCGAAAGAATCGAATAAATATACTTTAATTTAATCTGATTTTTAATTATTCCATAAGTGTAGTATTATACTCGCGATTATGGCCATTATTCACTCGGATGATTGAGCCACTCGCCTTCGTCTCGTGGGCTTAGTCTTCACCCTCGTGAATAATGGTCTACATAATCGCTCGTGTAATAATATAATATTATTGAAATAAATGAAGTGTAAAAATAGATACTCCTAAAATGAATAGACAATTCAAACTCATTTATTAGACATTTGCACTTTTACAATGTTATGAAACTCACAGACTAGTCACAATGTTAAAATTGTAAAAAAATATATAGGAAGATTAAGAATAATAAAAAACTCTTTGTTTCAACGTAACTTCCAAGTTTATTTGAAAAAATATGTTTTAAATCACAATTACGGCCGTTTCGCTAAGAAGCATCGTCAGATTGACATTTAAGTTACATTTTGTTTGTTTGTAGCTAGGTACCTGATGTTTAGCTAGTATTAAGGCTAGACCAAGTATGGAAGTAATAAGACATAACAATATTAAAGCTTAGATGTTAATAGCCCTAAGGGATTATCCTGGAGCTAAATGCTCTTGACTTCCAGATGACGCAATAATTCTGTAAAATTTTGAAAATAGTAAAGTGAAGTTGTAAGAGGTAGCTGATACTCTAAAGTTATTAAAAGGTTGTGTTTGCACCATTATAAACAAATATTTTGGTATGAAATAGCTATTTTCTAAATGAGTGTCTCTCACCAGAGCAAAAACAACAACGAATCGATGATTCAAAGCTTTGTTTTGAATTAGTACGTCATAATGGATGAAACATGTTTTACCATTTCACTTCAGGCTTAAATCGGCAGTCAGCTGAGTGGTCTGAAAAGGCTGAAAGCTAACAGAAGCAACTCAAACATCAGCTGGCCTCTGTATTTTAGGATGCACTATGTATTATATTTTTTGGCTATTTGGATTATGGAAAAGCAATCAACAACTAATATATCGGTAGGTTAAAAAGTAAGAATGCCAAAATTGCCAAAAAAGCCTCATTTGAAAATGGAAAAAGTGTTGATGAAAACAATGGCTACAATGCATAAATTAGGTTTGGAATGGCTGTCGCACCCACCGAATTTTTCAGATCTGGCTCCCAGCGTCGACTAGCTCTTTGCAGAAATCAAAAAATGGTTTGCTAAAAATATACTTCAATTTTAGTATACAGGGTGGTCCTTAAGTAATTGTACAAAAAGAAACAGTAGATTCTACACTCTAAAATATTACGATTTAACCCAACTTACTTTAATAAAATGTTGATATTAAGAAAGATACAGGGTGGTAAAGTTGAAATTTAAAATTTAATTTTTAGCCATAACTTTCATGTTTATGGAGATTTATTTACAAAAATTTATAAGTAGAGATTTTGAGTATGAGGAATTATAATTTGATGCATAATTTTGATGTATCTCATAGAGGACGCCACATATGCCACATATTTGACATAAATTTGCGCTTAACTTTTTTGCTCTTCGACTTAACAATATTTTTCTGATAAAATATGAAAAATACGATATTTCAACAAAAAAAAGGTGTACTTGTTAATAACTTCAAAACTGAACAGTTCTCGAGATAATCAGCTGCATAACTCCGTGTAACGCAATTATTCCAGGCAACGAATGAAAAATAGAAAAAAACATCAATAATTATAAATTTTGGTATGGAATATTTTCAACTAAAGTTGATAGTTTCCAAAACATTAAAGAAAAAATAGTATAGGCTATTATTTTTTTACATACATCATTAAGATAATTAATAATCTGTTATTGGAATCAGCTACATAATAATTCTTAGTTGTGATATTTGTGCGTTAAAGCACTGAATACCTGATAAATGTTTCATTTAGAGCGTTTTGGATGTCATCATTAGCAACCCCAGACTTATTTAATTCATTACGGCAAATTTTAACATAGTAACATAGCACGAATGATTTTGACAACTTAAATAAGTATTGTTTCATTAACATAGTAGGCTGATGTCACTAATGATGTTGACAACTTCAAATAAGTATTTTGTCAATAAATGAGTAGCTTTTGTAATATTTAGTTAATTTTGGTTTATTAAACAAAAGCAGAAAATGCCGAGGCATAATAATTTTTCAAATATCGATATGAGAGATATGATTGCTGTTTATTGTCAGCAAAATTTTAACGGGTGTGCAGCGAAAAGGGAATATTTAAGACGATACCCAGACAGGCTGCAACCTAATCACCAAACATTGAAACATCTATTTAGGAATTTAGGCGAAAGTGGTTCATTTCGTCCTAAACGTGACAATTTAGGCCGACCGAAAATGATTACGCCTGATCTAGAAGATGAAGTAATGGTTCGCGTTGACGATGATTCTCAAGTAAGTACACGACGTTTATTTTTAGGCTTAGGAATTAGCAAAACTTCAATTTTAAAAATCCTACACCGCGAGCATTTTTACCCTTACCACTTTACACCTGTACAAAATCTATTGCCAACAGATTAACCTTTAAGATGCAGATTTGCAAATGATATCCGAAACAGGCTAAAAATTGACCACTCCTTTGTCGATAAAATATTATTTACGGACGAAGCTACATTCACACGCCGTGGGGTTTTTAATTTAAGGAACAATCATTACTGGGATATTGAAAATCCTCATGTTAAAAGAGAAAGGCATTTTCAACATGAATTCAAAATAAACGTATGGTGTGGAATCATTGGAAATCATTTTTTAGGGCCATGCGAGTTACCTCGTAATTTAAATGGTGATAACTACTTACATTTTTTACAAAATTATTTTATTGATTTGCTGGAAGATTTACCATTAAACTTAAGGCAAAATACTTGTGGTTCATGCAAGATGGTGCACCACCACATTATACGAGAGCAGTGAGAACATACCTAGATAACAACTTTCCTGAACGCTGTATTGGTCTTGGTAGTCATTTTCCTTGGCCACCACGTAGCCCAGAATTTAATCCGCTCGATTTTGGTGTATGGGAGCAATGAAACAACATGTCTACAAAAATGTCATAAACACTCGCAACCAACTTTGGGAAGAAATAAATGCTGCAACTGTTTCTTTTCAACCAATGATGCTATTTAATATGAGACGATCTTTTATGGAACGCATTGAACAAAATGGTGGGCATATCGAACACTTACTTTGATAAAAAGTTTTATGTTATTCAGTTAAACTATTTCTTAATTTCAATTGAAAATAAAATATGATATTATTATGACTTTAATTTAATATCAAATGTAAAATGTTTGATGTCAAATTCACAATAACAGATTATTAATTATCTTAATGATGTATGTAAAAAAATAATAGCCTATAGTATTTTTTCTTTAATGTTTTGGAAACTATTAACTTAAGTTGTAGATATTCCATACCAAAATTTATAATTATTGATGTTTTTTTCTATTTTTCATTCGTTGCCTGGAATAATTGCGTTACACGGAGTTATGCAGCTGATTTGTAAAATGCGATTATCTCGAGAACTGTTCAGTTTTGAAGTTATTAACAAGTACACCTTTTTTTTTGTTGAAATATCGTATCTTTCATATTTTATCAGAAAAATATTGTTAAGTCGAAGAGCAAAAAAGTTAAGCGCAAATTTATGTCAAATATGTGGCATATGTGGCGTCCTCTATGAGATACATCAAAATTATGCATCAAATTATAATTCCTCATACTCAAAATCTCTACTTATAAATTTTTGTAAATAAATCTCCATAAACATGAAAGTTATGGCTAAAAATTAAATTTTAAATTTAACTTTACCACCCTGTATCTTTCTTAATATCAACATTTTATTAAAGTAAGTTGGGTTAAATCGTAATATTTTAGAGTGTAGAATCTACTGTTTCTTTTTGTACAATTACTTAAGGACCACCCTGTATAAGAACTTTTTTTGTACGAAGCTGTTTAAAATAAAAAATGAAAAACATATAAATTATTACAAAAATTACAAAATTATCATTGCCCAAATATCATCTTGACTAGCTTTGCCTCAAATTCTGTTAATATTTTAACTACCTAACAACTAATCTGTAGGCGTTCTATTGGAATTTATTCAGTACGACCTATTTTAAATATGAAATTTAGAAAAATTTGCATGACTTTAGCAGGTAAGATACATGATATAAAAAATAACAATAGCTATTGATTTTTTTTATAATTAAAGAACAGTTTAAACATTGCATATAAATAATAATTTCGTAAGATAGGTTGCAAATAAGTAACTTTTATAATTTAAAATTTTTATTTATTTTTTTTTTCTTAAAAATTAGTAAGTCAATTCTTTACAAATTCTTCGTATCAGGCCTTCATCAGTTGCCTCTTTACCATGCGTAGACAGCGGGTGCGTGGTTGTAATAACTAAGATGTGGACCGGCTACGTATTGTTGAGCCACTAAAGCAGGGGTGGCATAAGCATAAGCGTTATTGATAAGGTCACTTCTGTAGCTGTGACTAATAGCAGCAGGAGCAACTACTTCGGCTACTACTTGAGTGGGTACTTGAGCAACAACATTTTCGACAACGGGTGTTCTGACAGCGGCAACAACATTTTCGACAACAGGTGTTCTGACAGCGGTTACAACAGGTTCGCTAATAACGTCTTTTCTGAAGGTGTGGCTCACTGCTGATGGTACTGCATCTACTATGGGAGTAGCTACCTTAGCCACGATATTTTCAACGACTGGAGCTGTTCTTGCTGTAGCAACAACTGGTTCGCTGATAATGTCTTTTCTATAAGTGTGACTGACTGCTGATGGTACTGAAACTACAGCTGGAGTTGCTACCTTAGCTACGACATTTTCGACTAGTGGAGTTTCGACAATAGTGTGTGCTAAAGGTTGACTGATTATGTCGCTTCTGTAACTATGACTTACCGCTGAAGGAACTGCAGCGACCACAGGAGCACTGTAGGTTTGCACAACTGGGTTTTCTACCCAAACACCGCTTGGTTTAGCTGCGACGATAGCTACGAGAGCAGACAACACCACCAATTTGAACATTTTTGAAAAAATAGGTCTGTGCTGTTAGTATTAAAACTGACTGATGAAAACTGATACGGTCTAGGGATGCTCGAAGGTATTTATATCCCGGCTCCACCCAATTTTATGGTAATGAAGTACAGCGACAAAATTTCGGAGCAACATTTCTTCCTCCGATTTTTTAAAAAATGGACCTTGAAGCAAGCAGTTTAAGTTCGTTGTATTCAAGTATTTAAGAAGGTCGACGATTATTTTTTTAAATTTTTATATGGAAGTAGATCATTTTAATTGCGTGGTATAATGTATGCGGTTCTTATATGATGATATATAACCGATGTTTTTTTTAAATAAATAAAAATCAAAATTCCATTAACTTGGATATAATTATTAACTTACAATACTGTTAATATCAAAGATAATAAAATTTAAAAGGTTTTTAGGTCTTAAAACTATTTAGGAATATTAAAATAGTAAAAATTAAATATTTTATTTTAGTTTTATGCCGTTAGGCATTTCATCAGTTTATACAATTATTCTGAAGGTCTTACAATCATTTTTATTAGTGATTTTTAAACCGTCTGCAAAATAAAGAAAATTCCTTAGAATAAAGTGAAAAAAATTTTTTGTAATAACCCTCATTTTGAGATAGTAGTAAACCAGTATACAGGGTCATTGATTAGTGTGAGGAAGCTCAGTAGATCTGTTATAGTAAATATTACAAAAAAACCATAGTTTTTTAATATTTGTTAAAAATTATAAAACATAGTCGTTTTCATAATATACCTTAAATCAAATACAGGATAAGTCAAAATGCAAGTACATTATTTTCTTGGTAATTTTCAATAGAACTGGCCAAAAGTACTAATGTCACACTTCAAATTATTTATCATTTATCTCTTGAAATACAAATTACCAAGTCTTTCTTGCTTTTTAGGTGTGGGGTGTTTTGTTCCTCCTTTTATAGTATGTTGTGCACATAGTTGTCGATTGTCCACGAAAGCGAAGGTCATTGGCTTGAGTGGGTAATCGACTACGGTGCACGAGTTACACATACTATTTTGTGTCACAAATGCCGCGATTTATGTAGGTATAAAAAAATAAAAAGTTTTAAAAAAATTTGACGTTTTAATATAAATTGTTTAATCTTCTTCTTCTGCGCTTCCATCATTAGGTATTGTTTGTAAGTTGCTGTACCCACCATATTTTCTTTTGAGCAAATGCAAAAAGAGGCCGATTTTTATTTCAAGAGCGACATATTGCAATTATATCCTCAACTATTTTACATCCATCCCTTCCTCTCTGTCACTATTACTAATAAAATTTACATAGAGAAAGAGTGACACATTACTGAAAATAAATTTTTTTTCTTAGAAATTTGACACTATGACATGTGACATGTTCAAATAAGCGTATTTTCGTGTAAAAGCCAAATTTAAAAATTTACTGAATTACCTTTTCAATAAAATTTAACTTATTACGTCTATGTTTTCGTAAATTAAAAATAAAGGTTTTTGTTTCCATAACTACCAGGTCTGTTTTTCAATTTGGCGAGTAAAACATAAAAATGGTTTATATTCTATTCAGTAGAAAGTAGAACTTGATGAATGCTATTTAAAAAATAAAGAAGGTGCTAATACTGCCTGTACAATTTTCAACGACACCCAAACAAACAGGGTAAACCTAAGTATTTTTTGGGACTTAAAATCCAGTAAGAAACGAAGTGGTAGAAGAAGCCGTTTTTAGACAAGTTTTTACAGATCCAACTTTTAGTACAACAAAGCTTACAGAATTAACTGAAGTAAATTAACATACCGTCGTGCGAGTTTTGAAATCCACAAATTTCATCCCTATAAATTCATTTAGTTCAGGAACTTTGTGAAGTCATGAGCGAGCATGCTATACACGATCTACATTTTCTTTATAACATTTGTTTTTCAGATAAATGCAGCTTATTTGTTAACTGGATTGTGAATCGAAATACCTAACTGTCGATACTAGTCAGAATCCAATCCAAGAGTATCTTATGAGAGCATACTTAACTCCTAGAAAAGTTAAAGGTTTGGACTTCTTTTTGCATTTTCTCTAAAGAAACTTTGTCTTTAGGATATGCGATCTGTTTCGTGTTCGGTACCGCACCCTGTATTTATTCCAGCGTATACCGGTTTTGATTGATTGAGATCATCTGCGTAAAATATTGAATTAAGTGTAACATTTTTGTTAAGTACAATTTCTTTTTCATAATATTTCTTTTCAGTGTTGTATTATCTTGTCAATGCATATATTAAATAGAGTCGGTGAGATGCAGCATCTCTGACGTACACCTTTGTTCTAATTTTAGTTGTTTTGTATAATTTCTATTTTTCTGTACTGATTTTTAATCGCATTAATTAGGTGTTGTGGATATTTTCTCTTTACCATTATGGACCATAGTTTTTCCCTCATAAATTTCATCAAATTCCACGAGTTATAAATCACAACAAAATCTGACGTCGAAATTATCAGAAAATTGATCTTCTCGAAACAGTCGAACGTAACCCGGTGATGAACGTAGAGTTCGGCTTTAGAATTGTTAATGTAAAGTTGGGATTTAGAATTCCGTATTTTCAATAAAATTAAAAATATAAATTTTGTATATATAATTATATAGGTATTTAATTATATTATTAAATTAAGAAAGTTTTATCAAATTGTTTGCTTTTGTGTTGAAGGGTTAGTTTTTTTATGTGTGTGAATGTGTGGATAATCAAGAAATTCGCACAGCTTGATTAGATTTATGTGTTACGATTTTGCGAAATATCCAAATCTGGTAAAATTGAATTTTCTTGTTACATAACACGTACTCGTCCTAATGAGACAAACTTTTGCTTCGAACGCCCAATTACGGATTAAATAGATTATACTTTGAAATTCTAAGCATGTACAAAAAGGTAATTTAAGGAAAGTTCTGGAAACTATCCGATTTTTTAAAAAAGTCTTTTAAGTTAATTGTGAGTTGGCGGTGATTTGTAGCTGTATGATATAGCAACTTTACAAGAAAGCGAGCTAAAGAAAAAGATAAACTTTTTTTGACGAGAAAAATCAGTTTTATGAGCCATAGTTTCGTACTGTATTTTACACCTTTTAAAAAATTGATAAACAAAAATTACATTGTAGTTCATTAGCTGTTGTAACCTAGGAGTACCGTCCTTAACGTAGCATACTTTATATAACGTAATTAAAGTGAAGGTGCTTAATTAAAAGCTGGGGCACTACATTAGCCAATATTGTAGAAAAGATATTAGTTTTTTATATAACTATCGTAATAATTATATTTCAAAAATATTAAATAAATAATATATTGTAAAAAAAGTGTCACAAAGATAAATTTTGAAGTGCACAAGTACTGCAAAAACACGAATTGTCCTATTTCTTATAATTCACGCCCGAAAACAATAATTAAAAAAGTTATATTGTAGCTAGAGACAAAAAATCTAAGTATCACAAAGTAGCACTTTGTGGCACTGTTTTCAGTGATACAATAGTTATTTGTAAAATGATTAACAAAATGACTTACTTTGTAACTCGAGTGCTACAGATGGTCATTTTGGCAAAAGTTTTAGACAATATTCTTTTATAATTCGCATTCATTTATTTTTTAAATAGAACTATTTAACAATTAGCCCGAGGGGCGCGTCCCCAGGTGGCGGATAGGGGATCCCCAGGAGAGTCGCTGAACTGCTTAAGCAGGTAACACTGCAATTTAGCAGGTAAGCGGTGAAGCTGGGGGTGTGCGTCTATACAAGTGGCGTGGTCTGGTATGAGCAGCTGATAACTGCAAGATTGCCAGATTGGTCATTCCTAAGGTCGCACCGTGTACCAACCCCCCCAATTCCAAGGTGTAAGGTAACGTGCCGAAGGATGGATGGCCGCTGGGGTATAAGCGGTTGCGAACGTTCCCCTGGGGCGAAACTGCCTCCACTTCCCAATTTGGGAAAACGTGGAGGTAGGGACAACCCACTGAGCCGTGCGCTCAGCGGAGCGGGCTGTATATGGTACTTAAGGTACCTAAATCAGGGAATGTCCCCTGAAACAGCCAGAAGGAAGGCCCTGGAGCACAAGTCCCAAAGCGCCTTCCAGCCAAAAACGCAAGCGGGTTGAGACGGTCATCAGCCCGGTGCAGGAACAAAAAAAAAAGAAGAAGGGAGAGGAAGAAGGGAAAGAAAATCACCGCTACGACGAAAAAGAGCAGTTATGCGGCGGCTCTGAAGTCGGAGAAGGTTGTCATCCTTCCCAAAGGATTCCCTGAGAACACCCTCAGTTCGGAAAAACAGACTTTGGTGGAGGAGGCAATCGTGGAGGAAATGTCGCCGGAGGGGAGCGCAAGCTTCAGTTCGGCGGCATCTACTTTAGAACGGGCCACATAATCGTTGACTGTGAAACACCACAGTCAGCGGAGTGCCTTAGGTTGAAAGTGCCACGATTAAAGGAATGGGAGGGTAAGCTGACAACATGTGGGGGAGACGACATTCCCAAACCACATGTGGTGACGGCCTTCCTTCCCAGGAGCAAAGGAATTTCAGCTGAGAAATTACTTCAGCTGATAGAAGCCCAAAATAAGGGCTTGAGCACGAAAAGATGGAAGGTCCTGAGCCAGAAGGAGGAGGCGGCAGGGCAACTTCTGAGGGCAGCGATAGACGAGCTATCCTGCAGTTCGGGAAAATCCCCGTCCATGGTTTAACAGGGGAAACAGCCATTGGAGAAGAGGCAACTCCAGGGAGCAGCAGTGGGTCAAAGACCACTGTAGCCAAAGAAGTTACCCCGGTGTCCGCTGCGTCGATGGGAACGGAGGTGCCCAGTGATGCGGAGAGTATCCGTGACTACCACATCTCTGACCTTTATGGGAAAGACTCGTCAAATGAGGCACCCATGGAGGTGGGAGATGTGGAAGAAGTGAACAGGACACTGGTCAGGAGTGAGGAAGGTGAGGAAAGGGCACTCACCTCTCAAACACCAAGGTAAGGGGTAGGGGAGAAAAAATGGAGGGAATTAATATCGCTCGGCGGTTATTTTAAGGACGTTTATTAGAAACCAAATGGGATTAGTACTGATCCAGGAACCATGGGTCCGTGATGGTCAGGTGAGAGGACTCGCAGGTAGGGAAGCCAAGCTATTATATAAAGTGAGTAATGTAGACATACCCAGAGCATGCATCTTGGTAAGTAACAGCATTGATCACTTTTGTGTTTCAGAGTTTATGACAAGAGACCTCGTTCCGATTCGAGCAAACCTCGAGTTCGAGAATAGACATCAGGAAGTCATGATAGCATCATGCTACTTTGCAGGGGACGGGACTGCACCGCCTACAGAACTGCAAAGACTAGTCGAGTACTGTGAACAGAAGAAGCTGCCGCTTCTCATAGGATGCGACGCAAACGGTCACAATACCGTATGGGAAAGCACAGAAACCAACGAAAGAGGTGAGAAAATTTTAGACTTTATATTTAATAAGAATCTTGTCATACACAATATACGGATTACCCCTGCTTTTGTAACCAAAACAAGAAAGAAAGTACTAGATAAAACACTAAGTATACTGAATCTTAAGGATAGAGTGAAAGATTGGAGAGTATCGAACGAACCATCCCTCTCTGATCATAGGATGATTGCGTTCAGATTAGAGTGTAATCCTCCTGAGCCAGCACTCAGGAGAAACCTCAGAAAAACTAACTGGAAAAATTACAATACTAACCTGAACATAAATCTTGCAAGTCTCAAGACTAAAAGAAATGCCAGGAATCACCTGGCATTAGAAAATGATCTCATAGAACTGAACGAGGCAATACTCGATGCCTATGAATCCAGTTGTCCTCTCCAAAGGACTAGAAAAGCAAAAGATTGTGACCTCTCCTGAACTCTACTACAACTTCACTGAGATAAAATTAAAGTATTGGAGCATAGCCAAAAGAAGTTCACAAGGCTCCGGTTGCTGCCGTGTCTGGAGAGCTGGGGTCCGTGAGTTCTCTAGCAACTATAAAACTTTATGAGGGACTGAGCGCCACTTATTTTTGATTTCCACACAAAATAAGAAATTTTACTTTATTTAAATTCAAGTTATTATTTATTCATTGATTAATATCAACCAAAAAAATAAAAATCATACCTTTGTACTTTATTTAGTGAGGTCCATGGGTAAAAACATAAAAACAAATTGGAAGTTCAAAGAAAAACTACAAACTGTAGCTGACTAGAGCTATACTCTTAAATAGTTTCAAACACGTTTAATAAATTATTATGGCCATACCCCTTGATTACATAATATACTTAAGATAAAGTTAAAACATTTTCCAATTCTGGAATGTAATTATATACCTATTGAATAATTTAATTTAAGTTCCAATTATGGCATCTTCTTTGTAATAAATTTAGGAAAATGGACTCACCAAATGAAATACTTAAATAAGATTAGATTAAACCTCCATGGTCACAGATGACTTGAGTCTCGGTACATCTTGCCGGTTGTGGACGACCAACAGAGACATTTCACCATATGACGAAATAGGCAGGTAGCACCTTGGACAGGATGTTTGGAAAAATCTTAATTCGGTTTTGGAGTAGCATAACCCAAATTCGAACCCACTGATATCTGCGACACTATTGCTCAGTTCGCCACGTGCAGAAATCGTCAGATATTTTCAATAACTGCTCAATAAGTACAACTCAAATTACATATGTAATCTTTCTGGATCGACAAATCTATAACAATTTATTAATTTTTAAATATATGAAAACTAATTGAAAATAATTTTTACCTCCACAAAATGGATGACCCTCTTATTAAAATGTGTTCTCGTTAACGTTCAAACTACGAAAAAGGACACAAAAAGCTCAGGACCGAACGACGAGAAGACCCTGTATTGTCAGAACCACAAAACATGTTGAGAATACGACAAGTTCACAACTGATCGTAGCGTGATCAATCATAGACACAGATATCTTACGTTCTGTCGCCAACATAAATAAACTGAAATTGCCTATCAGTAGTTGGAAGGCTCCAAATAAAAAGAAGAAGACTAAACTTTTGAAAAATGTTACCAGATGATGAGATGAACCATAATAATAATAACAAACTATTTGAAACTATTGAATTAAAATGAGGAATCGAATAAATTTATGAAAAAGAACAAAAAAGGAATGTAAGTGACTTTACAGCGAAGTTCAGGAAGAACCCAAAGGATCTGGATCAACAACAGTATACCAAATTCATAAATAAATCAAAATTAGGTAATGAAACAATTTTGTTTATTATAATTTACTCAATACTGTTTCTTTCCAGATGGCTGTTTACTGTGACAACTTAGTGAATAAGGTGCCATCAGCCTGACTAGAAAACAATATTTAATATTTCAAAAAATAAATCAATATACCAAGATACAACATGTTTCTAATTATCAATTAATAAAATGTACTCAAGTAAGCTCTTAAAATTTATTTTACTCAAAAATCAATGTGCATGTTACAAGATGCGATATGGTGGAACAGTCATGTGTCAAACTTAAGATCCGAGACGCGACAGCTCTTCAACAGAGCCAAACGTAATGGAGATTGGCAGAGCTACACCGAGAAACTTACAACATATACAGAAAAGCTAAAAGAAACAGCTTCAGAAAATTCTGCGAAGAAATAGACGCTACAGTGAGGAACGGCTGAGATGGGCTATAAACACCTTCCAGCCGTTCAAAACCCCTGGAACGGATGGAATATTTCCTGCCCTACTCCAACAGGGCCAAGAGGCAATAATTCCACACTTGATCCGAATTAGTCGGAGCAGCCTTGAACTGGTATGCATACCAAAAGCGTGGAGAAGGGCCAAAATCACCTCTATCCCAAAAGCAGGGAAACGGGACACTACGCACCCCAAATCCCTTAGACCGATCAGCCTCACATCGTTTGTTCTCGAAACGATGGAAAAAGCTGTAGACAACTACATTAGAACAGAAATCTTTGAACAGGCGCCATTGCACACCCGCAACATGCGTACCAAGCGTGAAAGTCCACGGAAACCGCTTTAACACAATTGACTGATGATATCCAGGACGCTCTGAATAAAAAACAGACCGTGGTATGTGCCTTTCTAGACTTAGAAGGGGCCTTTTACAATACGCTACTTGAGGCAGTCAAAAGAGCACTGATTGAGAAAGGAGTAGATAGAACGACTTCCATCTGTATGTCGCAATTGATATCCACAGGGGGGAGTTGCATCCCCGCTTATGTGGAGTCTCACTGTGGACAGTCTACTGTCAATTGACTAGGGAAGGCATACCATGTCAAGGGTATTCCGACGACATGGTTATCCTAGCAAAAGGGAGGTATGAAAATGTCCTCTGTGATATTGTTAAAAGAGGACTGAACATTGCAAAACAATGGTGTGACTCGGTGGGACTCAGCATCAAACCCACCAAAATCACACTAGTAGCCTTTACAAGGAAAAAGGAACCTAATCTAAAAATGATAAAAATAGGGGAGAACATCGTCGAGTGGAAAACAGAGGTAAAATATCTAGGGTTAATCGTAGATAGCAGGTTACTCTGCAGGTTACATATAACATATTTACATAGGTCAACGCAGGCGAAGCAATCGGCAGAGCTACTCCGACCTACAAGTAAGTCGTATCTACTAGTACTTAAAAACAGGAACTCTCACTGGCGTTATACGCTTACGATCTGCGCTGTATGCGAAACGCCAATCTCCACCTACCTTAGGCAGGTACTGTCTGTCTAGTTTCGTCGACGGGGTCTTGAACGAGTATTGATCGTCGATGGCACCGCTTCCTACCTGGAGAAGGGTATTGACCTTCGCCGTTACCCGATCGGTAACCGATCGGTTACAAACAAAGTGTAACTTCAATATGTCAATCTGACGATGCTATTTCGATAGCGAAACGGCTGTCATTGCAATTTATAGAATAAATTCATTTTATTACCATTTATCCCTCAGTATACCAAAGGATTGAATACAATTTTCGGCACGGTGGGATTAGGTTTAGTTCATAAAACTAGTAGCACCCTGAGACAATTGATAGGAAATCCGAAGGATAAGAGAGAAGATCTGGGAAAAAGCGGTATATATTGAGACGAAGTTTTATTATCATAAAAAATTTATTCATTAAAGAAAATATTAATTTCAATAAGAATGTGTATTATGATGATTAAATCAAAAACAAAATCGTTAAGTCAATTAAAAGCAAAATAAATAATAAAAAAGTAATCACATTACATAAAAATAATCAAAATCACCATTAAAAAAATAAATAATAATGAAAATATAATTCTAAATGCAAAATAAAACAAACGAACAAATTATAAATTTTTGTAAAATATTTTTCTGTTAAATATATAAAAGGATTTTCAAAGATCTACAAAAGTGTATAAAAAGTTCTTCTACGAATAACACTTGTGCATATGTGGGACGTAAAATTATCAGAACTACGACTGCTAACATCGCGTGTTTGAAATGTTTAGTTTCCATGAACTCCAAAACTTTAGAAGTGCACCTGTGCCTGTGTGACGTCAAATTATCAGAACTACGAGTGCTTGTACACACCATCGCGTGTTTGAAATGTTTAGTTTCCTCGAAATCCAAGAGCTTAGAATAGCAGCTGCACGTTGTGACGTATGAGTTACTCGGAAGTATATCGGTCGAATTTATGACTTCAAGCCTCAGTGTAAATATAATTTGAGAGCTTTTCCGACCATAATAAATTATATAAAAATTATTGAACATTAAAAATGATTATTGTATATATTATGTAAAAAATTGTTTGTAAAATATAAGTAGTTAGTTAGAAATAAGCAAATTAAGAAATAGTTCCTTCTGATTGGTTCTCGTGGAGTTTTTAAATGAAGCATTTTTATTGGTCAGAGAATAATGAGAGAGGGATCTCAGTCTTTACGTAAAAGAACCAGTCAGAAAGAATAAAAGGAGAGTCAAGCCGAATTTTAAGAGAGTCAAGACCCTTTATACAAACATTAAAGCTTCGTTTAAAAAAATTTTCAACAAACATTTAAGATTTAATTTTAAAAAACTTTCACGACTCAATACTCAAGTTTAATTTTAAAAAAGATTCAAGACTCATTTTCAAAACATTCAACAACAGTTATTATAATATTCAACTCGTAATCTACATTTTTAAAAAAGACTTTGATTAGTCATAAATTTTATTAACTTTATAAGTTAACAGTATTCGACTTTGAATCGAAAATAGGTTTGTTGAATCGAGCAGAGTAATCTTATAATATAACAGTTTCAACTGTAATTTTAATGATACAAAAGTTAGTATTAAATTAATATAAGAAGCTTGACTTACCTTATATCAGAAATAATCCTAGTATAAAACTTTGTAACACACCACTTGTAAAAAGGGAGTCTTATCAACCAGTAACTTGTATAAACAAATCCACAAGTAAACAATAATAAATTCTACATCGTAAGAGTTTCTGTCTTTAATTAAACCATTGGAAGTTCTACATCCCACGTGTCTACCAGAAGAGAAGATAGACCACCAGTTCCAGCGACACCTACATGTGAATGGCGAACACTCGAGAGACAAAGTTAAAAAAGGTACCGTTATTTAATTTGTATTAAATGTGCGTATAAACTGTTTTAAAGCGATAATAGTTATTAGCCGTTAGAGAACATTTATACTACTTTATTGTAAAGATTTTTGAATTTCATTTTGATAGAAAATTTATAATTTGTTTGAGCCTAAATCTGTGGTGAAACCTGTACGACCTGAGATATAATTTTCGATTAACGATAGTGTCTATTTTCAAGAAACATTTAATTTTATTTGAGCTAGTCATCATTATACAACATATTATTTAAGGGGCTAAAAAACATTATTATTGTAGTAAAAAACTTCAACAATTACGTCAAATCAAATAAAAACAAACCACTAATAATATCATGTCACAATTAACGTGAATTTACTAAAATAACATTCAATCATCAGAAAAAATTAAAATAATAAAACAAAAAAGAAAACATAAGAACCCAACAACAAATAAATAATAAAATCATAATAATATGAAATAAGTTGTAATGATTGTGATAAAAAGTATGTTGGGCAAACAAAAAGATCGGATAAAACTAGATTTAAAGAACAGTTAGCTCATCTAAAATATGGACGTATAGAAAAATCTAGTATTGCCGAACATGCTTTTACCAAAAACCATTCTGTAAATGTAGATAGTTTAAAATTGTTAAAAAATGTATCGAACAATAGATTTTTGGATGCATTTGAAAGTATAGTAATTATTAAATGTAAAAATAGATTAAATAAGGACAAAGGACCTATCCCAGATAGTCCACTTTATAGTTTATTATAAGAAAACTTATTGTAAAAATGTTTTCGCGCTAAAAATGGGCTTTGCCGCCAAAAGATTTACCGCGAAAACATTTGGCGCTAAAAATGTTGTATATATAAGGTTAGTTTGTAGACATGGCTTTAGTTTACCTTCGGTCTCTGAAGAAGATAACTTGGTTATCGAAACGCGCGTCAGGCATATAAAAGTGTGTGTTGGTGTAGTGGTAGTGTAAACGGTTTTCGGTAATAAATATCTAGTAACACAACCCGTATCTTTGTTCTACCATTGCTACCCTAAGCGGCAAAAGTAACTTAACGCCTTAGCTACTTTCAGAATAAAGGGTGCGTGACGAGGCAGCGTTACATAAACTGGCGCCCGAGTAGAATTCGGAACCTGGCAACGTTACATAAACTGGTGCCCGAGTAAAAATACTAGATACGTTAGGCCGCATAGATAAAGGAACAAAGAGTTCAAATAAAGGGTAACTAGATGATGAAGGGTTGTTTAATTTGTATATTGTTTTTTTATTGATTTAAAATAGTTTTTACAGATACAAAAATGTCAGTTCAGGAAGAAGGGGCTACCGCTGGTTTAGAAATCGCCGACACAAAAGTAGGATGGATTTACAAATTAAGAAAAGAGGGAGGAAAAATGTAACAGGGAACTTAGACACGTTACGGGCAAGGATGTCTAAATGTGTAAGAAAACTACATGACGACAACGAAAAAGATCAACTAGAAAATCAACAACAAGAAGAACAACAAACTGTGCACGATTCGTCGGAACATAAAGAGGCAGACGATACAAAGAAATTCTGTACACCCGCAAATAGACTGCACGGAAGTTGAAAAAATCAGAAGATGGAATTTACAATTTAACGAGCATAAAGACCCTATAGAATTTATAGAAAAAGTTTAGGAGCTAAAAGAAATGTATCAAGTAGGAGACGAGACTTTATTAAAAGCATTACCTGAAATTTTACGAAGAAAAGCGATCCTGTGGTATCGGAATAACAAACACATGGGAGTGTTGGCAGGACTTCATAGAAGATTTTAGTTCTTTCTACATACCGATAGATTCATCGACGCACTTAGAAGAGAAAATTATAGAAAGAAAGCATAAAGACAACGAACCGTTTAAACAATTTGTCACAGACATACAGCCAACAATTGGAAAGAATATATAGAAATATGAACGCAAAATACAAGTTACATATTCGCAGGAATGAAATTTACTCAATTAGACAGCTGACACGACTGGTAGAAGAAATCGAAGAGATAAAAAAGGAAATTAAAGACGGAGAGAGACCGAAGTTCGAAAACACGGCCAATTATTATACCGGACGGGACACCCACAAAACAGATAAAATACTAGATTACGACAGTCAAAGCTGCTGCTGGAAATGCGGGAAAAGAGGACACAACCGTGATAAATGCTACGCAAAACCGATACGATTCTGTAGTCATTGCGGAACGATAGGAATAACTGCTATCAACTGCAACTGTCAGAAGCAGGGAAACGGAAAAAGGGCAGACTCTTCAGGAGGGAAGACGAGCCCTCAATAAAGACCTCCCTGACCATTAAAACGGATTCGAAACCAACGGATGAAAGACCGCATATTAAAATTTCCATAAATGATGGACTTACAGTACACGCTTTAGTAGATACGGGTTCACACTATTCTTATATAGGGAAAACTGGACTGAAGAATTTAAACATGTCCATACACGGAAGTAGGTACATCGGAAACAACCTCGGCAATATTAGTAAATGGTAGCAAAGTGGAAATAAAAAAGAAGTATCATCATCCCATGTACAATAGCCGGGAACTACGGCAAAACCAAGTTTTTCTACATGCCAAACCTAGAATCCGAAGCGACGAGGCAGCGTTAAAAAGTAATACACAATGCAACCAAGGCCCCTCATGGTGTGCAGGAATATTGCAGCTATAGTTATTATACAAGTTTCAAGTGTGTGTGAGTGTAGACATACAAAAGTTGTTCTCTGGTTTATGAAATTTGACTGGTAATTAGATCGAATTAAATGTGTTTTTATATACTGGTGTGTAGCTAACATTACAACCTACTCAGTGACAATATTTTTTAAAGTCTGTTTTAACGTTTGTTTTTGATTCTATCTAATTAATCTATTTTTATATCGGATGTGCCTTTGTTTTGATGATAAGAGTTTTAAGCAAAAACTTTAAGGTTGATAGAAACTAATTTGTAAATTAAACATTATAGACAGGACCGGTCTTTGAAAATTTGGCTTATATGAATTGTTACAAGTGCGAATTAACGGATTGCGATGAGAAAAATTCTATTAGCTGTGATAGTTGCAGCAGGTCGATTCATCGAAAATGCAGCGATCTTTCTCCTACAGAATTCAAGGTTATGGAGCTGAAAAAACAGCGTTGTTTAAAATTTTTCTGCAGTTACTGCCAAGAAGGTTTACTCTGTGTCCCAAAACTTATAAAAAGAATGGACGAATTACAGTCACAACTCAAGAACCTCCAGAACGAAGTTGTAAATAATCAGAGTAATCAGACGGGCAGTATTGATGAAATTACTGCCGAATTAAATGAACGACAAATGCGAATGAATAATGTCATGATTTTTAACCTACCAGAGAGCAATAGTGATATTAATTCTGCTCAAGAAATTTTCAGGGAAATTACCGATGAGAATATTACGATCAACAAGGTTGTCAGACTAGGCAAAAGGAATAAAAATGGCAAACGTCCACTTAATGTAATTTTAAATAATGCTTATGATGCTTTGACCATTATAAAAAATAAGAAGAGGCTGAGTAGGGACAGAAGAGTTTTTATTAACACCGATCGAACTCCAATGCAGGTAAATCAATGGAAAATGCTGAACGATGAGCTTAAAGCACGCCAGCAACAAGGTGAAACGGATTTACTGATAAGGTATGTTCAAAATGTCCCTAAAATAGTCTCAAAAAACTTAAAAAACCTATAAATAGTAATAACAATGATGAATTGTCCATTTATTACCAAAATGTTAGAGGTTTACGCACAAAATTGTCTAAATTGAAGCGCAGTATCTCAACTAGTTTCTACAACGTTATTATTTTCACGGAGACATGGCTGAACGATGATTTTCTCGATGGGGAATTGGGACTTGATAACTTTAATGTATATAGAAAAGATCGGTCTGCTATAACCAGTGCTTTTAGTCGAGGAGGTGGAGTCCTAATTGCTGTTCACAAGTCACTTACTAGTCGATTGCTGAATTCTGCTCCATCAATTGAGGATCTTTTCGTAGCAATTGGAAATAGTAGCAATCGTATTTTAGGTAATGTTTATATACCTCCTAAGGCAAATATAGACATGTATAACCTATTTTGTCAAGATGTAGATGCTATTGCTGAAACATACCCTAAAGCAAACCTTCATTTATTTGGCGATTTCAACATTCCCAACTGTACGTGGCAAGTGAATAATTTGGCTTCAGAAGCTATACCCACTCGACGGGCAGATGCTGTTGAAGTCGATTCAATTGAAATTATGTCAAACTTTGCTTCGTTCAATAATTTCTTTCAGTGTTCTACCATTGTAAACGACAGGGGTGTGTTGTTAGATTTAGTATTTTCTCACAATAACCTTACTGTTACTAAATCTTCAGAATACTTAATTTTTCCGGACTGTCACCACCCACCACTTCAGACAAATTTGAAACTAAAAATAACTGATAATGGGATAGATGACCACTATCCAAAATACTATTTTGATTTTAGAAATGCAAACTTTCCAGCTATTAATGACTGTTTGGGTGCGATCCCATGGGATAGTTTACTGTTTAATAAACCACTTGATGTAATGATTAATATTTTTTATGATGCTTTCTACTCAATCATAGAACTACACGTGCCGATTAAAAAATATTCAAAGCAAAAATTTCCGCCCTGGTTTTCGCGTGAATTATGTAAATTAACCATACTTAAAAAACAAGCTCATAAAGAACATAGAAGATTGTTGAACGATGAAAGTTATAACAGATTCTCTAACTTAAGATCTCGATGTAAATTGTTATCTGAACAATGCTATGATAGGTTCATTGCTGAAGCTCAGTACTCTGTACAAGTAGACGGTAAATTATTTTGGAGTTTTGCCAAGGCATGTAAAGGACAGCATTCTTTACCAAACGACATGTACTTAGATAATATTGAGTCTAGTTCTTGGTCCGAAATTGTTAATTTATTTGCTAATCATTTTTCATCACAATACCAAACTAAAAATATCCAAATACCTCAGTTCAATAACTGCTATCATATTAACGTAGCAAATTATCACATTGATATTTCTAGAATATATGAAGGTTTATCTAATCTAAATGTACGAAAAGGACCTGGTCCTGATGCTATTCCACCGAGCTTGTTAAAATATTGTAGCTTTGTTCTAGCTCGTCCACTTTACTATATTTTTAATGAATCTTTAGCTTCTGGTCAATTTCCGGACTACTGGAAATTAAGCTACATGACACCTGTTTATAAATCAGGTAACAAACGCGATATAAAAAACTATCGCCCCATTTCAATATTAAGTGCTATTCCTAAACTGTTTGAAAGTATATTGACTGAGCATCTCTCCCGCATATTCAGGAACACTATCATTCCCCAACAGTATGGCTTCTGCGAGGGCAAATCAACTGAAGTTAACTTGCTGAATTACATTAGTCACATAACGGGGGCCTTGGAGAATGGTTGGCAAGTAGATGCTATCTACTTGCTATCTTAATAGCCAAACTAGAAAATTATGGTATAGTAGGACAATTGTTAAATTGGATTAAGGATTATCTTACAAACAGGAAACAAATAGTACGTGTTAATAATTGTTTGTCAAATGAGATCTCCGTTCTTTCGGGTGTACCCCAGGGTTCTCACTTAGGGCCTTTGTTATTTAACTTATTTATTAATGATATTATTAGCGGTTTTCACTATGGAATCGTGCTTATGTTTGCCGATGATTTAAAGGTTTTTTCAGTGATAAAATCAAGTACGGATGCTGAAAATCTACAATCTGATTTGAATATACTGCATAATTGGTGTTTAAGTAATGGAATGGATCTAAATACGGGAAAATGTCATATTATGAGGTTTCATCGAACTAACACCCCAATATTGTATGACTATACTATTAACAATGTGGTTTTGGAATCTCGAGATATTGTTAAGGACTTAGGAGTGTTTTTGGATACCACACTAAGTTTTCAGGAACATATTAAAACCATTGTTAATAAATCTCTGAGTCTACTTGGATATATTAAGCGTATTACCGTTGATTTTACTAATATACATCCTTTAAAAGTGCTCTATTGCACATCGGTGTGGTCTCCATATTATCTACTCTATATTAACAAAATCGAAAGCGTTCAGCACAGATTCCTTAGACACATAGCATTCAAAATGGGTCGATACATGGACTATGAAACCATCCAGCAAAATTTAAATATTGCTACTTTAAAACAGCGGCGTGATCAGCATGACCTGATTATATTGTTCAAAATAGTAAATTTTTTAATCGAGTGTCCCGACTTGTTAGCCAGAATTGACTTAGAAGTTCCTAGCCGCCAGACTAGGCAGGTTACATCCTTTCATATTCCGTTTTGCAAGACGAATTATGCACAATTTTCATTTATACCACGAACACTAAGGAGTGCTAATCAATATCCCGAACTTGACTTTTCCACGAGTTTTTGCAGGTAAATCCTCGACGGCCCGTAGGATGGCTTTCTGCAACCTTCCCAAATTTTCTGCCTCAATGAGCCACCACCAACTACAGCCCCATAAGATATCGCGTCGGTCCTGACCTTTTCCGGAATAGCACCCTCAGGGGTATTTTCATCCGACGCTCTTGTTGGAACGGGTTGTATCCCCTTCCGTCACCTCTGAGGTTCCCTTCTATGAAGTACCTCCTTGAAAGCTTCTTCGTAGGGCGTCCCTAGCTTCAGCAACCATTGCAGCTGCTTATGCCCCACCCACTTAGCCTCTTTCTTTTCCCCTCTGGTTTATCCTCCACCTCCTGAGACATTTCACTTTAAGGAGTACGTTCTACCGTCTCCTGAACCACCATACGTTCAATGAGCGAATCAGTACCCTCATTCTCTTCTCTTTTTTTCATTGTCTGGTCCATGTAGATCCCACGAGTCCACTCGGTCAGAGCCCCGCATGACCAAGCAAGACTATTTACATCTAGAGGTCACCTGGTATCTGGATGCCACCGTTCAAAACTGAATTTACCCATCAGCCATCCATTCATTAGCACGGTACGGATAACACTTTAGATTGAGGATTTTTAACGCGGTTTACTCCTCGTGCATCTCCTTTACTCTGACTTCTACTCTTTGATCTGTGACCCTACTAGTAGCAAACTACTGCTGACAGAGCCCAAAGATTCCTGAAAATACTCAAGCTCCCTCACTCCTGCTAGGTCAAGGTAGAGATGCATGGAGGGGGAATTTTTTTTTGGTGTGGTTGTTAAAACTTTATTTTTTACTGAATACAGCAACAATTAACAATTTTTTAAGCCCCATATAGTAACTGATAAAATAATTAGACACATTATTTGTGTGTACATGTGCTCAATGAGATTCGTGTCTGGAGAAAATGCTGACCACGGTAATCTTTGAATATTACCAATCTCCAGTATAGTTTGTACTCTTTTCGTTCGTTGGGGCCTAGCATTGTGATCAAATAAAAGGAAATTATTTCTAATTTAATTTGGAAGAGGAAAACTAATGGATTTAATAATATTTCGAAATTATCTATACTCTGTAAAAGCTAACCTGTAAAAGTATAGGAATAGGAATAAGCTGCGTACGAAGACCATGTATTATGCCTCCCTAAAACATTACTGGTCCTCCTAGGTATAGAACGACTTTCTTTGCAAAAGTTAGTCTTTCTTGTTTTCCTGGTCCTCTTCAAACTATTTGTCGATGATTATCACTGACTAAACCAAATCAGGTTTCGTCTGAAAACGGGACATTTTCCATTTAGGTAAAATACAGTCTCGGTGTTCCTGTGTCTACTATAGACGAGTGGCTATGTGTCTAAGAAGTATCCTGAGTACTATCGATGGTCTCCTCAATAGCAAATTCTTTTTGGCAAGTCTCCACCGTTTTGTGGTACTGGGAATTTATCTTCCATACGTTTTTCTTAAATGAGTTCGGGCAGTTATTGTTCGATTCCGAAGTACATAACCTGCTACCTGCCCACGTCTCTAGTCAACGATATTATTTTTCTGGTACAAACGCACTATTTGGAAAACTGATGCGTGAAGAATCCCTAGTTTATCCGCGATTTGATGATTCAGCAGACCCTTATCATGCAAAGCCACTATTCTTGCTCTATAAAATATTGGATTTCTATTACATGTACAATTGCAAAGAACAACTCAACAATAATTTAAACAGGCTAAATCGATTTAAACCACTTTTTAAAAATGTTTATCTAAAATCATAGGAAATTGATTTTGTAAACTTTTTTAGATGCCCAGCACTGGTGAAGTAAATAAAGATTTAAGGTATAAAAGAACAAGACATGATAAATATTTCGTTTTAAAAATTTACGAGGAGGTCCAAGAATTTTGGCAATGTGTTTAGATATTATAACTTACGGTGTTGGTTTATATACAAGGTGGTCCAACGAAAACTCGATTTTCCGACTTTAAAATTAAAATATGGAAAATCGTTCATACATATCAATTTCTGATTTTAGAAGGAACTGTTTTTCCGCTCTTTGCATCCCCGTAACTTCAACCCCCTACCGGTGGTGAGCACAGTGCCTTAAATTTTAAGAGAGATTAGGGGTGTTGTGGTACCTCATTTTAAAGACCCTATCGAGCACTATCTGATTCTGAAATGGCGCAACAATCTTGAGAACCTTAAATCAGATACTGAGTGTTCATTTTTCCTTAATGGCATAGTACACCGGCATAAATGTTGGTATTGGTTACCCCTCATCCCTATTCAAAATCAAGGGGTTTGCTCACCCCCTGTAGGGGATTTAAGGTAAGGAGGTTCCCCTCGAAGGGAGAACTACTTTTAGTTGGTTCACTTTGTATACTGTTTTTTGCAGAAAAGTAGTTAAATAATTACTTTATAAGTTAATAATACCTAGTAAATAAAATAGTTTTTAATTTAAAACACATTCATTTAATCTGTTATAACTGCACGCAATTTACAACTTTCTATAATTTATATAGCAAAGAGAATAACATATTTTTTCGGAACGCATTTCATCAAAAAATATTTTGTGGAATAAACGTTTCGCCACATTTTTGATGTTAAAATAAAAAAAACCACACACACGCACGTACACTTCTTTTCGCAGGAACAAATTTTACGGTCGACACATAAACTTTATCTGATCTTTTTTATATATACGAAACTCCTTTTTTGTATATTCGGACGCGGTCTCGGGAGAGATTCAAACCAACAATTGGTAATGTCAACCATATTTTTTGTTTCTCGTGGTATTATTACGTGCTAGACGAAAATGAAAATATGGTAATAGTAATAAAGTTTAAATTGACGCAACCATATATAATGTAAGCAACTTATTTGATAGGATACTACAATTATGTAAAAATGAAATATTATATACAGTAGAAAAAATTGACCTTTACCCTGACGTCACTAACAGCGAACAGTAGTAAACAAAAACTTATATACTTTATCCTTTTTTACTGCTAGTAGAAATATATCAAACAATTATGTCCACTTTTCTATCAAGCAATGACATACGTTCTTTTCAACTCTTCTTCGAATGTTGGAAAGAGATTGCGACAAAAAAATTTAAATGGTTCTATTCATAAGAAGTTATTTTGACGTCTTATGACAACTGTCATTATTTTGAAAAGGTAATCCATCTCCCCAATGGTGATGATGTAGATAATCGTAGTAATAAAACCACTATCCAATGTAAAACTTTTTAACTTTTTTACTCTGTTTAACTTTTTAATTTTCCTCTGGGATACAATATTCTTAGTATGAATTTGGTCCCATTTTTCTATCCACTTTAATTTAACCCACACACCCATCATATTCTATTTTAATAATTTCTGAAGTTCCTTTCTTCTCTTCTTTTTTACATCATAACTCTCTTATTCATCCATTATTCTTCACTTATTCATGGATGTTTAAGTTTTAAATTTAAATTATTTTACAATTTCTGCGATCTGCACATACAGGTGAGTTTGTATTGATTTTGTGACATATTTGACTTGCTGTTTTGCCGTAGTTTTACTTATTGCAATATCATGAACCTTTAACTTTTTGCTTTAATTTTGAATTTTACTTCTATTTGTAATTATTTGTCATATTTGAAATGTTTTAACTTTAATCATTGATGTAATCGGACAACCGACACTATTCGCTCTTTATATAACTATTTTTGATTCTCCTAATACCATTGTTTCTTTATAGCCTAATGATGGTCTGAAGACCGAAACATGTCGCATTAAATTTGTGAACCTTACTATTAAATGTTGTAGATAGACTTTGAGTTTTATTACTACTCATTATTTTGATACATCGAGTTTTGTTAAAGGGTTTTATCATTTGCATTCAAATAAATTCTATAAAATTAGTTTTTTTCAAAACCTCTTATTTGTTATTTTTATTTTACGGTAAGTACAGAATTAACTTTAAACACGACATGAAACATAAACGACAAAGTAACAGTAACCATTTTTTACTCCGATTCATTCCGCGAAGTTTGTAGGTATGACGTCAGGATAAAGGTGAATTATTTCTACTATAATTAAAAAATAATCGAAAACTGAAGAATTTCTACACACATTTTGAAAAATTGTAGGTGAATATTATTGAACCCCTTAAAATGCTAGAAGATTGTGCTTACGCTTTCTTAATGTGGAAATAACATTTCAGTGGGATGGTGCTCCTTCCCATTATTATACAACATTAAAACATTATTTAAATGAACAGTACTCCAATAGGTGGGTTGGATGACGGGGTCCAATAGAGCGCGTTTTCCTGATATGAAGGGGTACCTTAAATCACAGGTTTATAGTATGCCAATTAAAAATAATAAATAATTAAAGCAAATAAGTCATGAAGAATGCAGATTAATTTCCAGAGAGGCACTTGAACGTGTAAGTTACGGTTTTACTGAAACTGCTTGGTATGAGATAATTATTAAATACACTGCTCAAGAATTGAAGAGGAAATTACAAAAATCTATAATTTTCTTTTGCCATTGGTTAATAATAAATCAAAATTTGATAAAATAAGTTAATCCTTATTCTTTTATGTTACAGTATACCCAAAAAAAAATAAACAAATTTTTCATGAAAAAAAAAGTTACAATAAAATAGAAAACATTGAAAAATGTTAAATAATTTACTGCGCGGGTTCTTTCACGAAAATTAGTATCGTGTGGGTCCACCTCTAGCTTGCCTTAGTGCTGTTACTCTATTTGGCTTGGTCCTTATTAAATTATTAATAAATTGCTGAGGTATGTTTTCCCATATTCTCTGCAAGGCATTGGCGAGCTGTTTTTGGGTTATGGGGGACTGTTCGAGTCGGTTTAATTATCTAAAATTTCGGTCCAGACATGCTCAATTCAATTCATACCGGGTGAATATGGTGGCCAGTTCATTCTTATAAAACCGTGATATTCAATGCAATCATATACAATTCTTGCACGGTGCGCATTATCGTCGATAAAGACTAATTGTTCGTCTATTGCACCAAAAAATGGTACAATTATGCACTCTATCACTATGTCCCTATATCGTACAGCCGTTATTGTCATATTCATTAACACCATTAAATTAATGCGGCCATTACAACATATGCATACAACATATATGTGAAAAACTATTTTTTGTGAATGTATATGCATATATGGGTCAATTCATATTGTGAAGAGGTTAAGTTCTCTTCGTTTTACAGTTACATTTATATATTTATTAAAATAATTTATTTTACTGAATTTCTTGGTCTATTTTGTTGCTCCCCTTTCTGTCACGCACAGCGTGGCTGGCGCCCTAGCTTACATAACTCTTTTTAAAGTATTTTTATTCTGATTATAATTAGTCAAGACTAACAAAAAATTCACACTGAGGTTCAGTTAGCTGGCCGTGGCGGTCACACACTACCTCCAGTTCTGAAAATTCCAACGACTGTATTCTCTCGCTGTGGTGCACTTGTCTGGTTACGACGAGCACACAAAATGACTCCTATCACTTTTTGACTTACATTCTAATCATATTTTGACGTTATTTCAAGTTGACAGTTTTATGACATTATTTTATTTTGTGGTTATATGGTTATATGCAATGGACTGGGAAAGTGGTGACGTAGGTGTCAAACCAAAAGATTCCAAACAACTTTTGTTAATGTATGTTTTATAGGTGTTATTGACTATTTTATTGTATTTTCTTGATATTTGGGAGTTACTTACTGTTTTTCATTGGTAAGTGTTCATTCATATATTTTACATATCACTAAAGTAGATATACGAACAATTTTCGTAAAAACATTATAATCTAACCTTCAAAGTTGTGCATTTTCATAAATTTTAAGAATAATTACTAAAAAAGGTACTTGTGTTATATTTTAATGTATAAAATAATAAAATAACTGAAACAAAAGCTACTTCTGGAGAATTATAATGTTCCTGTTTGGAAAAATTTCATTGACATTTCACAGTTCGACAGCATAGAACACAAATTTTGACGTCACACTTTCCTAGTCCATTCCCCAAAGAACGACAAATCAAATGGCTTACCTGTCTGAAATCTTTGCGAGAATGATTGGGTCGTTGGGGAATCTCGATGTAAAATTTTCAGCTAAGGGAAACTGGACTTGTGGACGGCTCCGGAAATACTTCGGTTTGATACTGATCACACGGGTCGCTGCTGTTTGAGAAACTGGACTGGTGGACGGGTCGCTGCTTTTTGATCACTCCGGGTTGATTCTTTTTGATCTCGTCGGGTTGATTCGTTTTTATCACGTCGGGTCGGGTTAATTCGTTTTTGTTACGTCGGGTTGATTCGTTTTTGAATCACGTCGGGTCGGGCTAATTCGTTTTTGTATCAAGTCGGGGTCACCATTTATTTAGTGGCGGGGTTCCACTAAATATAAATTTTATTGTAAAAAAAAACTTTATATTTTAATACATTTCTTTAAAAAAATACTGTATAAAATTATATGACAGTCTTTTTCTTTCAACTCCCTGTTTTTTCTTGTTCTCATCAATCTTCTCCCTAGCGACGTTCCCCTGGTGATTCTCCAGCTTCCTGCCTCCTTGGATCCTTTCTTCTTCTTCTTTTTTATCAGAGAGAAATGGCATTGACAGGAAATGCCAAATGACTGTCACTCAAGAAAAATTGCATATAACCATATAACCACAAAATAAAATAATGTCATAAAACTGTCAACTTGAAATAACGTCAAAATATGATTAGAATGTAAGTCAAAAAGTGGTAGGAGTCATTTTTTGTGCTCGTCGTAACCAGACAAGTGCACCACACTCGGCCAACGATATCTGCATGCACGCTGATCCACAGTCAACCGTGGATGTGAACTACGCCTTCTGGCTCTTAATTTACATGCATGCAACCTTCTTCTAAATAGTGCCTAAAGAAGCTGTTATTTCTTGTAGTAGTAAATGTTCGGTTTCTTTTTACAGTTACAGCTATAAAGCGGTCTTGAGCAGGAGTTGTAGCTCGTTTTAGTCCTCGCTGCAGACTCAGTTTCCAAACAACTCTTTAGGACATATTTAGCCGTGTAGCAACTTCTTCTTGACTTAAGCCTTCGTGTATCCAACGTACTAATCGATCGAGTTGCACTGTTTCTAATCGCCGACAATTTTTTCAGGTAAACAGATTTATGGACTACAGTAGCAATGTTAAAGTCACCTCAAGCACTTCTACGCGACTAAAATGTCAGTATTTTGAAATAGAATTTTGTTTAAAGAGATAATAGCGTATAAAAAGAAAAAAACGACAAAAACAATTTGCTATAAACAAAGTTTACTAATAGCATAAAACGTT